>JALJCO010009537.1:0-178692 GCA_023101725.1 Atherinomorus stipes | reverse complement strand
CATTTGCGGTTTATGAGGAGTTAACGCAAATGCGACGTGAGTGAAACGCCAAAATGGCGACTTTGACCCAAAATGGCCGACTTCCTGTAGACCTGGCACCACGACGTTAAGAGGCTTTTTTGTCCGCCCCGACATGTAGAACAAGTGTACCGAGTTTCGTAAAAATCGGTGACATGCAGTTCTGGGGACCTTGCAAAAGGTGGCGCTAGAGCTCAGTTTTGCCCGAGCGGTCACGAAAACGGCAAATTATGAAATTTTTCGATTTTAAATGGGGGGGTAGCCAAAATTTGGTGACTTTTCGAGCATGTTCAGGCCCCCAAAAATGCAATTCATTTGGCAGAAGAAAAAGAAGAAGAATAATAAACATAATAATAATTAAAGCCGCAAGCGGCGATGAAGGCCCTCGCACCTCTGGCGCCGCTCAGGCCTATGCACCGCGTAGTCTGTGTCATGTTCTACCAGTTTGCTGAATTTCATGCCGTTTGGTTGATGTGTTAGCTCAGAATGATCATTTGAAGGTTTGTAGGGGGCGCTGTAGAGCCACATTTACACTTCAGGAACACGTCTCAATGTTATCTGTGTCCTGTTCTACCAGTGTGCTGGATTTCATGGCCTTCGGTTGATCTGGCAGCCCAAAATGATCATTTGAATGTTTGCAGGGGGCGCTGTAGAGCCACATCTAAATTTCTGAAAGATCTGTCCATGTTCTACCAGTGTGTTGAATTTCATGGCCTTGGGTTGTTCTGGTAGCCCAAAATGATCATTTGAAGCTTTGTAGGGGGCGCTGTCGAGCCACATTTGAACGTCTAGAACATGTGTCCATGTTCTACCAGTGTGCTGAATTTCATGGCCTTCGGTTGGTTCGTTAGCCCAAAATGCTTATTTGAAGGTTTGTAGGGGGCGCTATAGAGCCACATTTACAGTTCTGGAACATATGTCCATATAATCTGTGTCATGTTCTACCAGTGTGCTGAATGTCATGGTCTTCGGTTGATCTGGTCGCCCAAAATGATCATTTGAAGGTTTGTAGGGGGCGCTATAGAGCCACATTTGAACTTCTAGAACATGTGTCCATGTTCTACCAGTGTGCCGAATGTCATGGCGTTTGGTTGATGTGTTAGCTCAAAATGATGATTTGAAGGTTTGTAGGGGGCGCTGTAGAGCCACATTTAAACTTCAGGAACACGTATCCATGTAATCCTTGTCATGTTCTACCAGTGTGCTGATTTTTATGGACTTCGGTTGAACTGGTAGGCCTAAATGATCATTAGAAGGTTTGTAGGGGGCGCTGTAGAGCCACATTAAAAATTCTGGAACATGTGTCCATGTAAATGAGATCAGGTTATGAACATCATCATCTGTGCCAAGTTTGATCGAGATCTGGCCATCCGTGTGTTATTTACAGGCACTTCCTGTCCGGAGGGGGCGGGGCTAAGGTGAAAACCGGAAATGGTCATATAGGTGTGTTCAGCATCTGACCAGCATCACACGTACCAAGTTTGGTGCAGATATCTGGTTTTATGCCAGAGTTATATGAGTGTCGTGTTTCATGGCGAGAAGGTCACCTTTTAGGCTCCGCCCCCTCCACACGCTTACAGATTTCTTAATGCAGAGCACAACTAGAAATCTCACATGCCTTGTGAACACAAAGAGACCATCGTGATGGCTGTACCATTAGCGGTCTCTGAGGAGTTAACGCAAATATGTCATCAAGAAATCGTCAGAAAAATGGCACTTTTTTCAAAATGGCCGACTTCCTGTCGTATTAATCCAAATGGTCCAAGAGGGTTTTTTGTAGGTCCTGATATGTTCTACCACTGTGCCAAATTTCATGCTTGTGGGTCATTGTGGTGGGCGGGGCTGATCATTTGAAGATTTGTAGGGGGCGCTATTGAGCCATTTTTAAAGATATCCGAAATATCTCCACGTGAATGAGTTCAGGGGATGACCATCATCATCTGTAGCAAGTTTGGTGGAGATCGGACCTTTCTTTGTGTCATTTCCATGTACTTCCTGTTTCCATGGCGTTGGGCTGATATTCGCCATGGTTGCGTTTGGCGTATCGACTTGAGTTTTTTATTGTGGCATCGTGGAAGGGTTTGACACGTTTGGAAGCACTTTCAAATCCATCGGCTTCATCATTGAAGTTCTGGACCCCAAACACTGAAAAGTGACACTTCCTGTCCCCAGGGGGCGGGGCTAAGGCGAAAACCGGAAATGGTCATATAGGTGTGTTCAGCATCTGACCAGCATCACACGTACCAAGTTTGGTGCAGATATCTGGTTTTATGCCAGAGTTATATGAGTTTCGTGTTTCATGGCGAGAAGGTCACCTTTTAGGCTCCGCCCCCTCCACACGCTTACAGATTTCTTAATGCAGAGCACAACTAGAAATCTCACATGCCTTGTGAACACAAAGAGACCATCGTGATGGCTGTACCATTAGCGGTCTCTGAGGAGTTAACGCAAATATGTCATCAAGAAATCGTCAGAAAAATGGCACTTTTTTCAAAATGGCCGACTTCCTGTCGGATTAATCCAAATGGTCCAAGAGGGTTTTTTGTAGGTCCTGACATGTTTTACCACTGTGCCAAATTTCATGCTTGTGGGTCATTGTGGTGGGCGGGGCTGATCATTTGAAGATTTCTAGGGGGCGCTATTGAGCCATTTTTAAAGATATCCGAAATATCTCCACGTGAATGAGTTCAGGGGATGACCATCATCATCTGTAGCAAGTTTGGTGGAGATCGGACCTTTCTTTGTGTCATTTCCATGTACTTCCTGTTTCCATGGCGTTGGGCTGATATTCGCCACGGTTGCGTTTGGCGTATCGACTTGAGTTTTTTATTGTGGCATCGTGGAAGGGTTTGATACGTTTGGAAGCACTTTCAAATCCATCGGCTTCATCATTGAAGTTCTGGACCCCAAACACTGAAAAGTGACACTTCCTGTCCCCAGGGGGCGGGGCTAAGGCGAAAACCGGAAATGGTCATATAGGTGTGTTCAGCATCTGACCAGCATCATACGTAGCAATTTTGGTGCAGATATCTGGTTTTATGCCAGAGTTATATCAGTTTCGTGTTTCATGGCGAGAAGGTCAACTTTGAGGCTCCGCCCCCTCCACACGCTTGCAGATTTCTGAATGCAGAGCACAACTAGAAATCTCACATGCCTTCTGAACACAAAGAGACCATCGGGGTGACCGTACCATTTGCGGTTTCTGAGGAGTTAACGCAAATGCGACGTGAGTGAAACGCCAAAATGGCGACTTTGACCCAAAATGGCCGACTTCCTGTAGACCTGGCACCACGACGTTAAGAGGCTTTTTTGTCCGCCCCGACATGTAGAACAAGTGTACCGAGTTTCGTAAAAATCGGTGACATGCAGTTCTGGGGACCTTGCAAAAGGTGGCGCTAGAGCGCAGTTTTGCCCGAGCGGTCACGAAAACGCCAAATTATGAAATTTTTCGATTTTAAATGGGGGGGTAGCCAAAATTTGGTGACTTTTCGAGCATGTTCAGGCCCCCAAAAATGCAATTCATTTGACGGGAGAATAATAATAATAATAATAAGAAAAAAAAAAACGAATCAAAGGCCCGCACCGCCTCGGTGCTCGGGCCTAATTAAAGCCGCAAGCGGCGATGAAGGCCCTCGCACCTCTGGCGCCGCTCAGGCCTATGCACCGCGTAGTCTGTGTCATGTTCTACCAGTGTGCTGAATTTCATGGCGTTTGGTTGATGTGTTAGCTCAGAATGATCATTTGAAGGTTTGTAGGGGGCGCTGTAGAGCCACATTTAAACTTCAGGAACACGTATCCATGGAATCCGTGTCATGTTCTACCAGGGTGCTGAATTTCATGGCCTTTGGTTGATCGGGTCGGCCAAAATGATCATTTGAATGTTTGCAGGGGGCGCTGTCGAGCCACATAAAATTCTAAAATCTGCCATGTCACCAGTGGAATTTCATGCCTTCGTTGTTCTGGTAGCCCAAAATGATCATTTGAAGGTTTGTAGGGGGCGCTGTAGAGCCACATTTAAACTTCTGGAACACGTATCCATGTAATCCGTGTCATGTTCTACCAGTGTGCTGAATTTCATGGCCTTCGGTTGATCTGGTAGGCCAAAATGATCATTTGAAGGTTTGTAGGGGGCGCTGTAGAGCCACATTGAAAATTCTGGAACATGTGTCCATGTAAATGAGATCAGGTTATGAACATCATCATCTGTGCCAAGTTTGAGTAGAGATCTGGCCATCCGTGTCTTATTTACAGGCACTTCCTGTCCCGGGGGGGGCGGGGCTAAGGTGAAAACCGGAAATGGTCATATAGGTGTGTTCAGCATCTGACCAGCATCACACGTACCAAGTTTGGTGCAGATATCTGGTTTTATGCCAGAGTTATATGAGTTTCGTGTTTCATGGCGAGAAGGTCACCTTTTAGGCTCCGCCCCCTCCACACGCTTACAGATTTCTTAATGCAGAGCACAACTAGAAATCTCACATGCCTTGTGAACACAAAGAGACCATCGTGATGGCTGTACCATTAGCGGTCTCTGAGGAGTTAACGCAAATATGTCATCAAGAAATCGTCAGAAAAATGGCACTTTTTTCAAAATGGCCGACTTCCTGTCGTATTAATCCAAATGGTCCAAGAGGGTTTTTTGTAGGTCCTGACATGTTCTACCAGTGTGCCAAATTTCATGCTTGTGGGTCATTGTGGTGGGCGGGGCTGATCATTTGAAGATTTGTAGGGGGCGCTATTGAGCCATTTTTAAAGATATCCGAAATATCTCCAAGTGAATGAGTTCAGGGGATGACCATCATCATCTGTAGCAAGTTTGGTGGAGATCGGACCTTTCTTTGTGTCATTTCCATGTACTTCCTGTTTCCATGGCGTTGGGCTGATATTCGCCATGGTTGCGTTTGGCGTATCGACTTGAGTTTTTTATTGTGGCATCGTGGAAGGGTTTGACACGTTTGGAAGCACTTTCAAATCCATCGGCTTCATCATTGAAGTTCTGGACCCCAAACACTGAAAAGTGACACTTCCTGTCCCCAGGGGGCGGGGCTAAGGCGAAAACCGGAAATGGTCATATAGGTGTGTTCAGCATCTGACCGCCATCATACGTAGCAATTTTGGTGCAGATATCTGGTTTTATGCCAGAGTTATATCAGTTTCGTGTTTCATGGCGAGAAGGTCAACTTTCAGGCTCCGCCCCCTCCACACGCTTGCAGATTTCTGAATGCAGAGCACAACTAGAAATCTCACATGCCTTCTGAACACAAAGAGACCATCGGGGTGACCGTACCATTTGCGGTTTATGAGGAGTTAACGCAAATGCGACGTGAGTGAAACGCCAAAATGGCGACTTTGACCCAAAATGGCCGACTTCCTGTAGACCTGGCACCACGACGTTAAGAGGCTTTTTTGTCCGCCCCGACATGTAGAACAAGTGTACCGAGTTTCGTAAAAATCGGTGACATGCAGTTCTGGGGACCTTGCAAAAGGTGGCGCTAGAGCGCAGTTTTGCCCGAGCGGTCACGAAAACGGCAAAATATGAAATTTTTCGATTTTAAATGGGGGGGTAGCCAAAATTTGGTGACTTTTCGAGCATGTTCAGGCCCCCAAAAATGCAATTCATTTGACGGGAGAATAATAATAATAATAATAATTAAAGCCGCAAGCGGCGATGAAGGCCCTCGCACCTCTGGCGCCGCTCAGGCCTATGCACCGCGTAGTCTGTGTCATGTTCTACCAGTGTGCCGAATTTCATGGCGTTTGGTTGATGTGTTAGCTCAAAATGATGATTTGAAGGTTTGTAGGGGGCGCTGTAGAGCCACATTTAAACTTCAGGAACACGTATCCATGTAATCCGTGTCATGTTCTACCAGTGTGCTGAATTTCATGGCCTTCGGTTGATCTGGTAGGCCAAAATGATCATTTGAAGGTTTGTAGGGGGCGCTGTAGAGCCACATTAAAAATTCTGGAACATGTGTCCATGTAAATGACATCAGGTTATGAACATCATCATCTGTGCCAAGTTTGATCGAGATCTGGCCATCCGTGTCTTATTTACAGGCACTTCCTGTCCGGAGGGGGCGGGACTAAGGTGAAAACCGGAAATGGTCATATAGGTGTGTTCAGCATCTGACCAGCATCACACGTACCAAGTTTGGTGCAGATATCTGGTTTTATGCCAGAGTTATATCAGTTTCGTGTTTCATGGCGAGAAGGTCACCTTTTAGGCTCCGCCCCCTCCACACGCTTACAGATTTCTTAATGCAGAGCACAACTAGAAATCTCACATGCCTTGTGAACACAAAGAGACCATCGTGATGGCTGTACCATTAGCGGTCTCTGAGGAGTTAACGCAAATATGTCATCAAGAAATCGTCAGAAAAATGGCACTTTTTTCAAAATGGCCGACTTCCTGTCGTATTAATCCAAATGGTCCAAGAGGGTTTTTTGTAGGTCCTGACATGTTCTACCACTGTGCCAAATTTCATGCTTGTGGGTCATTGTGGTGGGCGGGGCTGATCATTTGAAGATTTGTAGGGGGCGCTATTGAGCCATTTTTAAAGATATCCGAAATATCTCCACGTGAATGAGTTCAGGGGATGACCATCATCATCTGTAGCAAGTTTGGTGGAGATCGGACCTTTCTTTGTGTCATTTCCATGTACTTCCTGTTTCCATGGCGTTGGGCTGATATTCGCCATGGTTGCGTTTGGCGTATCGACTTGAGTTTTTTATTGTGGCATCGTGGAAGGGTTTGACACGTTTGGAAGCACTTTCAAATCCATCGGCTTCATCATTGAAGTTCTGGACCCCAAACACTGAAAAGTGACACTTCCTGTCCCCAGGGGGCGGGGCTAAGGCGAAAACCGGAAATGGTCATATAGGTGTGTTCAGCATCTGACCAGCATCACACGTACCAAGTTTGGTGCAGATATCTGGTTTTATGCCAGAGTTATATGAGTGTCGTGTTTCATGGCGAGAAGGTCACCTTTTAGGCTCCGCCCCCTCCACACGCTTACAGATTTCTTAATGCAGAGCACAACTAGAAATCTCACATGCCTTGTGAACACAAAGAGACCATCGTGATGGCTGTACCATTAGCGGTCTCTGAGGAGTTAACGCAAATATGTCATCAAGAAATCGTCAGAAAAATGGCACTTTTTTCAAAATGGCCGACTTCCTGTCGTATTAATCCAAATGGTCCAAGAGGGTTTTTTGTAGGTCCTGACATGTTCTACCACTGTGCCAAATTTCATGCTTGTGGGTCATTGTGGTGGGCGGGGCTGATCATTTGAAGATTTGTAGGGGGCGCTATTGAGCCATTTTTAAAGATATCCGAAATATCTCCACGTGAATGAGTTCAGGGCATGACCATCATCATCTGTCGCAAGTTTGGTGGAGATCGGACCTTTCTTTGTGTCATTTCCATGTACTTCCTGTTTCCATGGCGTTGGGCTGATATTCGCCATGGTTGCGTTTGGCGTATCGACTTGAGTTTTTTATTGTGGCATCGTGGAAGGGTTTGACACGTTTGGAAGCACTTTCAAATCCATCGGCTTCATCATTGAAGTTCTGGTCCCCAAACACTGAAAAGTGACACTTCGTGTCCCCAGGGGGCGGGGCTAAGGCGAAAACCGGAAATGGTCATATAGGTGTGTTCAGCATCTGGCCAGCATCACACGTACCAAGTTTGGTGCAGATATCTGGTTTTATGCCAGAGTTATATGAGTGTCGTGTTTCATGGCGAGAAGGTCACCTTTTAGGCTCCGCCCCCTCCACACGCTTACAGATTTCTGAATGCAGAGCACAACTAGAAATCTCACATGCCTTGTGAACACAAAGAGACCATCGTGATGGCTGTACCATTAGCGGTCTCTGAGGAGTTAACGCAAATATGTCATCAAGAAATCGTCAGAAAAATGGCACTTTTTTCAAAATGGCCGACTTCCTGTCGTATTAATCCAAATGGTCCAAGAGGGTTTTTTGTAGGTCCTGATATGTTCTACCACTGTGCCAAATTTCATGCTTGTGGGTCATTGTGGTGGGCGGGGCTGATCATTTGAAGATTTGTAGGGGGCGCTATTGAGCCATTTTTAAAGATATCCGAAATATCTCCACGTGAATGAGTTCAGGGGATGACCATCATCATCTGTAGCAAGTTTGGTGGAGATCGGACCTTTCTTTGTGTCATTTCCATGTACTTCCTGTTTCCATGGCGTTGGGCTGATATTCGCCATGGTTGCGTTTGGCGTATCGACTTGAGTTTTTTATTGTGGCATCGTGGAAGGGTTTGACACGTTTGGAAGCACTTTCAAATCCATCGGCTTCATCATTGAAGTTCTGGACCCCAAACACTGAAAAGTGACACTTCCTGTCCCCAGGGGGCGGGGCTAAGGCGAAAACCGGAAATGGTCATATAGGTGTGTTCAGCATCTGACCAGCATCATACGTAGCAATTTTGGTGCAGATATCTGGTTTTATGCCAGAGTTATATCAGTTTCGTGTTTCATGGCGAGAAGGTCAACTTTCAGGCTCCGCCCCCTCCACACGCTTGCAGATTTCTGAATGCAGAGCACAACTAGAAATCTCACATGCCTTCTGAACACAAAGAGACCATCGGGATGACCGTACCATTTGCGGTTTCTGAGGAGTTAACGCAAATGCGACGTGAGTGAAACGCCAAAATGGCGACTTTGACCCAAAATGGCCGACTTCCTGTAGACCTGGCACCACGACGTTAAGAGGCTTTTTTGTCCGCCCCGACATGTAGAACAAGTGTACCGAGTTTCGTAAAAATCGGTGACATGCAGTTCTGGGGACCTTGCAAAAGGTGGCGCTAGAGCGCAGTTTCGCCCGAGCGGTCACGAAAACGCCAAATTACGAAATTTTTCGATTTTAAATGGGGGGGTAGCCAAAATTTGGTGACTTTTCGAGCATGTTCAGGCCCCCAAAAATGCAATTCATTTGACGGGAGAATAATAATAATAATAAGAAGAAGAATAAACGCTTGCATTACAATAGGCCTTCGCACCGCCTTCGGTGCTCGGGCCTAATTAAAGCCGCAAGCGGCGATGAAGGCCCTCGCACCTCTGGCGCCGCTCAGGCCTATGCACCGCGTAGTCAGTGTCATGTTCTACCAGTGTGCAAAATTTCATGGCGTTTGGTTGATGTGTTAGCTCAGAATGATCATTTGAAGGTTTGTAGGGGGCGCTGTAGAGCCACATTTAAACTTCAGGATTAGTGTCCATGTAATCCTTGTCATGTTCTACCAGTGTGCTGAATTTCATGGTCTTCGGTTGATCTGGTAGCCCAAAATGATCATTAGAAGGTTTGTAGGGGGCGCTGTAGAGCCACATTAAAAATTCTGGAACATGTGTCCATGTAAATGAGATCAGGTTATGAACATCATCATCTGTGCCAAGTTTGATCGAGATCTGGCCATCCGTGTGTTATTTACAGGCACTTCCTGTCCGGAGGGGGCGGGGCTAAGGTGAAAACCGGAAATGGTCATATATAGGTGTGTTCAGCGTCTGACCAGCATCACACGTACCAAGTTTGGTGCAGATATGTGGTTTTATGCCAGAGTTATATGAGTGTCGTGTTTCATGGCGAGAAGGTCACGTTTTAGGCTTCGCCCTCTCCACACGCTTACAGATTTCTTAATGCAGAGCACAACTAAAAATCTCACATGCCTTGTGAACACAAAGAGACCATCGTGATGGCTGTACCATTAGCGGTCTCTGAGGAGTTAACGCAAATATGTCATCAAGAAATCGTCAGAAAAATGGCACTTTTTTCAAAATGGCCGACTTCCTGTCGTATTAATCCAAATGGTCCAAGAGGGTTTTTTGTAGGTCCTGACATGTTCTACCACTGTGCCAAATTTCATGCTTGTGGGTCATTGTGGTGGGCGGGGCTGATCATTTGAAGATTTCTAGGGGGCGCTATTGAGCCATTTTTAAAGATATCCGAAATATCTCCACGTGAATGAGTTCAGGGGATGACCATCATCATCTGTAGCAAGTTTGGTGGAGATCAGACCTTTCTCTGTGTCATTTCCATGTACTTCCTGTTTCCATGGCGTTGGGCTGATATTCGCCATGGTTGCGTTTGGCGTATCGACTTGAGTTTTTTATTGTGGCATCATGGAAGGGTTTGACACGTTTGGAAGCACTTTCAAATCCATCGGCTTCATCATTGAAGTTCTGCTCCCCAAACACTGAAAAGTGACACTTCCTGTCCCCAGGGGGCGGGGCTAAGGCGAAAACCGGAAATGGTCATATAGGTGTGTTCAGCATCTGACCAGCATCATACGTAGCAATTTTAGTGCACATATGTGGTTTTATGGCAGAGTTATATCAGTTTCGTGTTTCATGGCGAGAAGGTCAACTTTCAGGCTCCGCCCCCTCCACACGCTTGCAGATTTCTGAATGCAGAGCACAACTAGAAATCTCACACGCCTTCTGAACACAAAAAGACCATCGGGATGACCGTACCATTTGCGGTTTTTGAGGAGTTAACGCAAATGCGACGTGAGTGAAACGCCAAAATGGCGACTTTGACCCAAAATGGCCGACTTCCTGTAGACCTGGCACCACGACGTTAAGAGGCTTTTTTGTCCGCCCCGCCATGTAGAACAAGTGTACCGAGTTTCGTAAAAATCGGTGACATGCAGTTCTGGGGACCTTGCAAAAGGTGGCGCTAGAGCGCAGTTTTGCCCGAGCGGTCACGAAAACGCCAAAATATGAAATTTTTCAGATTTTAAATGGGGGGGTAGCCAAAATTTGGTGACTTTTCGAGCATGTTCAGGCCCCCAAAAATGCAATTCATTTGACGGGAGAAGAATAATAATAATAATAAGAAAATAAACGCTAATAATAATAATAAACGCTTGCAAATAAAGCCGCAAGCGGCGATGAAGGCCCTCGCACCTCTGGCGCCGCTCAGGCCTATGCACCGCGTAGTCTGTGTCATGTTCTACCAGTGTGCCGAATTTCATGGCGTTTGGTTGATGTGTTAGCTCAGAATGATCATTTGAAGGTTTGTAGGGGGCGCTGTAGAGCCACATTTAAACTTCAGGAACACGTATCCATGGAATCCGTGTCATGTTCTACCAGTGTGCTGAATTTCATGGCCTTTGGTTGATCGGCCCAAAAAAATCATTTCACCAGGCGAATTTCATGGCTTCGGTTGATTGGT
Organism: Atherinomorus stipes; assembly: GCA_023101725.1. Classification (NCBI taxonomy): domain Eukaryota; kingdom Metazoa; phylum Chordata; class Actinopteri; order Atheriniformes; family Atherinidae; genus Atherinomorus; species Atherinomorus stipes. Next base: position 167,478 of record JALJCO010009537.1, on the reverse strand, counting down.
AGCCCAAAATGATCATTTGAAGGTTTGTAGGGGGCGCTGTAGAGCCACATTTAAACTTCAGGAACATCTGTCCATGTAATCCGTGTCATGTTCTACCAGTGTGTTGAATTTCATGGCGTTTGGTTGATGTGGGAGCTCAAAATGATGATTTGAAGGTTTGTAGGGGGCGCTGTAGAGCCACATTAAAAATTCTGGAACATGTGTCCATGTAAATGAGATCAGGTTATGAACATCATCATCTGTGCCAAGTTTGATTGAGATCTGGCCATCCGTGTGTTATTTACAGGCACTTCCTGTCCCGAGGGGGCGGGGCTAAGGTGAAAACCGGAAATGGTCATATAGGTGTGTTCAGCATCTGACCAGCATCACACGTACCAAGTTTGGTGCAGATATCTGGTTTTATGCCAGAGTTATATGAGTTTCGTGTTTCATGGCGAGAAGGTCACCTTTTAGGCTCCGCCCCCTCCACACGCTTACAGATTTCTTAATGCAGAGCACAACTAGAAATCCCACATGCCTTGTGAACACAAAGAGACCATCGTGATGGCTGTACCATTAGCGGTCTCTGAGGAGTTAACGCAAATATGTCATCAAGAAATCGTCAGAAAAATGGCACTTTTTTTCAAAATGGCCGACTTCCTGTCGTATTAATCCAAATGGTCCAAGAGGGTTTTTTGTAGGTCCTGACATGTTCTACCACTGTGCCAAATTTCATGCTTGTGGGTCATTGTGGTGGGCGGGGCTGATCATTTGAAGATTTGTAGGGGGCGCTATTGAGCCATTTTTAAAGATATCCGAAATATCTCCACGTGAATGAGTTCAGGGGATGACCATCATCATCTGTAGCAAGTTTGGTGGAGATCGGACCTTTCTTTGTGTCATTTCCATGTACTTCCTGTTTCCATGGCGTTGGGCTGATATTCGCCATGGTTGCGTTTGGCGTATCGACTTGAGTTTTTTATTGTGGCATCGTGGAAGGGTTTGACACATTTGGAAGCACTTTCAAATCCATCGGCTTCATCATTGAAGTTCTGGACCCCAAACACTGAAAAGTGACACTTCCTGTCCCCAGGGGGCGGGGCTAAGGCGAAAACCGGAAATGGTCATATAGGTGTGTTCAGCATCTGACCGGCATCATACGTAGCAATTTTGGTGCAGATATGTGGTTTCATGCCAGAGTTATATCAGTTTCGTGTTTCATGGCGAGAGGGTCAACTTTCAGGCTCCGCCCCCTCCACACGCTTGCAGATTTCTGAATGCAGAGCACAACTAGAAATGTCACATGCCTTCTGAACACAAAGAGACCATCGGGGTGACCGTACCATTTGCGGTTTATGAGGAGTTAACGCAAATGCGACGTGAGTGAAACGCCAAAATGGCGACTTTGACCCAAAATGGCCGACTTCCTGTAGACCTGGCACCACGACGTTAAGAGGCTTTTTTGTCCGCCCCGACATGTAGAACAAGTGTACCGAGTTTCGTAAAAATCGGTGACATGCAGTTCTGGGGACTTTGCAAAAGGTGGCGCTAGAGCGCAGTTTTGCCCGAGCGGTCACGAAAATGCCAAAATACGAAATTTTTCGATTTTAAATGGGGGGGTAGCCAAAATTTGGTGACTTTTCGAGCATGTTCAGGCCCCCAAAAATGCAATTCATTTGAGAGAAGAACGAGAATAATAAGAATAGGAATAAACGCTTGCATTACAATAGGCCTTCGCACCGCCTTCGGTGCTCGGGCCTAATTAAAGCCGCAAGCGGCGATGAAGGCCCTCGCACCTCTGGCGCCGCTCAGGCCTATGCACCGCGTAGTCTGTGTCATGTTCCACCAGTGTGCCGAATTTCATGGCGTTTGGTTGATGTGGTAGCTCAGAATGATCATTTGAAGGTTTGTAGGGGGCGCTGTAGAGCCACATTTAAACTTCAGGAACACGTATCCATGTAATCGTCATTTCTACCAGGGCTAATTTCATGGCCTTCGGGATCTGGAGCCCAAAAACATTTAAGGTTTAGGGCCAAGAGACAAACCATCTACCATCGAATCATGGCCTTCGGTTGATCGGTCAGCCAAAATGATCATTTGAAGGTTTGTAGGGGGCGCTATAGAGCCACATTAAAATTCTGGAACATTCCATTAAATAGATCAGGTTATAACACATCATCTTCAAAGAAGGCCACAAACCCCAAACACAAAAAACCCCCAACAGCACCCTCCAGGGCGGGGCAAGCGACTATATAATCACCCATAATACAATTTTGGGCGATACTATCAATTAGTTTTATAGAATCCCCACAACACCACCCCCCACCCCCCCCCCCCCCCCCCCCCCCCCCCCGCGTCTCCGCAATTCATGGCCTTCGGTTATCGGTAGCCAAGATCATTGAAGTTTGTAGGGGGCGCTGTAGAGCCACATTGAAAATTCTGGAACATGTGTCCATGTAAATGAGATCAGGTTATGAACATCATCATCTGTGCCAAGTTTGATCGAGATCTGGCCATCCGTGTCTTATTTACAGGCACTTCCTGTCCCGAGGGGGCGGGGCTAAGGTGAAAACCGGAAATGGTCATATAGGTGTGTTCAGCATCTGACCAGCATCACACATACCAAGTTTGGTGCAGATATCTGGTTTTATGCCAGAGTTATATGAGTGTTCGTGTTTCATGGCGAGAAGGTCACCTTTTAGGCTCCGCCCCCTCCACACGCTTACAGATTTCTTAATGCAGAGCACAACTAGAAATCTCACATGCCTTGTGAACACAAAGAGACCATCGTGATGGCTGTACCATTAGCGGTCTCTGAGGAGTTAACGCAAATATGTCATCAAGAAATCGTCAGAAAAATGGCACTTTTTTCAAAATGGCCGACTTCCTGTCGTATTAATCCAAATGGTCCAAGAGGGTTTTTTGTAGGTCCTGACATGTTCTACCACTGTGCCAAATTTCATGCTTGTGGGTCATTGTGGTGGGCGGGGCTGATCATTTGAAGATTTGTAGGGGGCGCTATTGAGCCATTTTTAAAGATATCCGAAATATCTCCACGTGAATGAGTTCAGGGGATGACCATCATCATCTGTAGCAAGTTTGGTGGAGATCGGACCTTTCTTTGTGTCATTTCCATGTACTTCCTGTTTCCATGGCGTTGGGCTCATATTCGCCATGGTTGCGTTTGGCGTATCGACTTGAGTTTTTTATTGTGGCATCGTGGAAGGGTTTGACACGTTTGGAAGCACTTTCAAATCCATCGGCTTCATCATTGAAGTTCTGGACCCCAAACACTGAAAAGTGACACTTCCTGTCCCCAGGGGGCGGGGCTAAGGCGAAAACCGGAAATGGTCATATAGGTGTGTTCAGCATCTGACCAGCATCATACGTAGCAATTTTGGTGCAGATATCTGTTTTTATGCCAGAGTTATATCAGTTTCGTGTTTCATGGCGAGAAGGTCAACTTTCAGGCTCCGCCCCCTCCACACGCTTCCAGATTTCTGAATGCAGAGCACAACTAGAAATCTCACATGCCTTCTGAACACAAAAAGACCATCGGGGTGACCGTACCATTTGCGGTTTATGAGGAGTTAACGCAAATGCGACGTGAGTGAAACGCCAAAATGGCGACTTTGACCCAATATGGCCGACTTCCTGTACACTTGGCACCACGACGTTAAGAGGCTTTTTTTTCCGCCCCGACATGTAGAACAAGTGTACCGAGTTTCGTAAAAATCGGTGACATGCAGTTCTGGGGCTCCTGCAAAAGGTGGCGCTATAGCGCAGTTTCGCCCGAGCGGTCACGAAAACGCCAAATTCTGAAATTTTTCGATTTTAAATGGGGGGGTAGCCAAAATTTTGTGACTTTTCGAGCATGTTCAGGCCCCCAAAAAGGCAATTCATTTGACGGGAGAATAATAATAATAATAAGAATAAACGCTTGATTTCAATAGGCCTTCGCACCGCCTTCGGTGCTCGGGCCTAATTAAAAGGGCCGCAAGCGGCGATGAAGGCCCTCGCACCTCTGGCGCCGCTCAGGCCTATGCACCGCGTAGTCTGTGTCATGTTCTACCAGTGTGCCGAATTTCATGGCGTTTGGTTGATGTGTTAGCTCAGAATGATCATTTGAAGGTTTGTAGGGGGCGCTATAGAGCCACATTGAAAATTCAGGAACACGTATCCATGTAATCCGTGTCATGTTCTACCAGTGTGCTGAATTTCATGGCCTTCGGTTGTTCTGGTAGCCCAAAATGATCATTTGAAGCTTTGTAGGGGGCGCTGTAGAGCCACATTTAAAATTCTGGAACATGTGTCCATGTAAATGAGATCAGGTTATGAACATCATCATCTGTGCCAAGTTTGGTAGAGATCTGGCCATCCGTGTCTTATTTACAGGCACTTCCTGTCCCGAGGGGGCGGGGCTAAGGTGAAAACCGGAAATGGTCATATAGGTGTGTTCAGCATCTGACCAGCATCACACGTACCAAGTTTGGTGCAGATATCTGGTTTTATGCCAGAGTTATATAGTGTCGTTCAGCAGGGCACCTTTTAGGCTCCGCCCCCTCCCCCTTAACACCCCCCCCATTAGGTCCTGACATGTTCTACCACTGTGCCAAATTTCATGCTTGTGGGTCATTGTGGTGGGCGGGGCTGATCATTTGAAGATTTGTAGGGGGCGCTATTGAGCCATTTTTAAAGATATCCGAAATATCTCCACGTGAATGAGTTCAGGGGATGACCATCATCATCTGTAGCAAGTTTGGTGGAGATCGGACCTTTCTTTGTGTCATTTCCATGTACTTCCTGTTTCCATGGCGTTGGGCTGATATTCGCCATGGTTGCGTTTGGCGTATCGACTTGAGTTTTTTATTGTGGCATCGTGGAAGGGTTTGACACGTTTGGAAGCACTTTCAAATCCATCGGCTTCATCATTGAAGTTCTGGACACCAAACACTGAAAAGTGACACTTCCTGTCCCCAGGGGGCGGGGCTAAGGCGAAAACCGGAAATGGTCATATAGGTGTGTTCAGCATCTGACCAGCATCATACGTAGCAATTTTGGTGCAAATATCTGGTTTTATGCCAGAGTTATATCAGTTTCGTGTTTCATGGCGAGAAGGTCAACTTTCAGGCTCCGCCCCCTCCACACGCTTGCAGATTTCTGAATGCAGAGCACAACTAGAAATCTCACATGCCTTCTGAACACAAAGAGACCATCGGGGTGACCGTACCATTTGCGGTTTATGAGGAGTTAACGCAAATGCGACGTGAGTGAAACGCCAAAATGGCGACTTTGACCCAAAATGGCCGACTTCCTGTAGACCTGGCACCACGACGTTAAGAGGCTTTTTTGTCCGCCCCGACATGTAGAACAAGTGTACCGAGTTTCGTAAAAATCGGTGACATGCAGTTCTGGGGACTTTGCAAAAGGTGGCGCTAGAGCGCAGTTTCGCCCGAGCAGTCACGAAAACGCCAAATTTTGAAATTTTTCGATTTTAAATGGGGGGGTAGCCAAAATTTGGTGACTTTTCGAGCATGTTCAGGCCCCCAAAAATGCAATTCATTTGACGGGAGAATAATAAGAATAAGAATAATAATAAGAATAAACGCTTGCATTAAATAGGCCTTCGCACCGCCTTCGGTGCTCGGGCCTAATTAAAGCCGCAAGCGGCGATGAAGGCCCTCGCACCTCTGGCGCCGCTCACGCCTATGCACCGCGTAGTCTGTCGTGTCATGTTCTACCAGTGTGCCGAATTTCATGGCGTTTGGTTGATGTGTTAGCTCAGAATGATCATTTGAAGGTTTGTAGGGGGCGCTGTAGAGCTACATTTAAACTTCAGGAACACGTATCCATGTAATCCTTGTCATGTTCTACCAGTGTGCTGAATTTCATGGCCTTTGGTTGATCTGGTAGGCCAGAATGATCATTAGAAGTTTTGTAGGGGGCGCTGTAGAGCCACATTAAAAATTCTGGAACATGTGTCCATGTAAATGAGATCAGGTTATGAACATCATCATCTGTGCCAAGTTTGATCGAGATCTGGCCATCCGTGTGTTATTTACAGGCACTTCCTGTCCGGAGGGGGCGGGGCTAAGGTGAAAACCGGAAATGGTCATATAGGTGTGTTCAGCATCTGACCAGCATCACACGTACCAAGTTTGGTGCAGATATCTGGTTTTATGCCAGAGTTATATGAGTTTCGTGTTTCATGGCGAGAAGGTCACCTTTTAGGCTCCGCCCCCTCCACACGCTTACAGATTTCTTAATGCAGAGCACAACTAGAAATCTCACATGCCTTGTGAACACAAAGAGACCATCGTGATGGCTGTACCATTAGCGGTCTCTGAGGAGTTAACGCAAATATGTCATCAAGAAATCGTCAGAAAAATGGCACTTTTTTCAAAATGGCCGACTTCCTGTCGTATTAATCCAAATGGTCCAAGAGGGTTTTTTGTAGGTCCTGATATGTTCTACCACTGTGCCAAATTTCATGCTTGTGGGTCATTGTGGTGGGCGGGGCTGATCATTTTAAGATTTGTAGGGGGCGCTATTGAGACATTTTTAAAGATATCCAAAATATCTCTACGTGAATGAGTTCAGGGGATGACCATCATCATCTGTAAGAAGTTTGGTGGAGATCGGACCTTTCTTTGTGTCATTTCCATGTACTTCCTGTTTCCATGGCGTTGGGCTGATATTCGCCATGGTTGCGTTTGGCGTATCAACTTGAGTTTTTTATTGTGGCATCGTGGAAGGGTTTGACACGTTTGGAAGCACTTTCAAATCCATCGGCTTCATCATTGAAGTTCTGGACCCCAAACACTGAAAAGTGACACTTCCTGTCCCCAGGGGGCGGGGCTAAGGCGAAAACCGGAAATGGTCATATAGGTGTGTTCAGCATCTGACCAGCATCACACGTACCAAGTTTGGTGCAGATATCTGGTTTTATGCCAGAGTTATATGAGTTTCGTGTTTCATGGCGAGAAGGTCACCTTTTAGGCTCCGCCCCCTCCACACGCTTACAGATTTCTTAATGCAGAGCACAACTAGAAATCTCACATGCCTTGTGAACACAAAGAGACCATCGTGATGGCTGTACCATTAGCGGTCTCTGAGGAGTTAACGCAAATATGTCATCAAGAAATCGTCAGAAAAATGGCACTTTTTTCAAAATGGCCGACTTCCTGTCGTATTAATCCAAATGGTCCAAGAGGGTTTTTTGTAGGTCCTGACATGTTCTACCACTGTGCCAAATTTCATGCTTGTGGGTCATTGTGGTGGGCGGGGCTGATCATTTGAAGATTTGTAGGGGGCGCTATTGAGCCATTTTTAAAGATATCCGAAATATCTCCACGTGAATGAGTTCAGGGGATGACCATCATCATCTGTAGCAAGTTTGGTGGAGATCGGACCTTTCTTTGTGTCATTTCCATGTACTTCCTGTTTCCATGGCGTTGGGCTGATATTCGCCATGGTTGCGTTTGGCGTATCGACTTGAGTTTTTTATTGTGGCATCGTGGAAGGGTTTGACACGTTTGGAAGCACTTTCAAATCCATCGGCTTCATCATTGAAGTTCTGGACCCCAAACACTGAAAAGTGACACTTCCTGTCCCCAGGGGGCGGGGCTAAGGCGAAAACCGGAAATGGTCATATAGGTGTGTTCAGCATCTGACCGGCATCACACGTAGCAATTTTGGTGCAGATATCTGGTTTTATGCCAGAGTTATATCAGTTTCGTGTTTCATGGCGAGAAGGTCAACTTTCAGGCTCCGCCCCCTCCACACGCTTACAGATTTCTGAATGCAGAGCACAACTAGAAATCTCACATGCCTTCTGAACACAAAGAGACCATCGGGGTGACCGTACCATTTGCGGTTTATGAGGAGTTAACGCAAATGCGACGTGAGTGAAACGCCAAAATGGCGACTTTGACCCAAAATGGCCGACTTCCTGTAGACCTGGCACCACGACGTTAAGAGGCTTTTTTGTCCGCCCCGACATGTAGAACAAGTGTACCGAATTTCGTAAAAATCGGTGACATGCAGTTCTGGGGACTTTACAAAAGGTGGCGCTAGAGCGCAGTTTTGCCCGAGCGGTCACGAAAACGCCAAATTATGAAATTTTTCGATTTTAAATGGGGGGGTAGCCAAAATTTGGTGACTTTTCGAGCATGTTCAGGCCCCCAAAAATGCAATTCATTTGACGGGAGAATAAGAATAATAAGAATAAGAATAGAATAAACATTGCATAATAGGCCTTCGCACCGCCTTCGGTGCTCGGGCCTAATTAAAGCCGCAAGCGGCGATGAAGGCCCTCGCACCTCTGGCGCCGCTCAGGCCTATGCACCGCGTAGTCTGTGTCATGTTCTACCAGTGTGCCGAATTTCATGGCGTTTGGTTGATGTGTTAGCTCAGAATGATCATTTAAAGGTTTGTAGGGGGCGCTGTAGAGCCAAATTTAAACTTCAGGAACACGTATCCATGTAATCCTTGTCATGTTCTACCAGTGTGCTGAATTTCATGGCCTTTGGTGTATCTGGTAGGCCAAAATGATCATTTGAAGGTTTGTAGGGGGCGCTATAGAGCCACAGTAAAAATTCTGGAACATGTGTCCATGTAAATGACATCAGGTTATGAACATCATCATCTGTGCCAAGTTTGGTCGAGATCTGGCCATCCGTGTCTTATTTACAGGCACTTCCTGTCCGGAGGGGGCGGGGCTAAGGTGAAAACCGGAAATGGTCATATAGGTGTGTTCAGCATCTGACCAGCATCACACGTACCAAGTTTGGTGCAGATATCTGGTTTTATGCCAGAGTTATATGAGTTTCGTGTTTCATGGCGAGAAGGTCACCTTTTAGGCTCCGCCCCCTCCACACGCTTACAGATTTCTTAATGCAGAGCACAACTAGAAATCTCACATGCCTTGTGAACACAAAGAGACCATCGTGATGGCTGTACCATTAGCGGTCTCTGAGGAGTTAACGCAAATATGTCATCAATAAATCGTCAGAAAAATGGCACTTTTTTCAAAATGGCCGACTTCCTGTCGTATTAATCCAAATGGTCCAAGAGGGTTTTTTGTAGGTCCTGATATGTTCTACCACTGTGCCAAATTTCATGCTTGTGGGTCATTGTGGTGGGCGGGGCTGATCATTTGAAGATTTGTAGGGGGCGCTATTGAGCCATTTTTAAAGATATCCGAAATATCTCCACGTGAATGAGTTCAGGGGATGACCATCATCATCTGTAACAAGTTTGGTGGAGATCGGACCTTTCTTTGTGTCATTTCCATGTACTTCCTGTTTCCATGGCGTTGGGCTGATATTCGCCATGGTTGCGTTTGGCGTATCGACTTGAGTTTTTTATTGTGGCATCGTGGAAGGGTTTGACACGTTTGGAAGCACTTTCAAATCCATCGGCTTCATCATTGAAGTTCTGGACCCCAAACACTGAAAAGTGACACTTCCTGTCGCCAGGGGGCGGGGCTAAGGCGAAAACCGGAAATGGTCATATAGGTGTGTTCAGCATCTGACCAGCATCATACGTAGCAATTTTGGTGCAGATATCTGGTTTTATGCCAGAGTTATATCAGTTTCGTGTTTCATGGCGAGAAGGTCAACTTTCAGGCTCCGCCCCCTCCACACGCTTGCAGATTTCTGAATGCAGAGCACAACTAGAAATCTCACATGCCTTCTGAACACAAAGAGACCATCGGGGTGACCGTACCATTTGCGGTTTATGAGGAGTTAACGCAAATGCGACGTGAGTGAAACGCCAAAATGGCGACTTTGACCCAAAATGGCCGACTTCCTGTAGACCTGGCACCACGACGTTAAGAGGCTTTTTTGTCCGCCCCGACATGTAGAACAAGTGTACCGAGTTTCGTGCAAATCGGTGACATGCAGTTCTGGGGACTTTACAAAAGGTGGCGCTAGAGCGCAGTTTTGCCCGAGCGGTCACGAAAACGCCAAAATACGAAATTTTTCAGATTCGTCTGGGGGGGTAGCCAAAATTTGGTGACTTTTCGAGCATGTTCAGGCCCCCAAAAATGCAATTCATTTGAGAGAAGAATAATAATAATAATAATAATAAACGCTAGAGTTTCAATAGGCCTTCGCACCGCCTTCGGTGCTCGGGCCTAATTAAAGCCGCAAGCGGCGATGAAGGCCCTCGCACCTCTGGCGCCGCTCCGGCCTATGCACCGCGTAGTCCGTGTCATGTTCTACCAGTGTGCCGAATTTCATGGCGTTTGGTTGATGTGGTAGCTCAGAATGATCATTTAAAGGTTTGTAGGGGGCGCTGTAGAGCCACATTTAAAATTCTGGAACATGTGTCCATGTAAATGAGATGAGTTTATGAACACCGTCATCTGTGCCAATTTTGGTAGAGATCTGGCCATTGTGTATGTCATTTACAGGCACTTCCTGTCCCCAGGGGGCGGGGCGAAGGTGAAAACCGGAACAGGTCATATAGGTGTGTTCAGCATCCGGCCGGCATCACACATAGAAAATTTGGTGCAGATATCTGCTTTTATGCCAGAGTTATATCAGTTTAAGGAATTGTAGGGGGCGCTATAGAGCCATTTTTGAAGATAGAGAAAACATCTCCATGTGAATCAGTTCAGGGGATGACCATCATCATCTGTAGCAAGTTTGGTGGAGATGGACTTTCTTTGTCTCATTTCCATGACTTCCTGTTCCACGAATACATATTTTATCCTCCACACGCCCCAGCACTGAAAGGCACTTCCTGTCCCCAGGGGGCGGGGCTAAGGTGAAAACCGGAAATGGTCATATAGGTGTGTTCAGCATCTGACCAGCATCATACGTAGCAATTTTGGTGCAGATATCTGGTTTTATGCCAGAGTTATATCAGTTTCGTGTTTCATGCGAGAAGGTCAACTTTCAGGCTCCGCCCCCTCCACACCTTACAGATTTCTAATCAGAGCACAACTAGAAATCTCACATCCTTTAACACAAAGAGACCACGGAGCCACCATCGCCTGAGGAGTTAACCAAATATCACAAAACGCGAAAAACTTTTTCAAAACCACCTTCTAAACAACCATTAGGTCCTGACATGTTCTACCACTTGCCAAATTTCATGCTTTGGGTCATTGTGGTGGGCGGGGCTATCATTTGAAGATTTGTAGGGGGCGCTATTGAGCCATTTTTAAAGATTTCCAAAATATCTCCACGTGAAACAGTTCAGGGGATGACCATCATCATCTGTAGCAAGTTTGGTGGAGATCGGACCTTTCTTTGTGTAATTTCCATGTACTTCCTGTTTCCATGGCGTTGGGCTCATATTCGCCATGGTTGCGTTTGGCGTATCGACTTAGTTTTTTATTGTGGCATCGTGGAAGGGTTTGACACGTTTGGAAGCACTTTCAAATCCATCGGCTTCATCATTGAAGTTCTGGACCCCAAACACTGAAAAGTGACACTTCCTGTCCCCAGGGGGCGGGACTAAGGCGAAAACCGGAAATGGTCATATAGGTGTGTTCAGCATCTGGCCGGCATCATACGTAGCAATTTTGGTGCAGATATCTGGTTTTATGCCAGAGTTATATCAGTTTCGTGTTTCATGGCGAGAAGGTCAACTTTAAGGCTCCGCCCCCTCCACACGCTTGCAGATTTCTGAATGCAGAGCACAACTAGAAATGTCACATGCCTTCTGAACACAAAGAGACCATCGGGATGACCGTACCATTTGCGGTTTATGAGGAGTTAACGCAAATGCGACGTGAGTGAAACGCCAAAATGGCGACTTTGACCCAAAATGGCCGACTTCCTGTAGACCTGGCACCACGACGTTAAGAGGCTTTTTTGTCCGCCCCGACATGTAGAACAAGTGTACCGAGTTTCGTGCAAATCGGTGACATGCAGTTCTGGGGACTTTACAAAAGGTGGCGCTCTCGCGCAATTTTGCCCGAGTGGTCACGAAAATGCCAAAATACGAAATTTTTCGATTTTAAATGGGGGGGTAGCCAAAATTTGGTGACTTTTTGAGCATGTTCAGGCCCCCAAAAATGCAATTCATTTGACGGGAGAAGAATAAGAAGAATAATAAAATAAAGCCAAGCTCGCGCCTTCGGTGCTCGGCCTAATTAAAGCCGCAAGCGGCGATGAAGGCCCTCGCACCTCTGGCGCCGCTCAGGCCTATGCACCGCGTAGTCCGTGTCATGTTCTACCAGTGTGCCGAATTTCATGGCGTTTGGTTGATGTGTTAGCTCAGAATGATCATTTGAAGGTTTGTAGGGGGCGCTGTAGAGCCACATTTAAACTTCGGGAACACGTATCCATGTAATCCGTGTCATGTTCTACCAGTGTGCTGAATTTCATGGCCTTCGGTTGATCTGGTAGCCCAAAATGATCATTAGAAGGTTTGTAGGGGGCGCTGTAGAGCCACATTGAAAATTCTGGAACATGTGTCCATGTAAATGAGATCAGGTTATGAACATCATCATCTGTGCCAAGTTTGATCGAGATCTGGCCATCCGTGTGTTATTTACAGGCACTTCCTGTCCGGAGGGGGCGGGGCTAAGGTGAAAACCGGAAATGGTCATATAGGTGTGTTCAGCATCTGACCAGCATCACACGTACCAAGTTTGGTGCAGATATCTGGTTTTATGCCAGAGTTATATGAGTGTCGTGTTTCATGGCGAGAAGGTCACCTTTTAGGCTCCGCCCCCTCCACACGCTTACAGATTTCTTAATGCAGAGCACAACTAGAAATCTCACATGCCTTGTGAACACAAAGAGACCATCGTGATGGCTGTACCATTAGCGGTCTCTGAGGAGTTAACGCAAATATGTCATCAAGAAATCGTCAGAAAAATGGCACTTTTTTCAAAATGGCCGACTTCCTGTCGTATTAATCCAAATGGTCCAAGAGGGTTTTTTGTAGGTCCTGACATGTTCTACCACTGTGCCAAATTTCATGCTTGTGGGTCATTGTGGTGGGCGGGGCTGATCATTTGAAGATTTGTAGGGGGCGCTATTGAGCCATTTTTAAAGATATCCGAAATATCTCCACGTGAATGAGTTCAGGGGATGACCATCATCATCTGTAGCAAGTTTGGTGGAGATCGGACCTTTCTTTGTGTCATTTCCATGTACTTCCTGTTTCCATGGCGTTGGGCTGATATTCGCCATGGTTGCGTTTGGCGTATCGACTTGAGTTTTTTATTGTGGCATCGTGGAAGGGTTTGACACGTTTGGAAGCACTTTCAAATCCATCGGCTTCATCATTGAAGTTCTGGACCCCAAACACTGAAAAGTGACACTTCCTGTCCCCAGGGGGCGGGGCTAAGGCGAAAACCGGAAATGGTCATATAGGTGTGTTCAGCATCTGACCAGGCATCACACGTAGCAATTTTGGTGCAGATATCTGGTTTTATGCCAGAGTTATATCAGTTTCGTGTTTCATGGCGAGAAGGTCAACTTTGAGGCTACGCCCCCTCCACACGCTTGCAGATTTCTGAATGCAGAGCACAACTAGAAATCCCACATGCCTTCTGAACACAAAGAGACCATCGGGGTGACCGTACCATTTGCGGTTTATGAGGAGTTAACGCAAATGCGACGTGAGTGAAACGCCAAAATGGCGACTTTGACCCAAAATGGCCGACTTCCTGTAGACCTGGCACCACGACGTTAAGAGGCTTTTTTGTCCGCCCCGACATGTAGAACAAGTGTACCGAGTTTCGTAAAAATCGGTGACATGCAGTTCTGGGGACCTTGCAAAAGGTGGCGCTAGAGCGCAGTTTTGCCCGAGCGGTCACGAAAACGCCAAATTATGAAATTTTTCGATTTTAAATGGGGGGGTAGCCAAAATTTGGTGACTTTTCGAGCATGTTCAGGCCCCCAAAAAGGCAATTCATTTGACGAGAGAAGAAGAAGAAGAATAATAATAAACATTTGCATTTCAATAGGCCTTCGCACCGCCTTCGGTGCTCGGGCCTAATTAAAGCCGCAAGCGGCGATGAAGGCCCTCGCACCTCTGGCGCCGCTCCGGCCTATGCACCGCGTAGTCCGTGTCATGTTCTACCAGTGTGCCGGATTTCATGGCGTTTGGTTGATGTGGTAGCTCAGAATGATCATTTGAAGGTTTGTAGGGGGCGCTGTAGAGCCACATTTAAACTTCAGGAACACGTATCCATGAAATCCGTGTCATGTTCTACCAGTGTGCTGAATTTCATGGCCTTCGGTTGATCGGGTCGGCCAAAATGATCATTTGAAGGTTTGTAGGGGGCGCTATAGAGCCACATTGAAAATTCTGGAACATGTGTCCATGTAAATGAGATGAGGTTATGAACATCATCATCTGTGCCAAGTTTGATCAAGATCTGGCCATCCGTGTCTTATTTACAGGCACTTCCTGTCCGGAGGGGGCGGGGCTAAGGTGAAAACCGGAAATGGTCATATAGGTGTGTTCAGCATCTGACCAGCATCACACGTACCAAGTTTGGTGCAGATATCTGGTTTTATGCCAGTTATATGAGTTTCGTGTTTCATGGCGAGAAGGTCACCTTTTAGGCTCCGCCCCCTCCACACGCTCACAGATTTCTTAATGCAGAGCACAACTAGAAATCTCACATGCCTTGTGAACACAAAGAGACCATCGTGATGGCTGTACCATTAGCGGTCTCTGAGGAGTTAACGCAAATATGTCATCAAGAAATCGTCCGAAAAATGGCACTTTTTTCAAAATGGCCGACTTCCTGTCGTATTAATCCAAATGGTCCAAGAGGGTTTTTTGTAGGTCCTGACATGTTCTACCACTGTGCCAAATTTCATGCTTGTGGGTCATTGTGGTGGGCGGGGCTGATCATTTGAAGATTTGTAGGGGGCGCTATTGAGCCATTTTTAAAGATATCCGAAATATCTCCACGTGAATGAGTTCAGGGGATGACCATCATCATCTGTAGCAAGTTTGGTGGAGATCGGACCTTTCTTTGTGTCATTTCCATGTACTTCCTGTTTCCATGGCGTTGGGCTGATATTCGCCATGGTTACGTTTGGCGTATCGACTTGAGTTTTTTATTGTGGCATCATGGAAGGGTTTGACACGTTTGGAAGCACTTTCAAATCCATCGGCTTCATCATTGAAGTTCTGGACCCCAAACACTGAAAAGTGACACTTCCTGTCCCCAGGGGGCGGGGCTAAGGCGAAAACCGGAAATGGTCATATAGGTGTGTTCAGCATCTGGCCGGCATCACACGTAGCAATTTTGGTGCAGATATCTGGTTTTATGCCCGAGTTATATCAGTTTCGTGTTTCATGGCGAGAAGGTCAACTTTCAGGCTCCGCCCCCTCCACACGCTTGCAGATTTCTGAATGCAGAGCACAACTAGAAATGTCACATGCCTTCTGAACACAAAAAGACCACCGGGGTGACCGTACCATTTGCGGTTTATGAGGAGTTAACGCAAATGCGACGTGAGTGAAACGCCAAAATGGCGACTTTGACCCAAAATGGCCGACTTCCTGTAGACCTGGCACCACGACGTTAAGAGGCTTTTTTGTCCGCCCCGACATGTAGAACAAGTGTACCGAGTTTCGTAAAAATCGGTGACATGCAGTTCTGGGGACTTTACAAAAGGTGGCGCTCTCGCGCAGTTTTGCCCGAGCGGTCACGAAAACGCCAAAATACGAAATTTTTCAGATTCGTCTGGGGGGGGTAGCCAAAATTTGGGGACTTTTTGAGCATGTTCAGGCCCCCAAAAATGCAATTCATTTGAGAGAAGAACAAGAATAATAATAATAATAAGAATAAACGCTAGAGTTTCAATAGGCCTTCGCACCGCCTTCGGTGCTCGGGCCTAATAATAACGAAGAATAAACGCTTGCATTACAATAGGCCTTCGCACCGCCTTCGGTGCTCGGGCCTAATTAAAGCCGCAAGCGGCGATGAAGGCCCTCGCACCTCTGGCGCCGCTCAGGCCTATGCACCGCGTAGTCTGTGTCATGTTCTACCAGTGTGCCGAATTTCATGGCGTTTGGTTGATGTGTTAGCTCAGAATGATCATTTAAAGGTTTGTAGGGGGCGCTGTAGAGCCACATTTAAACTTCAGGAACACGTATCCATGTAATCCTTGTCATGTTCTACCAGTGTGCTGAATTTCATGGCCTTCGGTTGATCTGGTAGGCCAAAATGATCATTAGAAGGTTTGTAGGGGGCGCTGTAGAGCCACATTAAAAATTCTGGAACATGTGTCCATGTAAATGAGATCAGGTTATGAACATCATCATCTGTGCCAAGTTTGATCGAGATCTGGCCATCCGTGTGTTATTTACAGGCACTTCCTGTCCCGGAGGGGGCGGGGCTAAGGTGAAAACCGGAAATGGTCATATAGGTGTGTTCAGCATCTGACCAGCATCACACGTACCAAGTTTGGTGCAGATATCTGGTTTTATGCCAGAGTTATATGAGTTTCGTGTTTCATGGCGAGAAGGTCACCTTTTAGGCTCCGCCCCCTCCACACCCTTACAGATTTCTTAATGCAGAGCACAACTAGAAATCTCACATGCCTTGTGAACACAAAGAGACCATCGTGATGGCCGTACCATTAGCGGTCTCTGAGGAGTTAACGCAAATATGTCATAAAGAAATCGTCCGAAAAATGACAGTTTTTTCAAAATGGCCGACTTCCTGTCGATTTGATCAAAACGAACCTGAGGGTTCTCATTTTGTAGGTCCTGACATGTTCTACCACTGTGCCGAATTTCATGGTTGTGGGTCATTCTGGTGGGCGGGGCTAATCATTTAAAGATTTGTAGGGGGCGCTATTGAGCCTTTTTTTAAGATATCCAAAATATCTCCATGTGAATGAGTTCAGAGCATGACCATCATCATCTGTAGCAAGTTTGGTGGAGATCGGACCTTCCTTTGGTTCATTTCCATGCACTTCCTGTGTCGATGGCGTTGGGCTGATATTCGCCATGGTTACGTTTGGCGAATCGACTTGAGGTTTTTATTGCATCATCATGGAAGGGTTTGAGACGTTGTGAAGCACTTTCAAGTCCCTGGGCTTGATCATTGAAGTTGTGGACCCCAGACACTGAAAAGCAACACTTCCTGTCCCCAGGGGGCGGGGCTTAGACGAAAACCGGAAGTGGTCACACAGATGTGTTCAGCATCTGACCAGCATCACATGTATCAATTTTGGTGCAGATATCTAGTTTTATGACAGAGTTATATCAGTTTCGTGTTTCATGGCGAGGAGGCTAAATTTGCGGCACCGCCCAGGGGGGGGGGCTAATTATAAAATCCGGAAATGGTCATATAGGTGTGTTCAGCATATGACCAGCATCACACGTCGCAATTTTCGTGTATATATCTGGTTTAATGCCAGAGTTATATCAGTTTCGTGTTACATGGCGAGAAGGTCATGTTTGAGGCTCCGCCCCCTCCAAACGCTAACAGATTTCTGAATGCAGAGCACAACTAGAAATGTCACATGCCTTCTGAACACATAGAGACCATCGTGGTGACCGTGCGAATTGCGGTTTATGAGGAGTTAACGCAAATGCGATGTGAGTAAACGCCAAAATGGCGACTTTGATCCAAGATGGCCGACTTCCTGTTGACCTTAGAGCATGGGTCCAAGAGGCTTTTTAGTCCGTATCAACATGTAGAATAAGTGTACCGAATTTGGTAAAATTCTGCAACATGCAGTTCTGGCATAATCGCAAAAGGTGGCGCTAGAGAGCTATGTGCGGTCCCGAAAATGGCAAATTCTTAAATTTTTCGATTACGAATATGGGGGTAGCCAAAATTTGGTGAGTTTTTGAGCATGTTCAGGCCCCCAAAAATGGCAAAATATGTGCGGAAGAAGAAGAATAATAATAATAATTAAAGCCGCAAGCGGCGATGAAGGCCCTCGCACCTCTGGCGCCGCTCCGGCCTATGCACCGCGTAGTCTGTGTCATGTTCTACCAGTGTGCCGAATTTCATGGCGTTTGGTTGATGTGGGAGCTCAGAATGATCATTTGAAGGTTTGTAGGGGGCGCTGTAGAGCCACATTTAAACTTCAGGAACACGTATCCATGGAATCCGTGTCATGTTCTACCAGTGTGCTGAATTTCATGGCCTTTGGTTAATGTGGTAGCACAGAATGATCATTTGAAGTTTTGTAGGGGGTGCTGTAGAGCCACATTTAAATTCATTCTGGAACATGTGTCCATGTCAATGAGATCAGGTTATGAACATCATCATCTGTGCCAAGTTTGGTAGAGATCTGGCCATCCATGTCTTATTTACAGGCACTTCCTGTCCCGAGGGGGCGGGGCCAAGGTGAAAACCGGAAATGGTCATGTAGGTGTGTTCAGCATCTGACCGGCATCATACGTACCAAGTTTGGTGCAGATATCTGGTTTTATGCCAGAGTTATATGAGTTTCGTGTTTCATGGCGAGAAGGTCACCTTTTAGGCTCCGCCCCCTCCACACGCTTACAGATTTCTTAATGCAGAGCACAACTAGAAATCCCACATGCCTTGTGAACACAAAGAGACCATCGTGATGGCTGTACCATTAGCGGTCTCTGAGGAGTTAACGCAAATATGTCATCAAGAAATCGTCACAAAAATGGCACTTTTTTTCAAAATGGCCGACTTCCTGTCGTATTAATCCAAATGGTCCAAGAGGGTTTTTTTGTAGGTCCTGACATGTTCTACCACTGTGCCAAATTTCATGCTTGTGGGTCATTGTGGTGGGCGGGGCTGATCATTTGAAGATTTGTAGGGGGCGCTATTGAGCCATTTTTAAAGATTTCCGAAATATCTCCACGTGAATGAGTTCAGGGGATGACCATCATCATCTGTAGCAAGTTTGGTGGAGATCGGACCTTTCTCTGTGTCATTTCCATGTACTTCCTGTTTCCATGGCGTTGGGCTGATATTCGCCATGGTTGCGTTTGGCGTAACGACTTGAGTTTTTTATTGTGGCATCGTGGAAGGGTTTGACACGTTTGGAAGCACTTTCAAATCCATCGGCTTCATCAATGAAGTTCTGGACCCCAAGCACTGAAAAGTGACACTTCCTGTCCCCAGGGGGCGGGGCTAAGGTGAAAACCGGAAATGGTCATATAGGTGTGTTCAGCATCCGGCAGGCATCATACGTAGCAATTTTGGTGCAGATATCTGGTTTTATGCCAGAGTTATATCAGTTTCGTGTTTCATGGCGAGAAGGTCAACTTGAAGGCTCCGCCCCCTCCACACGCTTGCAGATTTCTGAATGCAGAGCACAACTAGAAATCCCACATGCCTTCTGAACACAAAGAGACCATCGGGATGACCGTACCATTTGCGGTTTCGGAGGAGTTGACGCAAATGCGACATGAGTGAAACGCCAAAATGGCGACTTTGACCCAAAATGGCCGACTTCCTGTACACTTTGCACCACGACGTTAAGAGGCTTTTTTGTCCGCCCCGACATGTAGAACAAGTGTACCGAGTTTCGTAAAAATCGGTGACATGCAGTTCTGGGGCTCCTGCAAAAGGTGGCGCTAGAGCGCAGTTTTGCCCGAGCGTTCACGAAAATGGCAAATTACTGAAATTGTTCGCATTCCAATGGGGGGGTAGCCAAAATTTGGTGAGACTTTTCGAGCATGTTCAGGCCCCCAAAAATGCACTTCTTGGGAGAAGAAGAAGAAGAAGAAGAAGAATAAACATTTGCATTTCAATAGGCCTTCGCACCGCCTTCGGTGCTCGGGCCTAATAATAATAATAATAATAAGAAAAAACGCTAGAGATACAATAGGCCTTCGCACCGCCTTCGGTGCTCGGGCCTAATAAACGCTCATTACAAGCCCGCACCGCCTTCGTGCTCCCTAACCAAACACCCCCCCCCGCCGCCAAAACGCAGAACAAAGCCCCACCGCCGCCGGGCCCGCAAGGCCACCGCCCCCGGGCCAAAAATAATAATTAAAGCCGCAAGCGGCGATGAAGGCCCTCGCACCTCTGGCGCCGCTCAGGCCTATGCACCGCGTAGTCTGTGTCATGTTCTACCAGTGTGCCGAATTTCATGGCGTTTGGTTGATGTGTTAGCTCAGAATGATCATTTAAAGGTTTGTAGGGGGCGCTATAGAGCCACATTTACAGTTCTGGAACATATGTCCATGTAATCCGTGTCATGTTCTACCAGTGTGCCAAATTTCATGGCGTTTGGTTGATGTGTTAGCTCAGAATGATTATTTAAAGGTTTGTAGGGGGCGCTGTAGAGCCACATTTCAAATTCTGAAACATGTGTCCATGTAAATGAGATGAGGTTATGAACACCGTCATCTGTGCCAATTTTGGTAGAGATCTGGCCATTGTGTATGTCATTTACAGGCACTTCCTGTCCCCAGGGGGCGGGGCGAAGTTGAAAACCGGAAATGGTCATATAGGTGTGTTCAGCATCCGGCCGGCATCACACATAGAAAATTTGGTGCAGATATCTGCTTTTATGCCAGAGTTATATCAGTTTAAGGAATTGTAGGGGGCGCACTAGAGTCATTTTTGAAGATAGAGAAAACATCTCCATGTGAATCAGTTCAGGGGATGACCATCATCATCTGTAGCAAGTTTGGTGGAGATGGGACTTTTCTTTGTCTCATTTCCATGTACTTCCTGTTTCCATGGCGTTGGGCTTATGTTCGCCACGGTTGCGTTCGTCGTATCGACTTGAGTTTTTTATTGTGTCATCATGGAAGGCTTTGACACGTTGTGAAGCATTTTCAAATCCATCGGCTTTATCATTGAAGTTCTAGACCCCAGACACTGAAAAGTGCCACTTCCTGTCCCCAGGGGGCGGGGCTAAGTTGAAAACCGGAAATGGTCATATAGGTGTGTTCAGCATCCGGCCGGCATCATACGTAGCAATTTTGGTGCAGATATCTGGTTTTATGTAAGAGTTATATCAGTTTCGTGTTTCATGGCGAGAAGGTCAACTTTCAGGCTCCGCCCCCTCCACACGCTTCCAGATTTCCGAATGCAGAGCACAACTAGAAATCTCACATGCCTTGTGAACACAAAGAGACCATCGGGGTGACCGTACCATTTGCGGTCTCTGAGGAGTTAACGCAAATATGTCATCAAGAAATCGTCTGAAAAATCACACTTTTCTCAAAATGGCCGACTTCCTGTCGTATTAATCCAAATGGTCCAAGAGGGTTTTTTGTAGGTCCTGACATGTTCTACCACTGTGCCAAATTTCATGCTTGTCGGTCATTGTGGTGGGCGGGGCTGATCATTTGAAGATTTCTAGGGGGCGCTATTGAGCCATTTTTGAAGATTTTCAAAATATCTCCACTTGAAAGAGTTCAGGGGATGACCATCATCATCTGTAGCAAGTTTGGTGGAGATCGGACCTTTCTTTGTGTCATTTCCATGTACTTCCTGTTTCCATGGCGTTGGGCTGATATTCGCCATGGTTGCGTTTGGCGTATCAACTTGAGTTTTTTATTGTGGCATCATGGAAGGGTTTGACACGTTTGGAAGCACTTTCAAATCCATCGGCTTCATCATTGAAGTTCTGGACCCCAAACACTGAAAAGTGACACTTCCTGTCGCCAGGGGGCGGGGCTAAGGCGAAAACCGGAAATGGTCATATAGGTGTGTTCAGCATCTGACCGGCATCACACGTAGCAATTTTGGTGCAGATATCTGGTTTTATGCCAGAGTTATATCAGTTTCGTGTTTCATGGCGAGAAGGTCAACTTTCAGGCTCCGCCCCCTCCACACGCTTGCAGATTTCTGAATGCAGAGCACAACTAGAAATCTCACATGCCTTCTGAACACAAAGAGACCATCGGGGTGACCGTACCATTTGCGGTTTATGAGGAGTTAACGCAAATGCGACGTGAGTGAAACGCCAAAATGGCGACTTTGACCCAAAATGGCCGACTTCCTGTAGACCTGGCACCACGACGTTAAGAGGCTTTTTTGTCCGCCCCGACATGTAGAACAAGTGTACCGAGTTTCGTAAAAATCGGTGACATGCAGTTCTGGGGACCTTGCAAAAGGTGGCGCTAGAGCGCATTTTTGCCCGAGCGGTCACGAAAATGCCAAATTCTGAAATTTTTCGATTTTAAATGGGGGGGTAGCCAAAATTTGGTGACTTTTTGAGCATGTTCAGGCCCCCAAAAATGCAATTCATTTGACGGGAGAAGAAAAAGAAGAATAATAAACGCTTGCATTACAATAGGCCTTCGCACCGCCTTCGGTGCTCGGGCCTAATAATAAACGGGAGGAATACAATAGGCTTTCGCACCGCCTTCGGTGCTCGAGCCTAATTAAAGCCGCAAGCGGCATTGAAGGCCCTCGCACCTCTGGCGGCGCTCCGGCCTATGCACCGCGTAGTCCATGTCACATCACAACTGTGTGCCGACTTTCATGCCTGCAGTTTGTTGTGCTGGCTGGGAGTCACCAATTGAAGTTTTCTGGGGGTGTTATGGAGCTATAGGGACTTAACCTATCCAGCACATGTCTATTTAAATGAGTTCAGGATCTGTGGCGAGTTTGGTAGAGATCAACCGTTTTTTATGTGTTATCTCGAGGTCTTGTTTTCATGGCTTTGGGGCTAATTTCACCATGGTTTCTTTTGGCAAATCCACCTGATGACACTGTAGTGTCAGCAAAGGGTTTGAAACGTGAAGTATTTTCAAATATCTGGCCTATATGTTGGATGATCATGAGCAAAGAGTCAGAAAATGACTTAAAAAACTTTTTTTTTAATCCCAGAAGGGAAATTCAGTATTGTATAAAGCTCACTTTTTTCGTTAATAGAACATGGATTATTTTGTTGCTTTATTACTATTTCAGTAAGTCACTTTTTTCTTCAGTGTGATGCTGCTGGTAGGAATGAATTTCTGTATCTCTATAGTGTGAAGAGGAATGGTGAGAGTACAGTTCCTTGTGTTGCTCCAGTGCTGCTGACCACCATCTCAGACACACAACCTTTCAGTCTCAGAAACAGTGGTCTGTTTGTTAGGCAATCATAATTCCAGGTGGTTGTGGAGGATCAACCTGAAAGTTTTGGAGCTTCTCACATAGTGATGCAGGCTGAATAGTATTAAAGGCACTTGAAAAATCAAAGAACATGACCCTCAAAGTGTTGCCTGACTGGTCCAGATGAGAGTGGGCTCTCTGAAGCAGGAAGATGATGGCGTCTTCAACCCCAAGCCCTTTACGATATGCAAACTGTAATGGGTCCTGAAAGGTGTTGACTTGCTTGTTGAGGTGAGCCAGTAAGAGTAAGAAAAACAGCAGTTCCTGTCACCAGGAGGTGGAGCAAAGGCACATTGTGTTCCATGGTGAGAGGGCCAGCTTTGAAGCCCCGCTAAAGCCACATACTTTTTCCTATCAAATAGCTTTTGATAACTTTTAATCACACATGCGTTGGGAACATTCTGACCAATTTTGGTGGCCGTACGATAAACGCCCTAGGACAAGTTCGTTCAAATGCGTGGTGACTTAATGCCAAAATGGTGACTGTAACAATGGGGCGGGGCTATGACATAATAAAAATATTGACATGTTTATGTGTTCAGGGTCATATTGGCATCTCACTCAAGAGTTTTGGTTGGGATATCTCATTTTATGTGGGAGTTATATGAGATTGATTTTTCATGGCGAGACATCAAACTTTCAGGCCCCGCCCAGTCCACATGCTTTGACTTATCAAAAATCTTTTGATAACTTTTGATGACACATGCCTTGGGAACATTCTGACCGATTTTGGTGGCCCTACCATTAAAACCCTAGGACAAGTTCGTTCAAATGCGAGGTGAGTAAAATGCCAAAATGGCGACTTTGACCCAAAATGGCCGACTTCCTGTACATTTTAAAAATATGCTCCAAGAGGATTTTTTGTTCGCCCTGGCATGTAGAACATGTGTACCAATTTTTATAAAGATTGATAGGATGCAGTGGCGGGGCACTCAAAATAGGTGGCGCTGTTTCGCGATTTTGCCTCGAACATGCCCGAACACCCCATAATATGTAAATTTCCACATTCCATTGGGGGGGTAGCCAAAATTTGGTGAGTTTTTGAACATGTTCAGACCCCCAAAAGACCTTCTGTTTTTAGAAGTGGATGAAGCATGGAAAAATTAAAAAAATATTCATTAAAAATAGAAAGTTGGTCTAAAAATCATGGAAATATTCCTACATGATCAGAATAGTGTTGGCAATGCTATGAATTTTTTTGGTTTATGTCAACTTAAAAATTTCAGATTTAAAAATTGTTAAGCATTTCTTGCATGTAATTGGAAAGTATAAATAATTCTTAAAAATCAATACTTTGATCAAACTTGTTCAAACGCAAGATACTTCACAAGGACCACTAAGACTACCATTGTTGCAATTTTGGTGGGAATTGAGTAATCCATTACAGAGATCCACATGTTGAGCTAATTTGCATACTTGTGAAAAAGTAGAGTGTGCGACTTGTCTGTAGAACACAAGTCCCAGTGAGTGAAATGTTCAGGAGGATTCAGTGAATATATCCTCCAAATCTTAGCTCTGTAGGACAAACGCATGATTTTTCATCATTTTCTGAAATTTGGAGGCGTGGCCACATTCTTTGGCTCATAAGTCCCGCCCACTTTTGACAATCATAACCATATTCTAGGATTATGTTCAGGATGTCTATGTGGATATACGTAGTGATTTTGGTGCATATCCGTGCAGCCGTTTTGGCGCTATAAACTACTCACAATTGTAGCGCCCCCTAGAGTTGGAATTTTTCCAAAATCGGTACACACGTAGAAATTGGAGTTGCCTACTTGGTCATTGAATTTCATGTCATTATCTGTTTTCGTTTTTGAGTAATGACCATTTTAGTGGTCATGGCGTCACATCGAAGTTCGCCGTGCCGCCATGACCACGCCCTGCAGTGTAAACAGATGAGTTTCAATGGAAGTCATCATCAACATGTTTTCTGCCCTCTGAAGGAGTTTGGAGCTGCTTGTGTCCAAAATGTCAGAGAAATGGATGCTCAAGAAAACTTATGACTTCCTGTTCCCAGGGGGCGGGGCTATGATGTAATCAAAATATTGACATGTAGATCTGTTCAGGGTCATATTGGCATCTCACCCAAGAGTTTTGGTTCAGATATCTCATTTCATGTGGGAGTTATATGAGATTGATTTTTCATGGCGAGACATCAAACTTTGAGGCCCCGCCCAGTCCACATGCTTTGACTTATGAAAAATCTTTTGATAACTTTTGATCACACATGCCTTGGGAACATTCTGACCGATTTTGGTGTCCCTACCCTCAAAGCCCTGAGACAAGTTCGTTCAAATGCGAGGTGACTAAAACGCCAAAATGGCGACTTTGACCCAAAATGGCCGACTTCCTGTAAGTTTCACATATCTGCTTTATGAGGATTTTTTGTTCGCCCTGGCATGTAGAACATGTGTACCGATTTTCATGAAGATTGATAGGATGCAGTGGCGGGGCAGTCAAAATAGGTGGCGCCGTTGCGCAATTTTTGCCCGAACATGCCCGAACACCCGAAAATACGTAATTTTACACATTCCCTTGGGGGGGTACGCAAAATTTGGTGAGTTTTTGAGCATGTTCAGACCCCCTAAAATGCGCTTAAAGTGGCAGAAGAAAAAGAATAATAATAATAATAATAATAAACGCTAGAGTTCCAATAGGCCTTCGCACCGCCTTCGGTGCTCGGGCCTAATAAAAAAATAATCATCTTTGAAAGAGAAGTTTTTTAAACTTTAAAAAGTAATCGTGAGATGTGTGTGTTACTCCAGTGTGGCTTGTCATTAAAGCCAGTTTCTGGAGATGAATAATAGTTTAAATTAATGCTCCGATGTAAAATTAAAAAAAAAAAAAGTCTGAATACTTTATAGATCTCTGGAAAACATACCTATACGTCATCATGACCTTAGACCACTGTCCAACGTTGTAAATCCAGATATTCACGCTGCTTTCCATGTTGGCAGATACGAGGTCATTGAGACTAGTCCCCACCTTACTGGCGGAGCCACACTCAAAACTCTCGGTCAAATACACACTCATATCATTCATAAAAATGTAAAGTAACCTAACGAAACAAACAGAGATCGTGTTTGAAATTATATTGAATAAATCTGTATTTTGATGACGAATAAAAAAATACCGACGCAGCGTTGCTGTGTTATATTTCTATTACCGTCACACTGACTTGGTAAGGGATCATCACCCGGAAACGGCCTTTTTCGGGTTGAAACATGGATTTTATTCGGACCTCATTTGAAATTTGCCTGAAAAACCTGAGTTAGAAAGCGGCTTAAACTTTCATTTAGACTTTGATGAAACCAAAATGGTCCCAACAGTCTGCTGTCTGCAGCAGGTTCTGCTCCGTGTCGTCCTCACCTCCTCCATACAGGAGCAACTTTCACTAGTCTGGATTAAACCAGGCAAAGATGACATCATCACTACGTTTGGAAAGGAGCTGATTCCAGCTGTTAGGGACTAACACGCATTGCTGTCGGTGAGTCTCGCTGCTTGTGTATCGTTCTGCTTTATTGTGGATGAAATCCTGGTAGACAGTAGACAGACTAGCTAACTGCTAACAAGCTAACGGTAGAAACTCAAACTGATTTACGACCCCCGTACTCCCCCCGTGGCTTAGCATGTCAATCAAAGGAATACGCCCCTAATTATGTGTAATTTCAAGATTTAATAATATCTAAACGGATGAGTTATAAAACAAAATTCACCCCCCTCACCGCGAGACATGAAGGTAAACTTAACCTATAAACCTAAAATGATTTTTTTAACCAGGCTGTAAACGTTTATTTCTGCTGTAAACATGTTTATTTCTGCTGTGAATTTAACATGGGAGTCTGCGGGAATTTGCTTTTCTTCTGGATCAGTAGGCTAGCTCGTTGCTAACGTGGCTAACGTTAGCTACAGTCTCCTCTGCGTTACTTGCTGGACATGCTGCAGCTGCTGGTCACTTGTATCAGCAGATTCTGGCATCCCAGCAGCTGGAGGTGTTTTTCTGCCGTTGCAACTACAACCAGGACACACGTGATGTGGCTGTTCTGTCCGTATTCCATATTCAACCTTTAATTAATCACATTTGAAATGCCCTCATGTCCTGTCTAGTGTTTATATAGGACACATATGGTGTTTACATCAGGTCCGGTCCTCCAGAGCTATCCTGCAGCTTTTAGATGCATGTGCACAGTTCACGTCTGCATTAGCACTGAGTTCACACATTCATATGAGTCCCAGAGAGGGATTTCATTGGCTGGCTACATGACTGTTTTGAAATCGTGGTGGTGAAAGTGTAACATGGTGGAATTTTCAAGTTGGAAAATGATCCGTTCTCCCTAAATCGATTTATTTTTTCGCTCTCAGTGTAAACAGAATGAATTGTGACAGTGGCTCCTGGAGTAAAACTGCATTATTACTGGATGCCAGTGCATGACATTCTGCTTACTTCATGATGAACTGGTGGATGTGGGGGGGGGCTAGTAGTGGTTCGGTCTCTGTTAGAGAAATTCTCCAGTTCAGGGGAAGATAGTTCGTAATTACATTTAGTTACAAACAACTGTGGTTTTAAGCCGTCTGTCTAGTAAGAAGCATTTTCACATTGTAGAGTCAGAGGTGATGTTTGTAACTTTGTTGTTTCAGTGAAACTGGAGCTGTTGTTCTAACTTCAGAGTACCTCACATGTTCACAAAGTCTTGACAAGTTATTATTTGCAATTTCAGTTCTAGTAAAACAACGTATGACTTTACAACCTTCATTTGAGAGAAATAACTTGAATGGTGAAACTTTTGTCTTTCCAGACGGACCTGGAGCCCCGGCGCCGATCGTCGATGGAGCTGAAGGTAACCGTCCTCCTTTAGCTCAGGTTGTTGGGGAGGGGGAGGAGAATGTCCGGGACCTTGTTGCCGAACATTTTGTCGCAGCTGGTCCCCCCGCTCCTGCTCCTAACGCAGGAGCCGGGGACTTCGCTCCGCATGATGTTTTTTTACAGCCTTTTGTTCAGGCCGGGCCCCCACACTTTCCTCTCTCTGCCGGCGGGGACTCGGCTACCGCAGCCGAGGTTCTCTCCGATGAGGAGGAGGAGGAGGAGGAGGAGTATGAGGAGAATGAGGACTTTTGGGGAGGCGCCGATGCGTTTTTTGAGCCTTTTGGCTTGGCTGCTCCTTCCCATTCTCCTTCACCTTCTCCCCCCCTTTCTCCTGCCTCAGAGGATGAGGACGTCGTCCCCCCAGTCTCTGACCGTGAGGGGTCTGATGTTGAGGAGGAGGAGAGCACTGCAGAGGACTCCGGTTCCTCCGCTTCCGGCCCCAGCTCCTCCGGAACGGGGAGCGGGGAGGAAAGCGAGGGGGACCTAACCTGATTTACATCATCTGGGTGCGTTCAACAAGTACACGCGGGGGCGTTCCCTTTCCTCACGCACTCCATCTGAGTAAGGCGACAGTTATAGGTGATTTCGTCTGGTAAGAGAATAATAGGAGCCAATCACTAATCGCCGGTGGGACTTTTGAAGGATGGGCGGCGTTTTGGCCGGATGTGATGTAGAAGCACAGGCGACAGCAGTGTAGTCAGTCAGTTATTTCAGACAACAACAATCATGGCGGCTTGCCATGATTGTCACCGCTCGTACTAGCTGTCGCCGCCGCCGCCATGTTGTTTGACTGAAGCTTTTTGAGCTTGATAACATGTTTTGATAACTCGATCCTCTATGCGTGGTGGCTCTGGTGTCGCTCTGAGTTGCGTCACGGGTTGCGTCATTCGGTTCAACGTGAGTGGCTGAAGTAGCGTGTCAGTCAAGATGACGGACAGATCTTCTATCCAATCACATGCAAGAGTTTTAGAAAAAAAAGACTAATTTGAAATGACATCGGGTTAACTCCCTCCCCAGATGGTATTGCAAATACCAGGTGGCGGGAGTCAGGTTAAGGGGGACCGGCCCTCTGCAAAGAGGCCGAGGGAGAGTGATGAGGAGAGCCCTGGAGAGGAGGAGTCTTCTCCAGAGCCTGCTCCCTCAACCTCCGGCCTCGGCTCTTCCTCCTTGAGGAGCGGTGGTGGCAACATGGACCCCCCACCAAAGAGACAGAGGCGGGACGACAGCGACTGACTGAACTCGTCAGATCCTGAACGCTGCAGGATCTGACAAGTTTCCGTGCAGAAGTCGCAGCTCACCAACCTGCAGCTACAGGAGGCCGTTTTTTTAACATAAGAGTGTTTCTATCTGCAGATTATGGAAGCAACGTGGAATCTGCAGAGTCTAGCAGGAGTGTAGCGTCTTGTTCTGAGGCTTTTCTTTATTTATCCGCTAGATTATTCCATGTTTTTATGATAAAGTTTGTATTTGAGTCTAGCAGGAGCGGTAACGCCTCAGGTAGCATCTTGCTCTGAGACTTTTCTTTATTTATCCGCTAGATTATTCCATGTTTTTATGATAAAGTTTGTATTTGAGTCTAGCAGGAGCGGTAACGCCTCAGGTAGCATCTTGTTCTGAGGCTTTTCTTTATTTATCCGCTAGATTATTCCATGTTTTTATGATAAAGTTTGTATTTGAGTCTAGCAGGAGCAGTAACGCCTCAGGTAGCATCTTGCTCTGAGGCTTTTCTTTATTTATCCGCTAGATTATTCCATGTTTTTATGATAAAGTTTGTATTTGAGTCTAGCAGGAGCGGTAACGCCTCAGGTAGCATCTTGCTCTGAGACTTTTCTTTATTTATCCGCTAGATTATTCCACGTTTTTATGATAAAGTTTGTATTTGAGTCTAGCAGGAGCGGTAACGCCTCAGGTAGCATCTTGCTCTGAGACTTTTCTTTATTTATCCGCTAGATTATTCCATGTTTTTATGATAAAGTTTGTATTTGAGTCTAGCAGGAGCGGTAACGCCTCAGGTAGCATCTTGCTCTGAGGCTTTTCTTTATTTTTCCGCTAGATTATTTCATTTTATGATGAGTCTATATTTAAAAAACAAAAAAAGATCTATTTTTTTTTAAACAGTTGATATTTGAGTCAGGCACAACTGTGGGGGCCTGAGGAGCGAGGTGATGTAATTCAAAGTTTAATGATGTGTTGTGAGTGTGTTGCAGGGAAGAGAATCCGGATGCTGCCCGGAGGAGGACCAGATTGAGCTTCTGTAGCTTCAGGATGATGGAAAGAGGCAGTGATGACAACAAGCCTGACATGAAGAGAGGAGCAGCTTCACCATCAGAGTCACAGATGGATGGATAATGTGAAAAAAGGTAAGTAGAAGATTCTAGATTGTTCAATCTAAGATATGTGAAGTTTACAAACGCTGGATGTGTGTTAAAGCGAGTATCTGAGTTCTGACGCAGGTTTTCCTTTATCTCTGTTTTATTCAGAAGTTCAACATTATAAACTGTATTTAAATGACTTTATGTGACATTTTGTAGAAAATATTCGTGACTGTTTTTGGGTTGTGATTCTGTGTAGACGTCCCCCAGAGTTGAGTTGGTGGCCCGTGAGATCCAATCCAGAGGACGATTCCACAGATGTGTGAATCCTGGACACTCAGGTGATCCCGACTGAGATGAGACGACTGTGAGCCCGAAGGAGGAAACAGGTGGACCACCGAGACCCAACTGTCCTGTGCTGTTGATCATTCAACGTCTGCACCAAGAGTTCCTGTGCTGTGGAAAACATCCCGTCTTGTTCCAGTCCCTAAAAAACCTCAACCAGCTGAACCAAATGACTACAGACCAGTTGCTCTGACATCTCACATCATGAAAGTCCTGGAGAGACTCTTACTGGCTCACCTCAACAAGCAAGTGAACACCTTTCATGGCCCATTACAGTTCGCATATCGTAATGGGCTTGGGGTTGAAGACGCCATCATCTTCCTGCTTCAGAGAGCCCACTCTCATCTGGACCAGTCAGGCAGCACTTTGAGGGTCATGTTCTTTGATTTCTCAAGTGCCTTTAATACTATTCAGCTGCTTTGCTATGTCAGAAGCTCCATAACTTCCAGGTGGATCCCTCCACAACCACCTGGATTTACGACTACCTCACAAACAGACCACAGTTTGTGAGACTGAAAGGTTGTGTGTCTGAGATGGTGATCAGCAGCACTGGAACACCACAAGGAACTGTACTCTCACCATTCCTCTTTACACTGTACACCTCAGACTTCCAGTACAACTCTGATCCTGTCATCTGCAGAAATACTCTGATGACTCTGCAGTTGTGGGGTGTATCAGTGATGGACAAGAAGCCGAGTACAGGGAACTAGTCAGTCAGTTTGTGAAATGGTAACAATCAGCTCATCTTAAATACCAGCAAGACTAAAGAGATGATTGTTGACTTCAGGAGGAGCAAGAATAAGCAGCATAGTCCTGTCTACATCCTGGAAGAGGAGGTGGAGGTGGTGGAGAACTACAAATACCTGGAGTTCAGCTGGACAACAGACTCGACTGGAAATGCAACACTGACTACATCTACAAGAAAGGTCAGAGCAGACTCTACTTCTTAAGGAAGCTGAGATCATTCAACGTCTGCACCAAGATGTTGCAGATCTTCTACAAGTCTGTTGTGGAAAGTGCGATTAGCTTTGCAGAGAGACGAGGAGCATCCTAAACCCAGCGGAGACGGCGAGGAGCATCCTAAACCCAGCAGAGACGGCGAGGAGCATCCTAAACCCAGCGGAGACGGCGAGGAGCATCCTAAACCCAGCGGAGACGGCGAGGAGCATCCTAAACCCAGCAGAGACGGCGAGGAGCATCCTAAACCCAGCGGAGACGGCGAGGAGCATCCTAAACCCAGCGGAGACGGCGAGGAGCATCCTAAACCCAGCGGAGACGGCGAGGAGCATCCTAAACCCAGCAGAGACGGCGAGGAGCATCCTAAACCCAGCAGAGACGATGAGGAGCATCCTAAACCCAGCGGAGACGACGAGGAGCATCCTAAACCCAGCAGAGACGGCGAGGAGCATCCTAAACCCAGCAGAGACGATGAGGAGCATCCTAAACCCAGCAGAGACGACGAGGAGCATCCTAAACCCAGCAGAGACGGCGAGGAGCACCAGCTGCACACATGAAGCCGTCCTACTGAACTCTAAAATAAAACACGGAAGATTTTTGTAAAAACAAAACCAGCAGTTCACATGTTTAACACAACTGCTGAACAGGTGAAGTACACTATATTGCCAAAAGTATTTGCTCACCTGTCTTGACTCACAAATGAGCTTAAGTAGCATTATGTTGCTAATCCATAGGGTTCAATATGACGTTGGTCCACCTTTGCAGCTAGAACAGCTTCAGCTCTTCTGTGAAGGCTGTTGTTGGGGTTTGGGTGGTAAAAAGAACCCTCAAAAACAGAAAAACCATCAGCGGTTTTGAAGGGTGAAGGATGACATGTGAATGACACTATCCTCAGATGTTTTTCAGAGCCCTGATATTTTCTTTTACTTTAAATCTGCGTATTTACAGGTCAGCTCACCACTGGCAAGAAGTTAACAGTAGGGATGTTCTGCTCGACTCCGCTTCGATCTCGTGAGCTAGAAGTCTTTCTACCGTTGTGTTGGTGGAAGTCTCAGCATGTCAAAAGCCACGTGACCACACCAACCGAGGCCTTGTTACGTCATCCGCGACTGTCGAGCAGAAATCTTGAAAGGACTGGGTTTATTAATCTGTCAATGCTAAATATGGGTCCAATAACTCGGGAATGTAATGAAAAATACTTAAATTATCGCAGAGGTTAATTATAGGATATTACTGACAGAGGAAACACTAACAGAAGGTTGACAACGTATCTTTTATTATATACTGAGTCAGAGACGAGACAGCACTTCCCTCAGCTGCAGTACAGACCAACAGCCAGCAGATGGAGCTCATGCTGACATTTCCAACAGGTCTCAAATGTCTTGGGACATGGTGTCCATGGCCGTGTCCCAAACCGCGCACTTGAGCACTTCAAACACTGTTTTTGAGTGTGTAGTGCACGCATGGTGTCATTTAAGCGACAATTTCAGTGCACTGAAAGTACCAGGATGTTCCCTAATCACGGCCAAAAATGCAGTGCAGAATGAAGCGCACTACTCGCAATAAATGGACGTCATCTTGTGAACGTGGAGGAAGAGGCGGGACTTTCAAACTGCTTTCAGAGCTGAAAAATGGCGACGAATGACGCAATGGCGACCCCTGCTGCATCGGAGGCGGTATTGTACTTGATTTAGGTAACGTTTATGAAATGATTTAGACATAATCACTAATGTATATGTAGCTACCAAGCTGTTCACTCCCTGATGACAGTTATGATCTGGTCGTGTGTTTGAGGCCGCGGTTATACCAGCTCAGTAGAGTTAGCTCACGTTAGCGGGCAATGCTAGTCCGTCACTTCCTGTAAGTGCAGTGCTCTGTTTGGGTCAGCATTTAGTGACAATAGTGTGCACTACAAACAAAGTACACAGTGCGCACTATGCCCTGAATTCCAGTGCACTCAGGAAAGTGCGTGGATTGAGACACGGCCCATCTCTTGGCAGGTGTGTCAACATCTCATCAGCCGTGTCTCAAGCCGTGCACTTGCCTGAGTGCACTGGAATTCAGTGCGTAGTACACACTGTGTACTTTGTAGTGCACACTGTTGTCGCTAAATGCTGACCCGAATAGAGCACTGCACTTACCGGAAGTGACGGACTAGCGTTGCCCGCTAACGTGTGCTAACTCTACTGAGCATGGGTAACTGCAGCCTCAAACACACGACCAGGTTTCAGTCACGTGAGCTGGATGATGCGCGAAATGCAGGTGGAGGGCAGGACGTGTTTTCCTCCGGTTCAAAACACAGCGCAGTGAATGACCGCGAGTAGCCGAAGCTTTGAATGGACTGGCCCAGACGCCACACTGCAAAAAAATACATTTATACACAGGATATGATCCATGTGGATCACCGCCAGCATCCGGGAATTTTCACCAAATTCTTCACATCCGGTTAGGTAGGCGGTGAAAACATCGCTTCGTTGCATAGGGGAGCCACTAAATTAACTGCTTCATTACTCGTCAATTTTCGTTTATTCTACTTTGGAAATACCGAGAAGTCCCGCTGTGTCTGGCTGCTATAAACATATCTATCACACGGGCAAGAGAAGATGTTTTTCCAGTTCCCAAAACAACAGAAAAAGCCCTGAACAACATGCTAAGTGGCTAGCAGCTATCAAGCCCATAAATGCTGACAGTTCACGCTGGAAACCATGGAAACATCTAACAATATGTTCGGATCACTTTGTGACTGATATAAAAGCATATTCTGGTCTCACTGTTTAAACCCTGTAGCTGTTTTTGCACAGATGATAGAAAACACCATTAAATCAGTGGATGTACAGAATCACAGCGCCGCCCGCTGTTCCCGTCTCCTCAGGACTGTTAACGATTACGTTCATCCAGATTACTGCCGTCACTAGCTGCGTTTACATGGACCCAAATATACCGATTGCTTTCTGTTTAAAAGCTCTTTCCGAATTAAAATGATCCATGTAAACGCCTCTTTCCGAATGAAAAGTACTGAACCGAATGAATTTTCTTTCGATTTCATGGGGGTAGAATATTCCTTTCCCCAAACCGAACGGGGCATCATGTAAACGCTGAATCGGAAAGTTGTGAGGTTGTGCTCTTACAGCGATGCTTCGACGAGACGTCAACGTGAAACAAGTGACGTTTCCTCACTTTGACAGATGGCTGTGAACGACATAATTCCCTGGACATCAAGAAAGTTTGTTTTTAACTCAAACTCCGTCTCTGCAGCTTTTCCTCTTGGTTGTTTCCAGTAGGAGCTCATGAGGATCAGCTGCTGCTTCATTAACGTCCTGCAGAAACCACAACGACTGTGACGATCAGCTGTTTGTAGACCTCCGTCTTTAATAAATACTGTGATTTACATCATTCTGCGCATGTCAGGCAGGATTATTCAGAATAAATATTGGCGCATGTACACGCCAGATCCGAATGTATTAGTTCCCATGTAAACAGCTGCCCTAAAATCCTCAATCAGAATGATTTCAATCAGAAAGGGAAAAAAGTCTCCATGTAAACGTGCCCACTGTTCCCACATAACAATAAAAGTCATAAAAACTGGCAGGAAAGCATTTGCAGTGCTAAAGACTAATCCAACTAAACTTTTTCAAAGGTGGTTACTTTTCTATTTTCTCCCATATTTGGCTTTTGGTATCGTTTCAGGACTGTACAGACCACGTAGCTTCACATGTCCTGCAGATGAAACTAAAGGCTGCAGGACACCGTCTTCCTGATCCGTTTGTGTTTCTGACTGAACTGGTTTTATTTTCTGGTTCCAACGTTGCCCTGATCAGAGCAAATAACCTGATATTTCACAATATCTCCCAGATTAGTCATTAAAGGGATATTGTGTAAGTTCTCCTGTTATTTATTCACAAAAACTGATTATTTGGTTCAAAAGTGTTTTTTCATTAATCAGTAATCACTCCCATCAACAAACTGAAGTGCTCCTCTAAGTTCTAAATTTGCCGTTCGTATCATTCATTTACACATCGAGCGGGGCGACTCGGTGGGGGCTACCATGTCGTATCGCCATGTTTTTGCGTTCAGGAGAAGCGTGACAGCAGGAAAACACAGAAACTCACCGGACACACCGGAGTTTTCAGCTCAGTTCGAGGTAATGCCTTTGAAAAGTCACCGCGCTGCAGTGGGAGAAACCAGCGTCTCACTGATGCTGCGTTCACGTGCAGTCGGGCAGACGGCCGTTGGTAACAAACCAGATGTCATTTTAATCAATGAAGCCAAGCGAAAGACGGTAAAACATGGGTCAGGGAAAACAATACGACATCGCCATGACAACAAATCAGATGTGGACTGATGTCACTGTAACTGAAGGACCACGTCTTCACATATAGGCAGGTGATAACTTTACATGCAGCGGATGTCGTCGGTCTGCCCGGTTTCACGCGAATGCAGCATGAAAAGTACGAGGGAGCTGCTCCCGATTACACAGTGTCCCTTTAACTCTCAGCAACACCACAGCTGTCTCTGCTAGCATTAGCTAGCATGAACCACAGCTGTCTCTGTTAGCATTAGCTAGCATGAACCACAGCTGTCTCTGCTAGCATTAGCTAGCATGAGAACGTTATGCTGTGCGTCATTTTCAGGAGCATAGATTCGTGAAATAACGTGTCAGATTAATGAGTGTTCATCATAATTTACCGTGTTTTTGTTGATGGGGATTAAATCCAGTGTTTTCTCCACCGTGGCAGCAAGTTATTCCTCCTCTGCTCTGATTGGCCGATATTCCTCCCCGATACGAACACACTGACATCAGTGGACTGAGCAGCACCGTCCACTTTTGTCACAGACAGCAAAAATCTTCATGAAATAAATGTCCGTGATCTTCTTCTTCACTTATTACCACATTAAAGTTTCCTCTGATGTTCCAACAACCAGGAATGTGACATCCTTCCAGATTTCCTCCATGTTGGTCAGAAAAAAGTCTGATTCTCATCTGTTCTAATTACACATGTACAGAAACAGCCCCCCACCCGAGGTCTGCTAAAAAATAAAAATACAAAGAGGAAAAAAAAACAAAAACGCAGCGCTCCTAACTTTACTTCTGTCTGTTTGATTAATGGAAACCTTCAGCAGCGTAGAAGCCCACAGTTCTGTTTCATGTTGGGTCAACTAAGTAGGATCAAAAAAAGCTTTGATTTGCTGTTCCCTCATTTCTGCACGGGTAATAGTGAGTTGTGTTATTTTGAATAATTAACCTAGCTCATAATATTGCTAACACAAGTGTCTTTACAGTTTGTGCTAGGATCTTGTAAATTAATTTATTTTGCTTCTGTTATCCAAAATTCTTAATAGACTTGTGGCTGTGTATGATGATGCTAAGTCAAACTGCATTTCTCCAATCTCGCCACTGCACTGTTACATTGCTAAAAACGTACTGTACATGTACAGATACACGTTTACATTGAGTATTTGCACTATTGTCCATCAGGACCACTGTTCTGTTACATCGTCAAACTTTACTGTTACATGCTACGGTTACATTGTTTACGTTGTCATTACACTGTAATATCTGCACTACTTCCTACATTAGGATTACAACACCGTTCACATCGTCTACTGTCAGCCCATTTGTAAATTTGTAATCTAGTATTTAAACTTAGGTTTCATGCTTAGATTTCTAGACTATCCAAGTGGATTCCCAGATTTTTATATTTTTATCTTATACGTTATTATATTTTTCTTCTATGTATTGTGGGTTTGAGAGGACTGTAATTTCATCTGTGTAATACTTTTGGCAATATACCCCACCCAACCACCCCATTTTTCCCCCTTTTTTTTTTTTATTATTTTAATTAATTTAATTTCTTTTTTAAATTAATAACAATAATAAAATTACCATCCCCTCCCTCCCCCCCTTCTACCTACCCCCTACATACCCCCCTCATATTATTTCTTTTATAGTTTCTTCCATCCATTTTTTTTTTTTTATATAATTTTTTTTTTTTTTAAATTTTTAATTTTTTTTTTATTTTCTTTTTTTATTTTCTTTTAATAATTCTATTTTTTTAATATTTATATTTTTTTCTTTATTTTTTTATTTTTTTTTTTTTTTATATTTTTTTTTCCCTCCCTTTTTTTTTTTTTTTTTTTTATGTATTATTTTTATGGAAAATTTATGTATACAAATTTTTAAAATTCCTAAGAAACGGAAACACCGGGAAACCCGATAATATTTATTCCTCCACTTTTTTTATTTTTTTTTTTTTTTTTATAATAACTACACATTTAAAAAATTAATACAATATTTTTTTTTTTTTTTTTTATTCATAATTAATTAGAAAATTTTTTTTATTTTTTTCTTTTTTCCCCCCTCAAATCTCTAAACTTTTATGTTTTTTTACAACATACCCCCTATCATCTTTTCGTTTTTTTTTTTTTTTTTAATTGAAAATAAATTTTTTCTCTTCTCTTTTTATATATTTTTTTTTGCCATCAAAACCCAGCGGATCTTCTCTTTTTTTCAAATATAAAATAAAAAAAATTTAAAATTTATTAAAATAATTAATTTATTTCCTCCCCTATCCAACGAACCCATGTTTTCACCTCCTACCTAACCAGATGTGACGAATTTGGCGAAAATTCCCGGATTTTCGGGGTTATCCTAGTGTATTTTATGTGCTGTACTGCTCATTTAAATGTTTGTAATTTTGAACTTGTCTGTTTAATGCTGCTCATTTAACTTGGTTAACTTGTGTTTACATATGTTAGAATTGGTTTTGTGTATGAACACTATCATGTACTTTTGTCATTTTTATTCATTTTATTTCCATTTCTTATTAAATATTTTGTGCTATTCTTTATTTTGTTGTAATTACCTGCAATAAATTTTATTTTTGAAATATATATTGGAAAATTATATGTTTGATGGATAATTGACATGAACTTTTTACAACCTACTTTGGTGTTTAAGTCAATAAAAATTATTTCAATGGAAACTTCTCTGTCTGTGAAATGACTTTGATCAACAAATGTCTTTTAGAAGATGATCACGTTTAGTAAATCTGAAACAACTTCAGCTGCCAAATTGATGAACAGTGATTCAGATTTGAACTTTATTTCAGTTCATGTTTACATTTATTTCAAGCAGCTGTAACATAATAAGCACATCACAGTAAGAAAAGTTATTTATTAAAGTGGTTTACAGCTGAGAGTTACACTGATGCAGCATGGGGATCAATACCTCATACAAGTACACTGGGATGTCGGGAACACAACATCCTAGAAGCTCATTAAATGTATTTTATGTTAAGTACTTTGAAGAACACTTACGGGGGGTCAAAAGCCTGTTTGGGAACATTTTTATTGTAAAATTATGTAAATCCAAATATTCAGGTACTACAATTGCCTATGAAAACTGACAGAGTATCTTGACACAAAGGAGGAGGAAGGAAAAGAGACTCTGAGTCTTGCTGCAAGTCTATTTTAAGTTGCCACCCCCCCATAAAGAATTGGAAAAAGTCATGTTGACCTGATCATTTTTTTTGGCTAAATGGCTAAATTCACAATAGTAATTCAAATAATAGGAAATTAATTGGTCATCCTCATTCTTGCTTCTTTGCACTAGATTCCCATCAATTTTAGGATTGATTTAAAAATTTTAGTATTTGTCTTTTTTTGTTTGTTTGTTTGTTTTACTTTTTGCTTTTAATAATTTTAGATCTATACTGGCAGATGTAGGGATGCGCTTGCTTACCTGTTAACGCTTTCAGTTCTTTTCTTATAAAGGTTAAACTATGTTTTCTCTTGTTTGAAAGTGCTGTCTTGTAAAAAAAAAAAAGAGTGGTGATCTTAATGGGACCCAGAGCAGCTAAATAAATAAACAAATAAAGTGTAATACATCAGAGCAACTCAGACAGATTTACAGATGTTAAAAATGAGAAAATAAGATTATTGAAATAAAAAGATGCCTAGATCACAAGATTAATTATTGTGATATTATCATAACAGTTCATATAAAGGGTTGCTTTTTAACCTCCTGAAGCCCTGCGTGCACATACGAGGACAATACATTTTTACTTCTCTCCATCATATGCTTCATTCCACATAACCTGTTGTCCTTAAAAGTGGACACTTAGCCTCCACCTTGTGGTTGCATTTATCACAATGCATTACTCTGTAAAGCCACAAGAGGGCGCACATATTGCTAAAAGTGCACTTTTCAGAAGAAAAGTTAAAAATCTAAGAGAAAACAGTGATGTTTGTGCAAAAATGTGTATATTTGAATAAAGTAATGTCTATAATTTCATGTGGTATGCAAATTTAAAAAATATGTATAGCACTTTACAAAACAAAGTTTAATGTCATGTACTCATATGAGGACATTGGGACAAACTTTACAATATATTACCACATATAATGAGTAAAAGAAAGTTCACCTGGTGGAATATTTTGGACAGACTGGGTAGTTTTGTGCATCAATTCTAAGTTTCTAAATAATATCAGATGTTAGTTACATTCAGTAAAGCTATATTGGATCATCAAGGCCCTCCAAAAGCTGCCTAGTGGCAAATCTGTGAAATCGCTTGGAAGACGAACATCAGCATCATCAGAGATGATGGAAATGTGGCGTAGAAAGGTGATCTGACAACAAACCAAGTTTGATGCCATCATCTGTTCATGCTGAACAATCTGAGTCATCTGCAGCAGGTCTGACAGAGACGAACAATATGAGAGTATCATGTGACCATGTTGTATGCTAGTACATGCTCGTACATACTAGTACATGCTCGTACATACTAGTACATGCTGGTGGGCGGCGTTGACTTGGTAAATGGGGTGATGAGTTCCTACTGGATGAATGTCCAAAAAGTAAGTGGACAATTCAAATAATGATTCACTTCTTGGACCTTGATAATCTAGCAGCTTCTTCTAGTGTTGCCATGACAACATTGAAAGTTTTACACCAGATCGATGTCGAGTAACTTTTAATACCTCTACACCCGCTGTGACACGTACACGACATCTACTAAACTTGCCTCGTCCACATTTCACTAACTGATCGATATTTTTCTTTATCTTAAAGGCCTCCTTCCACTGAAAACCCGTTTAACTTGCTCCTTCTGAAATACGGAGGGTTTCCCCTTGTTTACTTACACATGCTGACTTGCTAGCGTTGTGTTCCCCCCAGTCGGCTGTGCTTTCTCATCAGAGAAACAATGCGAAGAAAAGAGCGAATCGGGAACAGCCTTGCACTTCTACGTCACATTGCAAATAGCGTATCCCACGTGGGGTTTCTATCTGTCCATTGGAAGGCAGGTAACCCTCCACTACACACTAGAAGTAAAGACGGCACGACTGTAGCTTCGGAGTTGAGAAGCTAATTAGCTAACTGTTTGTTAGCATGGCGGAACAAACTTGTCTGTCGGCTCTATTTCCTGTCTGTAACGAAATAAGAGCGGAGGGCGGAGCTTCCTTCGTACACTCATGGGAGGCAGCCAATCAGACGGAAATTCATTAAAGGACCCGGAAAAGCTGCCGTTGGACCACAAGCCTCTCTTCTATACAAATACAGCTGGATACAAAGCAACCAGAAGGTTTTTTTAAATAAACAGAAACGATGCAGAATGCATTCAATAATAATGGAGAACACAGAAATATTAATGAAATGACCATAGAAGTACAACTTTAAAAAGCTAAAAATTTACATTTCAGACAAGGAAACTTTACATTTTCTTAATACCGTCTTATTTGTACAGTTCTAATTCACAAGTCACCACTTTTACAGATACAGTCCAATTCATTGTAGTCCAATTATAATCCAAGAGAGACAGTGGAGAGGAAAACTTCCCAAACTATAATTTTACAAGAAAGTTGTAAATCAGAGAGTGTCTGCTTCCTGAAGCCAAACTGGGAGCTGTTTCCACAGACAGGGGTCTGATAACTGGAGGTTCTGCTTCCTGGAGGCCTGAATATTAGTGAGATGAAATGGTATTCTGCCTCCTCTCTTCCTCTTACTGTGGCTTTGTTGCTTCTTAACTATCAGCGTCTTTCTAGGACATTAACTGGACATCACCATGACGGAGCTATGTTCTGTGTTTGCCCTTCAGAGTTTATAGCTTCTTACATTATTATCAGATTACCGCGTTTTCTCCTCGCGTGGCCTCTGTGGCCCCTGATGGTAACCTCCAATCAAAGTTACAATGGGAAGGTGAAATGGGTAGACCTATTACAAGTAAAAAGTGGAACACTGTTCTTAAAAATGCCACTAAAATATCCAAATGCGTTAGATATTAGACAACACAAATGAAAATAATACAAAGAGCATATGTTACACCATGCACTTTAAATAAAATAGATCATAATTCTTCTAAATTGGCATGTTTGTGGAGCAACTCTGATGCATCTCTTGTGGGACTGTCCTCTTGTAAAACAGTTTTGGTCAGATGTTACCAAAAATCTATCATATCTTCTAAAAACAGATGTAAACTATGCCCTATGTCTTGTATTTTGGGTGTGATAACTCCCACTGTACAATCAAAGACTTTAAATATCATTAAAACGCTGGCGTTTCTTGCAGCCAAGCGTATCTGAACTGGAAACAACGTAAATCAAATTGTTTTAGTCTGGAAAATTGGTTTAACGATTTAACAGATTTGTTGTCAATGGAAAAAGCAGTTAACTCTCCAAGATGATGTCTTTCCTGGAACTACACTTCTTAAATTGTCTAGTCTGTTTTTACTTATTTTTGCTGGTTGTTTTTTTCTGTATGTTTTGCATTATTGTTGTAAATGTCTGTTGTTATGACCATAAAATGTTATTTTTTTTAAAAAATGTTGCCGCGTTTTAGGTTTTATCTCGTCTGAACTTGGCGGGAGAGCTGCAGTTCTCATGCACGTGAACGCTTCACTGCTGTAGCTAGGTAGATATTCTCTGGAAGCTTGTATAATTAATTTTTATTGGTGCGGATCTAAAGCGCATGCGCGGAAGATAATAGTAGTTGGTATCGTAAAAAGTTAGGTATCATTTCAAATGAGAAGATGTCATGGAAACAGAACGTGTTGCGTTCCGGACGCTTTAAAAAGCGTGCAGACCTTCTGCTGGTCCCTTTTCCTCTGGCTTTTGAACCGGACTGGACCTGCGCCCTTCAGAGCAATTTAATTTCAGAGCAAACGGGATAGTTTTTGTCAAGAAGAAGCAGAGAGAAGAACCCAGAAGAACCGACCGAGGACCCACCGGACCTGTTGAAGTAGTTGCTGGACCAGAGGAGCTGAAGAAGATGTCGTCTTCCGACGAGGACCCCGTCCGGGACGGTACGAAAATCTGTCTTTGCAGCTGCTTGTCGAGCAGTTTTTGGTCTAAAGGACGTCAAATAAACGCCTTTGTCTCAGAGGGAGTGGTTTATTTTATTAATTCCTGTTTTTATCCAGGTATTTTGTGTTGCATTTTGACTATAAACTTCTCTCTCTTACTGCTTGAGTTGTTTATCTAATTTGTACAGTGTCCTTGCGTATTTAGAAAGGCGCTTGGAACAAAATTCACTATTATTAGTAATATTATTATTGTTGTTATTATTATGAAGGACAGTTGTTAATTTAATTCATTAGGCCCGAGCACCGAAGGCGGTGCGACGGAAATGCAAGTGTTTATTCGGCTATTTATTATTTACTACAACATGTGGTGTTTGAGGGTACAATTTGCTTTCTGGATATTAAAATTACTGGTAAATTTTAAGTATTTCCTGGTAATATTTTCCAAAGAAATTTCAATTAATTTAATTTAATTAAGTTTCAGTCATTTGAGAAAAATGGCAACCGAGGTTTTGTTTGTTTTTGTAAAATGCTCTTTTAAAAAAAAAAAAAAGCACTCTTTTGGTCACCATAGAAACGTATTCAATTGAACCAGCCTGACGTGAAATTTGGGAACGTGATGTTCTGAACGTCAGAACGTCCCTCCGCTGTTGGCCAATGGCGGCCATCTTGCCACAGTCAGCTACTTAGTTTTAATGGAACATGCACTTCTTAAATAACCGTAACTTAACTAACCCAGTTTTCTACTGATTTTAAAACGGGCTGGTGTGTTAGAGCCATTAATTTTTATTTATTTATTTATTTATTTTTTGGGGGGGGGGGTCTCATCGCTGGGTTGGTGGTTTATCTCGGTTGTCATGGTGATGGCAAGCATTGATCACGTGGTTGTCGTCAGCGACAGATTGTGTTGTCAAAGTGGTATAAATAAATAAAATGTTGCCATTCTGTTTTAAGTTTTAGTTGCCTAATGATTTCACATAAATATTATATTCATTGTTCCTGTCTGTT
Organism: Atherinomorus stipes; assembly: GCA_023101725.1. Taxonomy (NCBI): domain Eukaryota; kingdom Metazoa; phylum Chordata; class Actinopteri; order Atheriniformes; family Atherinidae; genus Atherinomorus; species Atherinomorus stipes. Next base: position 123,717 of record JALJCO010009537.1, on the reverse strand, counting down.
TATTTTAATATGAAGGTCCATGGTTAAAGAAACGTGTGGTTATAATTAATGATAAACAGTCTCATAACAACATCTCTGGTGTTTATATCAAAACAAATCAGTTTGAAAATCAGTAGGAAATTGATAAATTTCTAAATTAAAGGTTGAATATGGACTTTTTTTTTAATTAAAAAGTTATATTTAAAAAATAATACCTCTGCAAGGCTTTTTTGGAGGGGGGATACAGAATGAAAGTAGCTTACATTTCCTCAAAAAATGATATTTAGCCTGAAAATGAATATAAAAATCAATTATAGCGGGTTTGACAATGGCGTTATGTTTGCATCTACAAGCCGATATACGCCACAATTGGGTTGCCGAATACAGTCTCTCTATATATGTTTGGAGGGGGGTTCTGTACATTTGTAATGAGAACAGATGAGAATCAGACTTTTTTCTGAACAACATGGAGGAAATCTGGAAGGACGTCACATTCCTGGTTGTTGGAACATCAGAGGAAAACTTTATTGTGGTAATAAGTGATGAAGAAGATCACGGACATTTATTTCATGAAGATTTCTGCTGTCTGTGACAAAAGTGGACGGTGTTGTCAGTCCACTGATGTCAGTGTGTTCGTATCGGGGAGGAATATCGGACAATCAGAGCAGAGGAGGAATAACTTGCTGCCACGGTGAAGAAAACACTGGATTTAATCCCCAACAACAAAAACACAGCAAATTATGGTGAACACTAATTAATCTGACACTTTATTTCACGTATCTATGCTCCCGAAAATGACGCACTGCATATCGTTATCATGCTAGATAATGCTAGCAGAGACAGCTGTGGTGTTGCTGAGAGTTAATGACTAATCTGGGAGATATTGTGAAATATCAGGTTATTTGCTCTGATCAGGGCAACATTGGAACCAGAAAATAAAACCAGTTAAGTCAGAAACACAAACGGATCAGGAAGAAGGTGTCCTGCAGCCTTTAGTTTCATCTGCAGGACATGTGAAGCTACGTGGTCTGTACAGTCCTGAAACGATACCAAAAGCCAAATATGGGAGAAAAATAAAATAGTAATCACCTTTGAAAGGGTTAAGTTTTTTAAACTTTGAAAAGTAATCGTGAGATGTGTGTGTTACTCCAGTGTGGCTTGTCGTTAAAGCCAGTTTCTGGAGATGAATAATAGTTTAAATTAATGCTCCCATGTAAAATTAAAAAAAAAAAAGTCAGAATACTTTATAGATCTCTGGAAAACATACCTATACGTCATCATGACCTTAGACCACTGTCCAACGTTGTAAATCCAGATATTCACGCTGCTTTCCATGTTGGCAGATACAGGAACAGGTCATTGAGACTAGTCCCCACCTTACTGGCGGAGCCACACTCAAAACTCTCGGTCAAACACACACTCATATCATTCATAAAAATGTAAAGCAACCTAACGAAACAAAGAGATCGTGTTTGAAATCATATTGAATAAATCTGTATTTTGATGACGAATAAAAAAAATACCGACGCAGCGTTGCTGTGTTATATTTCTATTACCGTCACACTGACTTGGTGAGGGAGTAATCACCCGGAAACGGCCTTTTTCGGGTTGAAACATGGATTTTATTCGGACCTCATTTGAAATTTGCCTGAAAAACCTGAGTTAGAAAGCGGCTTAAACTTTCATTTAGACTTTGATGAAACCAAAATGGTCCCAACAGTCTGCTGTCTACAGCAGGTTCTGCTCCGTGTCGTCTTCACCTCCTCCATACAGGAGCAACTTTCACTAGTCTGGATTAAACCAGGCAAAGACGACATCATCACTACGTTTGGAAAGGAGCTGATTCCAGCTGTTAGGGACTAACACGCATTGCTGTCGGTGAGTCTCGCTGCTTGTGTATCGTTCTGCTTTACTGTGGATGAAATCCTGGTAGGCAGTAGACAGACTAGCTAACTGCTAACAAGCTAACGGTAGAAACTGAAACTGATTTACGACCCCCGTACTCCCTCCGTGGCGTTAGCATGTCAATCAAAGGAATACGCCCCTAATTATGTGTAATTTCAAGATTTATTAACATCTAAACGGATGAGTTATAAAACAAAATTCACCCCCCTCACCGCGAGACATGAAGGTAAACTTAACCTATAAACCTAAAATGATTTTTTTAACCAGGCTGTAAACGTTTATTTCTGCTGTAAACATGTTCATTTCTGCTGTGAAGTTGGTCTTTTTAACATGGGAGTCTGTGGGAATTTGCTTTTCTTCTGGATCAGTAAGCTAGCTCGTTGCTAACGTGGCTAACGTTAGCTACAGTCTCCTCTGCGTTTCTTGCTGGACATGCTGCAGCTGCTGGTCATACTTGTATCAGCAGATTCTGGCATCCCAGCAGCTGGAGGTGTTTTTCTGCCGTTGCAACTACAACCAGGACACACGTGATGTGGCTGTTCTGTCCGTATTCCATATTCAACCTTTAATTAATCACATTTGAAATGCCCTCATGTCCTGGTTAGTGTTTATATAGGACACATATGGTGTTTACATCAGGTCTGGTCCTCCAGAGCTGTCCTGCAGCTTTTAGATGCATGTGCACAGTTCACGTCTGCATTAGCTCTGAGTTCACACATTCATATGAGTCCCAGAGAGGGATTTCATTGGCTGGCTACATGACTGTTTTGAAATCGTGGTGGTGAAAGTGTAACATGGTGGACTTTTCAAGTTGGGAAATGATCCGTTCTCCCTAAATCGATTTATTTTTTCGCTCTCAGTGTAAACAGAATGAATTGTGACAGTGGCTCCTGGAGTAAAACTGCATTATTACTGGATGCCAGTGCATGACATTCTGCTTACTTCATGATGAACTGGTGGATGTGGGGGGGCTGGTAGTGGTTCGGTCTCTGTTAGAGAAATTCTCCAGTTCAGGGGAAGATAGTTAGTAATTACATTTAGTTACAAACAACTGTGGTTTTAAGCCGTCTGTCTAGTAAGAAGCATTTTCACATTGTAGAGTCAGAGGTGATGTTTGTAACGTTGTTGTTTCAGTGAAACTGGAGCTGTTGTTCTAACTTCAGAGTACCTCACATGTTCACAAAGTCTTGACAAGCTATTATTTGCAATTTCAGTTCTAGTAAAACAACGTATGACTTTACAACCTTCATTTGAGAGAAATAACTTGAATGGTGAAACTTTTGTCTTTCCAGACGGACCTGGAGCCCCGGCGCCGATCGTCGATGGAGCTGAAGGTAACCGTCTTCCTTTAGCTCAGGTTGTTGGGGAGGGGGAGGAGAATGTCCGGGACCTTGTTGCCGAACATTTTGTCGCAGCTGGTCCCCCCGCTCCTGCTCCTAACGCAGGAGCCGGGGACTTCGCTCCGCATGATGTTTTTTTACAGCCTTTTGTTCAGGCCGGGCCCCCACACTTTCCTCTCTCTGCCGGCGGGGACTCGGCTACCGCAGCCGAGGTTCTCTCCGATGAGGAGGAGGAGGAGGAGGAGGAGTATGAGGAGAATGAGGACTTTTGGGGAGGCGCCGATGCGTTTTTTGAGCCTTTTGGCTTGGCTGCTCCTTCCCATTCTCCTTCACCTTCTCCCCCCCTTTCTCCTGCCTCAGAGGATGAGGACGTCGTCCCCCCAGTCTCTGACCGTGAGGGGTCTGATGTTGAGGAGGAGGAGAGCACTGCAGAGGACTCCGGTTCCTCCGCTTCCGGCCCCAGCTCCTCCGGAACGGGGAGCGGGGAGGAAAGCGAGGGGGACCGGCCCTCTGCAAAGAGGCCGAGGGAGAGTGATGAGGAGAGCCCTGGAGAGGAGGAGTCTTCTCCAGAGCCTGCTCCCTCAACCTCCGGCCTCGGCTCTTCCTCCTTGAGGAGCGGTGGTGGCAACATGGACCCCCCACCAAAGAGACAGAGGCGGGACGACAGCGACTGACTGAACTCATCAGATCCTGAACGCTGCAGAATCTGACAAGTTTCCGTGCAGAAGTCGCAGCTCACCAACCTGCAGCTACAGGAGGCCGTTTTTTTAACATAAGAGGTGTTTCTATCTGCAGATTATGGAAGCAACGTGGAATCTGCAGAGTCTAGCAGGAGTGTAGCGTCTTGTTCTGAGGCTTTTCTTTATTTATCCGCTAGATTATTCCATGTTTTTATGATAAAGTTTGTATTTGAGTCTAGCAGGAGCGGTGACGCCTCAGGTAGCATCTTGCTCTGAGACTTTTCTTTATTTATCCGCTAGATTATTCCATGTTTTTATGATAAAGTTTGTATTTGAGTCTAGCAGGAGCGGTAACGCCTCAGGTAGCATCTTGCTCTGAGGCTTTTCTTTATTTATCCGCTAGATTATTCCATGTTTTTATGATAAAGTTTGTATTTGAGTCTAGCAGGAGCGGTAACGCCTCAGGTAGCATCTTGCTCTGAGACTTTTCTTTATTTATCCGCTAGATTATTCCATGTTTTTATGATAAAGTTTGTATTTGAGTCTAGCAGGAGCGGTAACGCCTCAGGTAGCATCTTGCTCTGAGGCTTTTCTTTATTTATCCGCTAGATTATTCCATGTTTTTATGATAAAGTTTGTATTTGAGTCTAGCAGGAGCGGTAACGCCTCAGGTAGCATCTTGCTCTGAGACTTTTCTTTATTTATCCGCTAGATTATTCCATGTTTTTATGATAAAGTTTGTATTTGAGTCTAGCAGGAGCGGTAACGCCTCAGGTAGCATCTTGCTCTGAGACTTTTCTTTATTTTTCCGCTAGATTATTTCATTTTATGATGAGTCTATATTTAAAAAACAAAAAAAGATCTATTTTTTTTTAAACAGTTGATATTTGAGTCAGGCACAACTGTGGGGGCCTGAGGAGCGAGGTGATGTAATTCAAAGTTTAATGATGTGTTGTGAGTGTGTTGCAGGGAAGAGAATCCGGATGCTGCCCGGAGGAGGACCAGATTGAGCTTCTGTAGCTTCAGGATGATGGAAGGAGGCAGTGATGACAACAAGCCTGACATGAAGAGAGGAGCAGCTTCACCATCAGAGTCACAGATGGATGGATAATGTGAAAAAAGGTAAGTAGAAGATTCTAGATTGTTCAATCTAAGATATGTGAAGTTTACAAACGCTGGATGTGTGTTAAAGCGAGTATCTGAGTTCTGACGCAGGTTTTCCTTTATCTCTGTTTTATTCAGAAGTTCAACATTATAAACTGTATTTAAATGACTTTATGTGACATTTTATAGAAAATATTCGTGACTGTTTTTGGGTTGTGATTCTGTGTAGACGTCCCCCAGAGTTGAGTTGGTGGCCCGTGAGATCCAATCCAGAGGACGATTCCACAGATGTGTGAATCCTGGACACTCAGGTGATCCCGACTGAGATGAGACGACTGTGAGCCCGAAGGAGGAAACAGGTGGACCACCGAGACCCAACTGTCCTGTGCTGTTGATCATTCAACGTCTGCACCAAGAGTTCCTGTGCTGTGGAAAACATCCTGTCTTGTTCCTGTCCCTAAAAAACCTCAACCAGCTGAACCAAATGACTACAGACCAGTTGCTCTGACATCTCACATCATGAAAGTCCTGGAGAGACACTGGCTCACCTCAACAAGCAAGTGAACACCTTTCAGGACCCATTACAGTTCACATATCGTAATGGGCTTGGGGTTGAAGACGCCATCATCTTCCTGCTTCAGAGAGCCCACTCTCATCTGGACCAGCCAGGCAGCACTTTGAGGATCATGTTCTTTGACTTTTCAAGCGCCTTTAATACTATTCAGCCTGCTTTGCTATGTCAGAAGCTCCATAACTTCCAGGTGGATCCTCCACAACCACCTGGATTTACGACTACCTCACAAACAGACCACAGTTTGTGAGACTGAAAGGTTGTGTGTCTGAGATGGTGGTCAGCAGCACTGGAGCACCACAAGGGACTGTACTCTCACCATCCCTCTTTACACTGTACACCTCAGACTTCCAGTACAACTCTGAGTCCTGTCATCTGCAGAAATATTCTGATGACTCTGCTGTTGTGGGGTGTATTAGTGATGGACAAGAAGCCGAGTACAGGGAACTGGTCAGTCAGTTTGTGAAATGGTGCAGTAACAATCAGCTCATCTTAAATACCAGCAAGACTAAAGAGATGATTGTTGACTTCAGGAGGAGCAAGAATAAGCAGCATAGTCCTGTCAACATCCTGGAAGAGGAGGTGGAGGTGGTGGAGAACTACAAATACCTGGAGTTCAGCTGGACAACAGACTCGACTGGAAATGCAACACTGACTACATCTACAAGAAAGGTCAGAGCAGACTCTACTTCTTAAGGAAGCTAAAATCATTTAATGTCTGCACCAACATGTTGCAGATCTTCTATAAGTCTGTTGTAGAAAGTGCAATTAGCTTTGCAGCATCTGCTGGGGCGAGCAGCATCCTAAACCCAGCGGAGACGGCGAGGAACATCCTAAACTTTCGCTTCTTCCCCCCCCCCTCCCCCCCCTTTTTTTTTTAAAGAGTTTTCCTAATTTCCCTTCTGTATTTTTTTTTTTTCATTAACTTTTTATCTTATTGCTTTTTTAAATATTCTCACTTTTTTGGTTTCTGGTGGCGATTCTGTGTAGACTTCCTCCAGCGGAGCGAGGAGCACGGCGTCAACCCAGCAGACGACGAGCATCACCCCTAAACCCGGACTCTAAAGCAGGGACGACGAGGAGCATCTAAACCCAGCAGGGACGACGAGGAGCATCCTAAACCCAGCGGAGACGACGAGGAGCATCCTAAACCCAGCGGAGACGACGAGGAGCATCCTAAACCCAGCGGAGACGACGAGGAGCATCCTAAACCCAGCAGAGACGGCGAGGAGCATCCTAAACCCAGCAGAGACGGCGAGGAGCATCCTAAACCCAGCAGAGACGGCGAGGAGCATCCTAAACCCAGCAGAGACAACAAAGACCATCCTAAACCCAGCAGAGACGACGAGGAGCATCCTAAACCCAGCGGAGACGACGAGGAGCATCCTAAACCCAGCAGAGACAATGAGGAGCACCAGCTGCACACATGAAGCTGTCCTACTGAACTCTAAAATAAAACACGGAAGATTTTTGTAAAAACAAAACCAGCAGTTCACATGTTTAACACAACTGCTGAACAGGTGAAGTACACTATATTGCCAAAAGTATTTGTTCACCTGTCTTGACTCACAAGTGAGCTTAAGTAGCATTATGTTGCTAATCCATAGGGTTCAATATGACGTTGGTCCACCTTTGCAGCTAGAACAGCTTCAGCTCTTCTGTGAAGGCTGTTGTTGGGGTTTGGGTGGTAAAAAGAACCCTCAAAAACAGAAGAACCATCAGCGGTTTTGAAGGGTGAAGGATGACATGTGAATGACACAATCCAGATGTTTTTCACAGCCCTGATATTTTCTTTTACTTTAAATCTGCGTATTTACAGGTCAGCTCACCACTGGCAAGAAGTTAACAGTAGGGATGTTCTGCTCGACTCCGCTTCGATCTCGTGAGCTAGAAGTCTTTCTACCGTTGTGTTGGTGGAAGTCTCAGCATGTCAAAAGCCACGTGACCACACCAACCGAGGCCTTGTTACGTCATCCGCGAGTGTCGAGCAGAAATCTTGAAAGGACTGGGTTTATTAAAGCACCCTTACCGATTTTCCATTCTTCCTCTTTTTTCTTACAAGGTTAAATTATTATGATTATGGTAATGGAACTCTAAATAACACAAACCCCCCATTATTAATAATAAAATATTTTTCCCCTCTCTAAATATTTTTTAAAAAATCCCCCCCCCCTCCTTAAAGTGGGGTTCCCCTCTGGATTATCCAACCGACCTGCCCGTCCGACCTTTTATTCTTCATTGGGAGGTGGAGGGAATGAAGGGTGTGTCTTAGGAGTGAGGCGGGACTGTTTATTTTCAAATAATTTTTCTGTTCTTTCTGAAATGAAAGATCGGTAAAGGTTGCTTTAATCTGTCAATGCTAAATATGGGTCCAATAACTCGGGAATGTAATGAAAAATACTTAAATTATCGCAGAGGTTAATTATAGGATATTACTGACAAAGGAAACACTAACAGAAGGTTGACAACGTATCTTTTATTATATACTGAGTCAGAGACGAGACAGCACTTCCCTCAGCTGCAGTACAGACAAACGGCCAGCAGATGGAGCTCATGCTGACATTTCCAACAGGTCTCAAATGTCTCGGGACATGGTGTCCATGGCCGTGTCCCAATCCGCGCACTTGAACACTTCAAACACTGTTTTTGAGTGTGTAGTGCACACATGGTGTCATTTAAGCGACAATTTCAGTGCACTGAAAGTACCAGGATGTTCCCTAATCACGGCCAAAAATGCAGTGCAGAATGAAGCACACTACTCGCAATAAATGGACGCCATCTTGTGAACGTGGAGGAAGAGGCGGGACTTTCAAACTGCTTTCAGAGCTGAAAAATGTCAACGAATGACGCAATGGCGACCCCTGCTGCATCAGAGGCGGTATTGTACTTGATTTAGGTAACGTTTATGAAATGATTTAGACATAATCACTAATGTATATTGTAGCTACCAAGCTGTTCACTCCCTGATGACAGTTATGATCTGGTCGTGTGTTTGAGGCCGCGGTTATACCAGCTCAGTAGAGTTAGCTCACGTTAGCGGGTAATGCTAGTCCGTCACATCCTGTAAGTGCAGTGCTCTGTTTGGGTCAGCATTTAGCGACAATAGTGTGCACTACAAACAAAGTACACAGTGCGCACTATGCCCTGAATTCCAGTGCACTCAGGAAAGTGCGTGGATTGAGACACGGCCCATCTCTTGGCAGGTGTGTCAACATCTCATCAGCCGTGTCTCAAGCCGTGCACTTGCCTGAGTGCACTGGAATTCAGTGCGTAGTACACACTGTGTACTTTGTAGTGCACACTGTTGTCGCTAAATGCTGACCCGAATAGAGCACTGCACTTACCGGAAGTGACGGACTAGCGTTGCCCGCTAACGTGTGCTAACTCTACTGAGCATGGGTAACTGCAGCCTCAAACACACGACCAGGTTTCAGTCACGTGAGCTGGATGATGCGCGAATTGCAGGTGGAGGGCAGGACGTGTTTTCCTCCGGTTCAAAACACAGCGCTGTGAATGACCGCGCGTAGCCGAGGCTTTGAATGGACTGGCCCAGACGCCACACTGCAAAAAAATACATTTATACACAGGATATGATCCATTTGGATCACTGCCAGCATCCGGGAATTTTCACCAAATTCTTCACATCCGGTTAGGTAGGCGGTGAAAACATCGCTTCGTTGCATAGGAGAGCCATTTGATTACCTGCTTCATTACTCGTCAATTTTCGTTTATTCTACTTTGGAAATATGGAGAAGTCCCGCTGTGTATGGCTGCCATAAACATATCTATCACACGGACAAGAGAAGATGTTTTTCCAGTTCCCAAAACAACAGAAAAAGCCCCGAACAACATGCTAAGTGGCTAGCAGCTATCAAGCCCATAAATGCTGACAGTTCACGCTGGAAACCATGGAAACATCTAACAATATGTTTGGATCACTTTGTGACTGATATAAAAGCATATTCTGGTCTTACTGTTTAAACCCTGTAGCTGTTTTTGTACAGATGATAGAAAACACCATTAAATCAGTGGATGTACAGAATCACAGCGCCGCCCGCTGTTCCCGTCTCCTCAGGACTGTTGAAGATCACGTTCATCCAGATTACTGCCATCACTAGCTGTGTTTACATGGACCCAAATATACCGATTGCTTTCTGTTTAAAAGCTCTTTCAGAATTAAAATGATCCATGTAAACGCCTCTTTCCGAATGAAAAGTGCCGAACCGAATGAATTTTCATTCGGTTTCACGGGGGTAGAATATTCCTTTCCCCAAACCGAACGGGGGATCATGTAAACGCTGAATCGGAAAGTTGTGAGGTTGTGCTCTTACAGCGCATGCTTCGACGAGACGTCAACGTGAAACAAGTGACATTTCCTCACTTTGACAGATTGGCTGTGAACGACATAATTCCCTGGACATCAAGAAAGTTTGTTTTTTACTCAAACTCTGTCTCTACAGCTTTTCCTCTTGGTTGTTTCCAGTAGGAGCTCATGAGGATCAGCTGCTGCTTCATTAACGTCCTGCAGAAACCACAACGACTGTGACGATCAGCTGTTTGTAGACCTCCGTCTTTAATAAATTACGTGATTTACATCATTCTGCGCATGTCAGGCAGGATTATTCAGAATAAATATTGGCGCATGTACACGCCAGATCCGAATGTATTAGTTCCCATGTAAACAGCTGCCCTGAAATCCTCAATCAGAATGATTTCAATCCGAAAGGGAAAAAAGTCTCCATGGAAACGTGCCCACTGTTCCCACATAACAATAAAAGTCATAAAAACTGGCAGGAAAGCATTTGCAGTGCTAAAGACTAATCCAACTAAACTTTTTCAAAGGTGGTTCCTTCTCTATTTTCTCCCATATTTGGCTTTTGGTATTGTTTCAGGACTGTACAGACCACGTAGCTTCACATGTCCTGCAGATGAAACTAAAGGCTGCAGGACACCGTCTTCCTGATCCGTTTGTGTTTCTGACTGAACTGGTTTTATTTTCTGGTTCCAACGTTGCCCTGATCAGAGCAAATAACCTGATATTTCACAATATCTCCCAGATTAGTCATTAAAGGGATATTGTGTACGTTCTCCTGTGTTTTATTCACAAAAACTGATTATTTGGTTCTAAAGTGTTTTTTCATTAATCAGTAATCACTCCCATCAACAAACTGAAGTGCTCCTCTAAGTTCTAAATTTGCCGTTCGTATCATTCATTTACACATCGAGCGGGGCGGCTCGGTGGGGGCTGCCATGTCGTATCGCCATGTTTTTGCGTTCAGGAGAAGCGTGACGGCAGGAAAACACAGAAACTCACCGGACACACCGGAGTTTTCAGCTCAGTTCGAGGTAATGCCTTTGAAAAGTCACCGCGCTGCAGTGGGAGAAACCAGCGTCTCACTGATGCTGCGTTCACGTGCAGTCGGGCAGACGGCCGTTGGTAACAAACCAGATGTCATTTTAATCAATGAAGCCGAGCGAAAGACGGTAAAACATGGGTCAGGGAAAACAATACAACATCGCCATGACAACAAATCAGATGTGGACTGATGTCACTGTAACTGACGGACCACGTCTTCACATAGAGGCCGGTGATAACTTTACATGCAGCGGATGTCGTCGGTCTGCCCGGTTTCACGCGAATGCAGCATGAAAAGTACGAGGGAGCTGCTCCCGATTACACAGTGTCCCTTTAACTCTCAGCAACACCACAGCTGTCTCTGTTAGCATTAGCTAGCATGAACCACAGCTGTCTCTGTTAGCATTAGCTAGCATGAGAACGTTATGTGGTGCCTCATTTTCAGGAGCATAGATACGTGAAATAAAGTGTCAGATTAATGAGTGTTCACCATAATTTACCGTGTTTTTGTTGTTGGGGATTAAGTCCAGTGTTTTCTCCACCGTGGCAGCAAGTTATTCCTCCTCTGCTCTGATTGGCCGATATTCCTCCCCGATATGAACACACTGACATCAGTGGACTGAGCAGCACAAACGTCCACTTTAGTCACAGACAGCAGAAATCTTCATGAAATAAATGTCCGTGATCTTCTTCTTCACTTATTACCACATTAAAGTTTCCTCTGATGTTCCAACAACCAGGAATGTGACGTCCTTCCAGATTTCCTCCAAGTTGGTCAGAAAAAAGTCAGATTCTCATCTGTTCTAATTACACATGTACAGAAACAGCCCCCCCCCGAGGTCTGCTAAAAAGTAAAAATACAAAGAGGAAAAAAAAAAAAAAAAACAACCGCAGCGCTCCTAACTTTACTATCTGTCTGTTTGATTAATGGAAACCTTCAGCAGCGTAGAAGCCCACAGTTCTTCTGTTTCATGTTGGGTCAACTAAGTAGGATCAAAAAAAGCTTTGATTTGCTGTTCCCTCATTTCTGCACGGGTAATAGTGAGTTGTGTTATTTTAAATGATTAACCTAGCTCATAATATTGCTAACACCAGTGTTTTTACAGTATGTGCTAGGATCTTGTAAATTAATTTATTTTGCTTCTGTTATCCAAAATTCTTAATCGACTTGTAGGCTGTGTATGATGATGCTAAGTCAAACTGCATTTGTCCAATCTCGCCACTGCACTGTTACATTGCTAAAAACGTACTGTACATGTACAGATACACGTTTACATTGACTATTTGCACTTCTGTCCATCAGGACCACTGTTCTGTTACATCGTCAAACTTTACTGTTACATGCTACGGTTACATTGTTTACGTTGTCATTACACTGTAATATCTGCACTACTTCCTACATTAGGATTACAACACTGTCAACCCATTTGTAAATTTGTAATCTAGTATTTAAACTTAGGTTTCATGCTTAGATTTCCAGACTATCCAAGTGGATTCCCAGATTTTTATATTTTTATCTTATACGTTATTATATTTTATTATATGTATTGTGGGTTTGAGAGGACTGTAATTTCATCTGTGTAATACTTTTGGCAATATAGTGTATTTTATGTGCTGTACTGCTCATTTAAATGTTTGTAATTTTGAACTTGTCTGTTTAATGCTGCTCATTTAACTTGGTTAACTTGTGTTTACATATGTTAGAATTGGTTTTGTGTATGAACACTATCATTTTGTCATTTTTATTCATTTTATTTCCATTTCTTATTAAATATTTTGTGCTATTCTTTATTTTGTTGTAATTACCTGCAATAAATTTTATTTTTGAAATATATATTGGAAAATTATATGTTTGATGGATAATTGACATGAACTTTTTATAACCTACTTTGGTGTTTAAGTCAATAAAAATGATTTCAATGGAAACTTCTCTGTCTGGGAAATGACTTTGATCAACAAATGTCTTTTAGAAGATGATCACGTTTAGTAAATCTGAAACAACTTCAGCTGCCAAATTGATTAACAGTGATTCAGATTTGAACTTTATTTCAGTTCATGTTTACATTTATTTCAAGCAGCTGTAACATAATAAGCACATCACAGTAAGAAAAGTTATTTATTAAAGTGGTTTACAGCTGAGAGTTACACCGATGCAGCATGGGGATCAATACCTCATACAAGTACACTGGGATGTCGGGAACACAACATCCTAGAAGCAGAAGCTCATTAAATGTATTTTATGTTAAGTACATTGAAGAACACTTACGGGGGGGTCAAAAGCCTGTTTGGGAACATTTTTATTGTAAGATTATGTAAATCCAAATATTCAGGTACTACAATTGCCTATGAAAACTGACAGAGTATCTTGACACAAAGGAGGAGGAAGGAAAAGAGACTCTTGAGTCTTGCTGCAAGTCTATTTTAAGTTGCCACCCCCATAAAGAATTGGAAAAAGTCATGTTGACCTGATCATTTTTTGGCTAAATGGCTAAATTCACAATAGTAATTCAAATAATAGGAAATTAATTGGTCATCCTCATTCTTGCTTTATTGCACTAGATTCCCATCAATTTTAGGATTGATTTAAAAATTTTAGTATTTGTCTTTTTTTGTTTGTTTGTTTGTTTTACTTTTTGCTTTTAATAATTTTAGATCTATACTGGCAGATGTAGGGATGCGTTTGCTTACCTGTTAACGCTTTCAGTTCTTTTCTTATAAAGGTTAAACTATGTTTTCTCTTGTTTGAAAGTGCTGTCTTGTAAAAAAAAAAAAAAAAGAGTGGTGATCTTAATGGGACCCAGAGCAGCTAAATAAATAAACAAATAAAGTGTAATACATCAGAGAAACTCAGACAGATTTACAGATATTAAAAATGAGAAAATAAGATTATTGAAATAAAAAGATGCCTAGATCAGAAGATTAATTATTGTTATATTATCATAACAGTTCATATAAAGGGTTGCTTTTTAACCTCCTGAAGCCCTGCGTGCACATGAGGACATTACATTTTTACTTCTCTCCATCATATGCTTCATTCCACATAACCTGTTGTCCTTAAAAGTGGACACTTAGCCTCCACCTTGTGGTTGCATTTATCACAATGCATTACTCTGTCAAGCCACAAGAGGGCGCACATATTGCTAAAAGTGCACTTTTCAGAAGAAAAGTTAAAAATCTAAGAGATAACAGTGATGTTTGTGCTAAAATGTGTATATTTGAATAAAGTAATGTCTATAATTTCATGTGGTATGCAAATTTTAAAAATATGTATAGCACTTTACAAAACAAAGTTTAATGTCATGTACTCATATGAGGACATTGGGACAAACTTTACAATATATTACCACATATGATGAGTAAAAGAAAGTTCACCTGGTGGAATATTTTGGACAGACTGGGTAGTTTTGTGCATCAATTCTAAGTTTCTAAATAATATCAGATGTTAGTTACATTCAGTAAAGCTATATTGGATCATCAAGGCCCTCCAAAAGCTGCCTAGTGCCAAATCTGTGAAATTGCTTGGAAGACGAACATCAGCATCATCAGAGATGATGGAAATGTGGCGTAGAAAGGTGATCTGACAACAAACCAAGTTTGATGCCATCATCTGTTCATGTTGAACAATCTGAGTCATCTGCAGCAGGTCTGACAGAGACGAACAATATGAGAGTATCATGTGACCATGTTGTATACTAGTACATGCTTGTACATACTAGTACATGCTCGTACATACTACATGCTGGTGGGCGGCGTTGACTTGGTAGATGGGGTGATGAGTTCCTACTGGATGAATGTCCAAAAAGTAAGTGGACAATTCAAATAATGATTCACTTCTTGGACCTTGATAATCTAGCAGCTTCTTCTAGTGTTGCCATGACAACATTGAAAGTTTTACACCAGGACTTTCATACATTTCCTTTGATTCTGCATGATGGTGTCTCAGGTAATTTTGGTGTAACAGTGATGATGTTTCTCTAGAACAAGAGATAGACCATAAAATAAAAAAGACAATAAAAATATCTTTCATGCCACAGTTTGCACAATATTTGCAAAATACCTTCCCGAGCTTCTAGAAACAAAGCAAGAGATTCTGCTTCAACTGTGAAAACTCAGTGGAGTGTCAGATCCCAAATCCACTAATTGCAAAAATGGAAAAATACAAGGATGCATCTGAATATCCAAATCATGGGGAAAAGTATTTACTATTGTTCCCCTTGTCGTGCATAAGAATAAAAGTATGCATATAGGCTACTTTAATCAAAGAGTCTAAAAAGGGTTTGTAATGAAATACATCATTTTCATTTGCAGTCTGAGTCAAATAAATCAGTCAAATGTGAGAACTTCTGTTATCCTTCATTTGGATATTGAGATGGCTCCATTACATTTTTCATTTTTGCAGCTCTCCTGAGCTTCTCAACCTGAATAATCTACCGCAGTGTGATGTAAAGGGCTGTACAGGAACGACAGGTGTGCAGGTGAAATGTGATATTTTCTTGAACTGCAATCACAACTTAACTGTTCTGTTACATTTTAAGCTTATTGTTGGTCTTTTTGTGGAAGCAAACAGGAGTTTCCTTCATTGTTGCACCCTGATGACTTTGTAATTTTATCTATTAACATCGACCCGCTGTCCACTTATGAGGACATATTATTTCTCAGAAACTACTTATTGTACCATAACAATTTTTTTTATATAGTTATTATGCCCGTACTCTCTTCAAATATCATGAAGGAAATAAAAATGCACAAATAAATAAAGCTCGGGTCTCAGAAGGATAATAATGTGACTAGACTAAATTAAAATGGATGAATTCCTTAAATATTATCTGTACTAGAATGGAAACATTTCAAATGGGAAATCAATTTTAATTAAATAAACATGATCAAATTCATTCATTCATTCATTCATTCATTCATTCATTCATTCATTCATTCATTCATTCATTCATTCATTCATTCATTCATTCATTCATTCATTCATTCATTCATACCGTAAAAGGAGAACTGGAGTATTTATTTCCCGAACACTGTCGCCACCTGGTGGCCATACTGGTGTATTTCTTTCACATTAACTCCCGTGATGCTCCGCGCTAAACAGATCACATGTTCATTGTGACCAATAGCATGGTTTGTTTGGCCGTTACTCTGCCGCCATTGGTGGGATGAAAATTTAAAAGTACTGTTTGAAACGTTTGTAGTTGAAGCGCCAGAGCGGATTTCTGTGCGAACTTGCTGTGTTGTCATAGGACATTTTTATCTGCCGACTATAAAGCCGGTAAAACTTTAAAGAGTTGGGTAAAAAACGGATCATTCGTAAGGAGAACTCGGAGTTCGCCGTTATTCGGTAAGTTTCTTCGTTGTAACTTAGGTCTAGCTAAGCTGTCGTTGTGTTTGCTAGTTTAAAACAAGGCGACTTATCATTTCTGTCGCTTTATGGTAAACAAAGATGCAAACGGAGGCTTGTCGCGTCTGTTCGGGTGATGTCGGAGTTAATGTTGTGTGTTTGAGCTAATTGTGAATGTAACGGCGCCCACAGGTCACTGTTAGAGGTTTTTCCTCTGCAATCATGTCTTCTCACAATGTGAGTGGAGCCAAGCGGGAGGAGAAGGGCCGGAACATCCAGGTGGTGGTGAGATGCAGGTAAGGAGAGAAAACAAGCCTTTATGACAGGGTTCCTGTGGGTTATTTATTTATTTATTTATTTTAAGTCTTACATTTACAAATATGCATTTTATACCTTAAACAGCCCTTAAATTGGACAGTTGCAGTTTTAAATTTCATATTGTTGGCCTTAAATTACAATGGGTTTCCGTTACACGTATGGCTCGGAATAAATGGCGTTCAGTCTCTTTTTGCGTTGGGAGAAATATCTGACACACACATTTACAGAGTGACGTAACTAATTTCCTCCTGACTGGTTACAGATCTGACCATAATAATGAAATTAGGAACCACAGTAGAACTGATCGGGGAACATTTAACCCAGCACAGACACAGGAAGCCTTTTTTATGCTTGAAAGAAAGCAACCTTGCAGTGAGAATTTTGTGGATTTGAGATAACTTTTCGTTATCTGCTCTTGCATTTCATTATCATGTGTTTGCATCGGGACTTGAGGAAAGCTGTTTTCACATTACAATCTGCACATACCACCACATATTCAAGATGCAGGGGGGTATTGAACAGTCAACATTTTTCTCCAGAAAATGTATTTCTGGTAGAGCTATTGACATGAAATTTTCACCAGATGTCAGCAACAACCCATGTAATGCACTCATACAAAGAAATCCAAACATTTATATCCATAAATATGTGTAATATTGTGAAATAAAACAGGAAATGCGTATTGAAAACGCCTACTTACTCCTGTATGGAGAAACCTGTGGAATACGTTGCTCAGGTGTGATTTTGGTCCATTCTTCCACACACACTGCCTTCAAATCTTCAAGGTTCGGGGGTCTCTTCTGTGAACTCGGATCTTCAGTTCAGTTTCCAAAGATTTCAATTGGACTGAAGTGGGGTGATTTGACTTCTTTCTGTCTGGTTCTCTTCTTAAAGTCTGCAGTGTGGTTAAATATTTAGGGCATTATATGTGTGATGATTTGTCTGATATGGATATAAAAGACAATGTCGTGTTATGTACGCACAAGTCAATATGCTGAAATGCAAATTTGAAAAGTGCACCGTTCCAGTAAAGATCAGACTTTTTAAAACCTATTGTACCTCAGTGTACACTGCACATTTGTGGAGGAGTTGCAGAAAAAGTATGATGCAGAAACTCGCTATTGCATATAGGGATGTAACGATTACCGATAAAACGGTTAACTGTGATAAAATTCCCAACAATTAGTAATACCGCTTCAAATTTAATTATTGTGAAAACCGTGATTGATTACTGCACTTTGAAAAGTTCACTATGATGCTACTTATTACCTGGAAAAGCAGCAGCAGTCCCAGTTTGCATTATTTAATTTATGAAAACACTGTGGAAAGCAACAAAGGCCCCCACATGGACAGTTCTCTAGAGATTTTTCCCCCTTTAAAAAGTACAAAGTAGACATCTAGACCCATTTTGGATATTAAAGTGGTGGGGTATTTCAATAATACCGCAATTATAATGATAACTGTGATAATTTTGGTCACAATAACCGTGATATGAAATTTTCATATTGTTACATCTCTAGCTGGACTCCATAAATAGTGTTACGTCTCTTACTGACCCCACATTGAGTTTTCCCCCTTTCTCTCTTCTCTCTTTCTGTTTAATGGTTTTTCTTGTTTTATTGCCATGGATCCATGTGCATCCTTAATAAAGTTTATGATGATGATGATGATTCTATGACATTTCCGCTAAGGCCCTTTAACACAATGGAGCGAAAGTCGTCGTACGGCGTCATCGACTGCGATCACAACAGGAAGGAGGTGATGGTGAGGACTGGAGGCGTGAACGACAAGGCGTCCCGGAAGACCTACACATTTGACATGGTGAGTCCACGATGTGGATCCATGGATCAGTTATCCATCACCCGATAAGTAAGACCTCATTCAGACTGTTAGGGCTGTGTAACTATGGAAACCTAGCTGCTCCGGGATGTTTTCCCAGCCTTCTCTACCCGATCTCTGCCGTCCTCAGGTGTTCGGTCCGGCCGCCAAGCAGATCGAGGTTTACCGGAGCGTGGTCTGTCCCATCCTGGATGAGGTCATCATGGGATACAACTGCACCGTTTTTGCGTGAGTTTCCTCCCGAACTGAAACCGAGTGGGACTAGATTCGTTGATGAGTAAACCGAGAACTGTGTTTCAGCTACGGTCAGACCGGAACGGGAAAGACATTCACCATGGAGGGAGAGCGGAGTCCGGATGAGGAGTTTACCTGGGAGGAGGCAAGTTCTGTTCAGACCTGAACCCGAACAAACGGGTCAAAGCTCAAATCTGATGAGCTTACCGTGGTTTCTTCTTCAGGACCCGCTGGCCGGCATCATCCCCCGAACGCTACATCAGATCTTCGAGAAGCTTTCGGAGAACGGCACCGAGTTCTCGGTCAAAGTTTCACTGCTGGAGATCTACAACGAGGAGCTGTTCGACCTCCTCAGCCCCACCGAGGACGTCAACGAGCGGCTGCAGCTGTTCGACGACCCGCGCAACAAGGTTGGGCTGGCCGGCCGAGGTTTGTCCTGACGCCGCGGCATCGTCCGTTTTCTGACGCTGCTGTTTGTGTCGCAGCGCGGCGTGGTGGTCAAGGGCCTGGAGGAGGTGACGGTTCACAACAAAGATGAAGTATACCAGATCCTGGAGAGAGGAGCGGCCAAGAGGAGGACAGCCTCCACCCTGATGAACGCCTACTCCAGGTGATCAGAGAGGAGAGGGGGGGGCGCATGTTTACGGAGTTTGTTGCTGTTGTTTACCTGTTGTTTGTTTACAGTCGCTCCCACTCGGTGTTCTCCGTCACCATCCACATGAAGGAGATTACTCTGGACGGAGAGGAGCTGGTGAAGATCGGGAAGCTCAACCTGGTAACTAGTTGGTTTATCCGTTGACGTTCTTGTCCCGCCTCCGTCTGAGGGACGTCTCTAAACCCCCGTCTCCCCGGTCCAGGTCGACCTTGCCGGCAGCGAAAACATCGGCCGCTCCGGCGCCGTGGACAAGCGAGCTCGCGAGGCGGGAAACATCAACCAGTCTCTGCTGACGCTCGGCCGAGTCATCACTGCCCTGGTGGAGAAGAGGCCTCACGTCCCCTACAGGTCAGTCCGGATCCTCGGGACCAGAATGTCCCCCTACAGGTCAGTCCGGACCCTCGAAACCAGAATGTCCCCCTACGGGTCAGTCCGGACCCTCGGGACCAGAATGTTCCCAGATGGATGGATGAGTCAGAGAGGGGGAGACGATTGTGGAGGGACGGTGAACCATTAAGGGAGGATGTGGAGTAACTGGTTTACTTCACACAGGCCAACTGGTTGTGTCAACTCTTCTGCAGGGAGTCCAAACTGACCAGAATCCTTCAGGACTCGCTGGGAGGACGAACAAAGACCTCCATCATCGCCACCGTGTCTCCATCCTCCAGCAACCTGGAGGTACGTGGATATTATCCCCTTTTCCACCGGTACCTGCTCAGCTCTACTCGGTTTGGGTGGTTTTCCATTAACTGAGGAGCTTCTAATGTGGGCGGGGTCTCTGTAGCCAGGCGTCTTAGATGTGATGTCATTTACTTCACATAAAATTTTTTTGATTAAAACAAAACAAACATTTTAATGCTTTTTTTTTTTTTTTTTCCTTCATAAGCCCGATTTCCTTTTGTCCACGACTGCTTTCATCAGGGTCCTACTGAACATGAAGACCACAGCAGTTCCAAACGTGACCACAGATCCACTGAGTTTTCACCACAGAGCTCATCGTCATAATACTAGTTAATGAAATAAATTATTAACTGTAACTGACATTCGATTTTATCGTGCTCACGGTTCTGTGCAATACAAATACATATTGTTGCAGCCCTAATGTTACTGCATTCCACCACACTTGTCTGTTTTACTATTGTAGGCTGATGCACAAATTTTTCTGAGAGTCTAAATCGGCATTAATGTCAGAAATGATTAATTTTACCCTGAAGTTGTCCAAGGCGCAGAAAGCTTTATCTCCCTAACATCTTAACTCATATTTTTAAATTGAATTTAGTCTTCATTTCTGCAGTTTGTGCTCTGATGCTGAATGATTTTTATGGTGACATTTAAGTAGCTCTGCCTAATCTATAGCAGCAAACAAAGTTTGCACCGTTTTTAAATATTCTTTTTCAAGTGATCACACAAAAATGTGGTCATTTTGTTCCCATGTCCTGTGGATTAAAATAGAAAAAAGAAAAACAATAGCAGTGTTCCACTAGCTCGCCACAAACACCGCCTGTTATATATCGGTTAATTTTATGGATAACTGTTTTTATTTACATCTGATATTTCTGTATTTCCTCATTTCATGGAGCTTTTTAAGGTCTGACTAGGTACAACAGATAAAAACTAGCCTTTTAGCTAGATCTGGCATATTTAGAAATTTTTCTTTCTATTTAATGCTCTGGCCCTATCAGAGTTTACGCATCACACATGGTTGGTTAGCTGAAAAAACTCCTGCTGCACCTCCTCCTGAATTTCTAATCCGTGTTTTCTGCATCCTGAGTCTGAGGGGCTTTGGACCAGGAGAACCATGCTGATATTTGTCATGGATCACGCGGTCCGGCCCAGCTGCTGTAACGGTCTCTCCTCTCTTCTGTCAGGAGTCTCTGAGCACGTTGGAGTACGCCAGCAGAGCCAAGAACATCATGAACAAACCTGAAGTCAACCAGAAACTCACCAAGAGGACCCTCATCAAGGTAGATGTTCTGAATGCCACAGAGAAAATCAACATGTGTAGGACTTAAACGCACCATGAGAATCACAAATCCCCCGTTGCCTGTTCCGGACCTGGAACATGAATGGAGACAATTATCAGCCGGTCTGGGTTCCTGTACCTCCTGAGATTAGTTTCGTCATTTCCAACCCTGATGCCACGTCTTTGAGCCATGCATGTCAGGAAAGGTCATTAAAGGCATCACAGCAGCTGATTCTGGCTTCCTGTTTTCCACTCAGGAATACACGGAGGAAATCGAACGTCTGAAACGCGACCTGGCCGCCACGCGGGACAAGAATGGGGTTTATTTATCCTCAGAAAACTACGAGTAAGTCTGCGTTAATTCGCTTTCATCACAGTGATTTGATTCTGATCTGGGATTTATTTTGTCATGATGATGCATGAAACTTGCTTTTCTGGACACTAAAGTCTCTCCATCGGATCCATCCAGCCCTCATTCATACGTGGTGGTAAGCTACCTCAGCTCTGCTGTCCTGGGACTGACGGCCAGCTCCACCTGATGCTGCTGTTTGTGTTTACAGGTGTGTTTGTGTGTTTACAGGAACATGAGGACTCAGATCACCTCCCATGAGGAGCAGATTTCAGAGTATGTGGAGAAGATCGCCGTCATGGAGGAGGAGCTGAAGAAGGTAGGACATGGATCCTGGTCCAGAAACCAGGTTTCCATGAAACTCTGTTAACGCTGGTGTTTGAGTCTCGTGTAGTTTATTAAAAGGCTCCCCGTTAGCTACAGCCATGCGGCAGCTATTCTTCCAGGAAAAAAGAAGCAGAAAAGGATAAAAACAAATGTAAAATAAATAAAAACAGGCCACGGAGATGTGACTTACACAGGTTTGTCACACATCATCACGTAATTTTTGCAGAAGAATCTGCAATAAAAATAAATTCAGCATTGTTGTATACAATTAAATGTAATAATATGTTTTCTTTAACATGCATACCTGAACAGAAATGAGCTCATTTGCAAAAGCAGTTAACTGTTTTTTTCTAAATGGTGGTTAACTGCTTTTTGTTGCTGTCGGGTACAAACCTCCCATCTCCATTTTACATCATTAAAACCCTCTACTTCATGTGAGCTTGATTTGGTGAAAATATTCAAAAAGTAAATGACTTTATTTGCAGAAGCAGTTAACTCTGTTTTCTCTAAATGGTGGTTTACTGTTTTTGCAAATAAACTCTTAATATATAAACAATATACAGTCCTCAATTATTCATACCCACCAGTTAAAGAAAATGCCAAATTCACTACAGTTATTCAAATAACAAGAACCTTATAATGAATAAAGATGTAGAACATTGTAATTTAGTGAAATAAAATATTACCTTTGAATCGTAGTTTGAAATGGGGCTGGGCGGTATCACGGTCTTTTTTTAGAAATCCTACCTGTTTTACGGTATTTGTCAGTATGTATTGTACACGCACACGTGCATATATATACAGTTGTGTGAAAAAGTGTTTGCCCCCTTCCTGATTTCTTTTTTTTTTTTTTTTTTTTTTTGCATGGTAGTCACGCTTTTTTACCAAATTGCTGGTCAGTAGTTGAGGTCTGTTGATATTAGTGCTTTTATGACATAATTCATAATACTTGAAGTTGAATCATTGCATGTCTACAATAGATATACTTCTCCCCACTTTTTTTGCCCTCTGAGTTCCTGACCAGACTCGGGCTAAGCCTAGTCAGAAACTCTGCATTAGCACCGTCTAAGTTGAACCTCCTTTCAGGAACAGGCCCATCATGTTTCACTGTAGATCTGAATAAGACGTGGATTAAAGCTGATGTCCTCGTCCTCTCTGCAGGTGACGGAGCTGTTCGTGGACAGTAAAACTCAGCTGGAGCAGTGCACGGCTGACCTGGATGAAAAGCAGCAGAGGTACAACACTCTGAACCAATTTCATTTCTCTCATTTCTTTGGTCAGGTTTACCAGGTTAGCAGATGCATGGATCTGTTTAGGAGCACGGCTCAGGAAAATGCACGAGACAATACCAACCATGCGAAAACACGGGAAGTTAAAACAAAGATTCACCAGGTTAAAGTTCCCGCAGTGTCACACATCAGAGTTTTCAACGAGGACCTGAAGCTGGGCTGGTTTTAGTCTGTCTCGTCTTTACCTGGAACAGAGTTGGGACAGTGAGGTGGTTGAGTCTGAAAGTGAGGTAAAGGTATGGAGGGTTGGTAAACATGCTGTGGGCCAATCGGCCTCCGTAGATCCAGTCATGTGAGTTCTAACCAGCAGGGTGGTCCACAGGAACCAGTTCATGGAACAGGTTCACACTGGTCTTCATGAAAAGTTCCTCTCAGCTGTCCAATAACCTTTTCAGAAACGAGAGAAAAACGTGATTTTTATGTGTAAAGCAGAATCCGGTCTCTAGTTCAGTTCCTGGACCAGTTCTAAAGTCCAACTGTCTGCTCTAAACCGTCTGGGTTTGATTTGGACCAGTCTCTGTTTAAACGGAGAGACGTGCAGATGACAGGAGGAGGATGATCATCTGGGATCAACAACAGTTTTCCAGGTCTTTTCCCAGACCTGACATCTGTCCTGGAGAACTTAGAAGGATCAGTTAAGTCAGATTTGATCTTTTTTTAAGGTTTGAGAGCTGAACTTTCGTCTCACCTGGAAATCCTCAGACTAGGTCTCAGGTCTTCCTGAATGACGGAATCTAGTCGGAAGAAATGGGTCTGATTGGGCAGTGAAACGAGACACCAGCTGGGTCGTGTTTTTTCTGAGACGTCTCTGTGATTTCAGGCTGGAGGAGACCAGCAGGAACCTGCAGGAGACCCAAGACAAGCTGGTTCAGGAGGAGTTCATCTGCTCGGAGCTGACATCTGTTCAGGAGTCTCTGTACAGCACAGCCGGACAGGTACGCATAGATCTGGTCTCTGAAACACGGATGGGTCTGAGGTCTAGTTTGCATAACTTTTCTGGTTTTGGTTCCTGTTTCTGTCCGTGTTCTATAAAAGCCTGTTTTTCTGTAAATGCATCGCTGCTTTCATCGTTTCCTTCATGCCATTTTTAACCAAGCGTCCCTTTGTGAAAACCTCAGACTTCCTCAGATCTGGTCTTCAGCTCAAAGTCTGAACAGACGTTTGTTTCTTCCTGCAGCTACTGAGCACTGTGCACGCCAGCACCGGTGATGTGTCGGGCCTCCACGCCAAGCTGGATCGAAAGACAAAGGTCAGACACTCAAAACCTCCTCACGGGTCCCTGATCTGTCCAAACACCCATCCTCCCCTCAGAGTTTAGAGAAATCCAGACTTCCTCCAGGACTGAGCCAAGAGAGGTCATCCTCTTACTCAGGGAGCCCTCCCTTAAGTCAGGGGTGCACCCCGAGTCCAGGGGGTCTGCCCCAAGTCCATGAGTCCACACAGAGACTAGGGGTTCACCCTGAGGGGTCCTTGGACATCCAGTCACAACATTTCTCTCAACATGTACTCTGGTTCAAACTTATGACAACGCCAGCCAGGGAAGTATTACTACTTAGTTAGTTAGTTATGAGTATTACCCCAAAAATTTGAATATCCTGAAAAAGTTCATTTAATTCTGTAATTTAACTTAAAAGGTGCAATTTACATATTGTATAGATAAATAACATGCAAATCAATATATTTCAAGCTTTTATTTGTGTGGATGTTGCTGATTGAATTAGAAATAAGAATATTGCATGAAATCAATTATAAAAGGATTTTAAAAGCAAAAATATTAGGCCTCCTAAAATAAAATCTTGCATGTGTACTTAGTACTTGGTTTGGTCCTTTTGCATGAATAACTGACTCCTTTACCCGGCGTGGCATGGATGCTAGCAGCTTTAACCCAGCGTGGTATGGATGCTACCAGCTTTAACCCGGCGTGGCATGGATGCTAGCAGCTTTAACCCGGCGTGGCATGGATGCTAGCAGCTTTAACCCGGCGTGGTATGGATGCTACCAGCTTTAACCCGGCGTGGCATGGATGCTAGCAGCTTTAACCCGGCGTGGCATGGATGCTAGCAGCTTTAACCCGGCGTGGCATGGATGCTAGCAGCTTTAACCCGGCGTGGCATGGATGCTAGCAGCTTTAACCCGGCGTGGCATGGATGCTAGCAGCTTTAACCCGGCGTGGCATGGATGCTAGCAGCTTTAACCCGGCGTGGTATGGATGCTAGCAGCTTTAACCCGGCGTGGCATGGATGCTAGCAGCTTTAACCCGGCGTGGTATGGATGCTAGCAGCTTTAACCCGGCGTGGCATGGATGCTAGCAGCTTTAACCCGGCGTGGCATGGATGCTAGCAGCTTTAACCCGGCGTGGCATGGATGCTAGCAGCTTTAACCCGGCGTGGCATGGATGCTAGCAGCTTTAACCCGGCGTGGCATGGATGCTAGCAGCTTTAACCCGCCGTGGCATGGATGCTAGCAGCTTTAACCCGGCGTGGCATGGATGCTAGCAGCTTTAACCCGGCGTGGCATGGATGCTAGCAGCTTTAACCCGGCGTGGCATGGATGCTAGCAGCTTTAACCCGGCGTGGCATGGATGCTAGCAGCTTGTGGCATATCTCAGCTGTTATGGAAGACCAACATGCTTCCATCACAGCCTTGAGCTCCTCTTTATTGTTTGCTCTCTTCCCGTTCAGCTTTCTCTGACGATGCCCCACATGTTTTCAATGGGGTTCAGGTCAGGTGGGTTTGCGGGCCAATCCAGCATGGTGATCCATGGTTGTTGAAGCAGGATTTTGTAGTTTGGGCAGTGTGGGCAGGTGCCAAGTCCTGCTGGAAGATGAAGTCTGCATTAGGGCTGGGCAATATATCGAGATCAATAATGTGGTAATGTGGTGATACATTTTCATATTTTATTTGTATTTACTTGCCTTTATCATTTTCTTCATGCTGTTCTTATTTTCTTTCTATGAAGTTTTTATGGAAAGCACTTTGGTGACCTCGTGTACTGTAAAGGGCTATGTAAATAAAATTAATTTGAAAAATATATCGATATACAGTAATTACCGAAGTTTGCCCTTTTACTTTGAAATATGATTTGAATATTAACTTTCAATATACAAATACATTGAATTTGATCAGTTTACTGGTTAAAAATAACTATATTTAATTTTTATTTAAACTTTATTTACATAGTAAAGTCCCACTGAGATGCAGCGTCTTTAACAAGGGAGACTTGTTAACCTGACTGGCATAAATGTTTTTATGGATATGTGGACATTTATGGACATTCTACGCTAACAATAACAGTCACAGAGCAGACAATTTAATCATTAGACCTTTAGTTTATAATGTAACAGTTATTTAACCCTGCACAGGTGAGCCACTTACATGAATTAGTTCAGTTATTCATTAATTAAAAACATGTGGATTTCATAACACATTTTACGAGAACAGATGAACTTTATTCTGTTTAGGTGTGAAAATTACGTCTCTTCACCAGGAACAGAGATGAAGCTGAGTTTGGAAGCAATGACATAAAATGATTTGGTGCAGGATGATGGAGGAACCATCACTGTCCCAATTCTACCTTTTTCCCGCACGAACCTGCACACTCCAGACCTTAATGTGCACTTCTACCAACTGCACACTTCATACAGGACCGTAGGTTTTAATTTGGGTATTGGGACGGGGACATACACACGTGCTACCTGAACCCTGGCAGTGCAAGACGCAGCACAGCAAAGACGAGACGCCGCCAAGTCCACACCACCACCGTGAGCTCTGGCCTGTAAAAGAGAGAATTTAAAAAGAATTCCTAAAGAAATAAAACGGTCACACCGGGGATCCACGGCTTAAAATTCCTCCTCCAGTGATTAAAAATGAACTAAAAATGATTATTGATGGAGAGCAAGCAGTTCTAATAAAGGGGAAATGCAGGAGAGTAGCGGTGAAGCCGCCTCCACGGTTAAGAATGTCAGATCTGTCTGCCAAAGAGGGATCACATCCAGCGGGAGGCGTGGCAGCAAATTCTCTGTAATTTCCCGTTCAGGGCGAAGTGGCAGCGGCGATCTGTGGCCTGCCTTTGACTCATGGCAGCACCGTTGCAACAGCCAGGTTTGACGACTTACCCCCTCAATCTGTGCCTGTGATGCTCAGAGCAGCATGTCAGCTAGAATCTAAAAAACAGGATCCAACCAACAGCTACTTACCGACCGGCCAACATGTCGCTTGACGCTTTTCTTCCGTCAACGACGTACACCTGATGAGACGTTCACTTAGAATAACCTATACAATAATAACCGTGAAATGTTCAAGGACGCACGCAGAAGACAAATCTTTTCTGTAGCAGCAGTCGAATGAGAACAAGCTCTCAGCGCATTCAGGGTGCATTTACACCAGGATAGTCCGGGACCTCGGTCCGATTGGGCTGGGATTTCTGAACAACTTTGCACCTTCCTTTGTTTCCGTTTGCGTTTAAACTGCAGCAACCAAAGCGTACTGACCCGCCTAGTTAAACCACCATAGTTAAACACACGGTTCCCACCGGATCTTAAAGTCTTAAATTTACAAATCTGCATATCTTAAATTTGACAGCTGTGGTCTTAAGTTTCATATGGTGGGTCTTAAATTATATTATGCTCCAACAGATTTTATATTAGCCAATAAGGAAGAGATCTAGGCGGGTCTTTGCATAGCCGTCACCTGTCTGCCTGAGGTTTGCGTGAACATCTTGTTTACATTTGGAAGAAAATTTCAAACCAGGTACCAATGATGAATACAGGTAATGACGGCCAAAAGTAGTTGTTCAATTTATCTTCTTACAATATCTTTGTAAGTGTAGAGGAATCTGTTTCTGTGTCTGTGAAATGGGCATTAAATTCTTTTCCAGCTGGTCCTAAAAAGTCTTAAATTTAAATTGTTCAAACATGTAGGAACCCTGTAAACAACCGCAGGCTGGGGGGCGACGCTCCCCAATACAACCACTGATCAATGATGAAAAGCCTGAAGAAGAAAAACGAACTCTGATTGAAGTGGAAATCTTCCTGCTTTTTATTATTGAGCTACTCCATCTCTACACATTTTCCAGTTGTTTCTCGTTGTTTTTACCTCGGCTTCTTAAAACACGCGCTGTTTGCTTTGCTTTCCCTCCGACCCAAACGATAATCTACTCCGCTTCCTTATTCTTCTTCTGCTTTATTGCGGTCGACAAACGGCACTTCCATCAGGTATGCTGGACAGTCCGTTTGCAAGTGAACCGAGACCCCTGGCGTTCAGGCGGACCAGATTCCGCTTCTTTGGTTCGCACCAGGGTATGGTTGGTGTTCAGATTGTGCCAAACGAAGCAGACAATCTGTGGAATTGGACCATGGTCCGTTTGAAATGGACCAAACTGCCAGAGTGTGAACGAGCCCTCAGTCTGTTGCCACCTGGTGACATCACTGCCCTTATATGGTGCAGACCCAGTTAGTGCAGTCCTCCTCACTGACTGCCTTCACCTGGGCTCTCTCTCACCACTTAAACAGGTCAATCCAGTTCATTACAGTCCTGTTCTAATCCAGTTAGGAGTTCATCATGATCCACATCAGTCCAGTTTCCAGTAGTTTTATTTCCAGATAAAAATAATGACACTGATACCACTGGAACCTGGAACATTGTTTAAAAAAAATGGTTTTAGACCCAGTACTGCCTCCTGGTGGACAACATCCCAACATGAAGATGCGAGTTTGTGTCCGAGGTTGTGATTCTGTGTGGACTAAACCTCACCTGAACTTCCAGGTGGAGCAGCACAACCAGCAGATCCAGAAGAGCTTCGCTGAGCGGATGGAGGACGCCTTCAGCAGCATGCATCGATGCATAAAGGAACACGGAGACAAACACCACCACATGCTGGGCACCTACTCGCATCACATCGGTAAGGATGGCCATCCCGGTTAGTCCTGCAGGAGCTCGGACCTCTAGTCCGGTTTATGTTGGACCTCTGGTCTGGTTTTATGTCTCCTCGGAGGTGAAACATGAGTTTTCACCTCCAGGAAGTTTCTAAAAGTTCGTCAGGGGTTGGAGGAGGACCGCCGATGATGAAGATGCTTGGTTCTGTCTCAGATTCTCTGCTGCTCACGAACGAGGCGGCGCTGAAGGGCAGCCAGAGCACTATGGAGTCGCTGGTGGGCGAAGTCAGGTCGCTGGTGGCGGAGGGCGTGGCCCGCAGTCGGGACCGGGTGGAGCAGCGGAAGGAGCTGTGTCAGCGGGAGAGGGAGAGTCTGCTGGAGCTGCTGGTGAGTCACTTCATGTCCGGGTGAGGTCCCAGAACATGAAACAATTTCATTATCTACTGTAGAACCTTTAATCCCAGTCAGCATCCAGACATCATGTTCCAGTTCAGCCTCAGTTGTCAGATTATCAGGCTAAAATTATGTGAATCAATGTAACAATAGAAATAGAACCATAGAGACCAACCAGAACCAGAACCATTATTACTACCAGAACTTTGTAGAAATACCAGCAGATCAACAGTGAATCTTTCCTCATCTGCATATCATCTCTCCATCTCGGCTTTCAGGCATTAAAACAAACACAACAGAAACTATTTCCATGTTTCCTCATTTCCAGTTATTTCTGCTTCTATTTACCTTCTATCCTCACAAACCAGCTCCACCTCATCATCAGAAAGATCTTTCTTCATTCCAGCCATAGAGGGCCATTATTTTTCTTCGTCTCAGACACACACAGAACTTTCTGCTCACTTTTTTTGTCTGCTCCTGATTGGACGCCAGCGTCAGTTTCAGTTCTGGCTTACCTTCCTGTGGGTGTAATAAATGTAGTGTTACGCCCCTGCTCTCTGCATGCTGCATTCAGGTGCAGAGCAGATGTCTGACAGCATAGTATCTTTCTGCTGATGCAGCTTTGTTGAGGAAATGTTGATGTCCATGTGAAACGGTTTTTAACCCGCATCCTTCTTATTTAAGTAAATATTCAAAGTTTATTGTTTTATCATAAAAACTGTATCAATACAGTGATGTTGGTAGGTGCACGTCCTGCGTCTCTGACGCATTAAAATCTGAAAGGATGCAGTAAACTCACCATCCATGCGTCCCAGAGTTGCACATCATTTTCCAACAAAAAACGACACATTCTGAACAACTCCTATTTAAAATCCGTGTAACTGCCAAAGTAAACTATTTTCCCACCCATGGATGTTATTTTAAAATGTCATCATAGCTTTGTAATGAAGCTCGCGTGGACTCAGTAGTTATCATGCTGATGGTGAATATCTGAGATGTCCTTGAAGGCAGCACAGCGTGCGTCTCATACGGTCTCACCTTAAGTTTTGTTTTCCTGTACTCAGTAACGAGGTCGTTTTAAATCGCCGCCTTCTGCCAGTTTAGTGACGTCCATCCTAGCTGGATGGATGTTGTCAGGCCTGTTACAGTTAAATCTTTGCTTGGAGCAGCATGTGCTGCTGCAAATCCCAGCCGCTGGATAAGTTTTTCATCCCAATGTGAACTGCTACTACAGCTGCACATGTGCGCACATCGCGGGTCTACTCGTGGTTGAAATCGATGTAAGGAGGGTTTTTTTTTTTTTTTTCAATTCAGATAAATCCAGCAACTAAACAAATAAAAACAAAGGAGGATTATTGATACAACTGGATCCTGTGATACACAAATCCTCCCTTTTCAAGTTAAATTGTTAGCATGATGCTGAGTTCTGGTTGTGTAGCTCTGAAAACATGAAACCTTTTTCAACACCATTTTCAGTAAAATCATCTTCTTACTGAACTAAAACAAAGTGCAGTAACTGGTGTGATTAATATTGTTAAGGCCTCCATTAGGCTGAATGATGGTGTTTTTATTTTCTTTTATTCTTGGGTCAGTATAACAGTTTTCCACAAAACCAAATGGACACATTTTTATTAAGTTAATTTGGGAATTGTAAATTGATCCAAATCGTTACTGTGGAGAGAAAATTCCTAGCTGGATAGATCTGCATCTACTCTGATGGAATAACATGTGTTCTCCTGCAGTTCTGATGAAAGTTCAGCATTTACATTATTGCATACAGATAATTTCAGCAACAGCACAGTGGTCATGGTAGTCCATGCCACACAGGCTTCATGTGTTTGAAAGAACTTTAAAATAATGCTTTTCAAAAGTAGTGATGCACAAATCAGGATTTTGGGGGCCGATCACCAATCACCAAAAGCAGTATCTGCCGATCCCGATATTGCCGATCACGGCACCAAATCCATAAATTCTCCAATGTTGTTGTCTCATGTACATAACATCATCATTATGTTATTAAGTATAACAATTAGGAGATGGGAAATTATCATGAATTGACCTGTTTTATTGCAGACAATCTGCAATATTTCACTCTCTTGGAGACAACTTGGACTCAGTTTACATAGAGGAAGTGTAGCTTACTAGCTTAAGCTTTCTTGTGGCAATAATTATGTGTACAACACACAACATGTGCAGCACATCAACACAGACACCATTAAACGTTTCACTCTCTTAGAGTTGGTACAAGTTGTAAACTATAAACTCGCTTTTTCTGTGGAAAAAGGAATTAAATCTTAAAATAAAAAATAGATTATGTAAATAACACACAACACGTGCACGATAATAAACATTTCACTCGAGGCTCTTTCTCAGACACACTGTTTAGAGTTTACCTACAAGCTTTTAGTGGAAAAATCACGTAAAATATGTTAAAGAAATGAGAATAAGAACAGCGACTTATGTGCAACTGCAACAAACTTGGAGCTGATACTGCAGCTTTTCTGTAAGAAAAAAAAACTAATTGTAGCATAAACATGCTGTAGCCTAAATAACATGATAAAATTATGATTTTATTGATGAGCTTACTTCTGATTAAGCAGCATGAATGGCAGAGCCTTGTGCGTCAGGAGCGCCTGAGTGTGGTGGTGTATGAACCCGGTTGTTTTCCTTGTCTGGGTCTCTGTATAAATGCGGATGAAACTGAGCAGCTGCTTGGCTCCATTTGCTCCACGAGGCCAGACAACGACGTTGTCGAGCGTTTCTGTGCCGTGTGAGGATTCATCAGATTGTTCAGAAATGTTCTGAGTTTGGTGAGTTTCACCATTTACGAGGAGCTGCGCACCGACGATGGCGCAGCTTTTGTTTGACCGGCCCAGTTTAAAGGAGAACTCAGTAACTTTTTTACCTCAATAAATGCTTTTCGGAATTCCTGTGGGGCTAAACAAAGTGTTTACGGAGTGATTCAATGTCCCCCCCCAGTTTACGCGTCTGGCGCGTCAAACGCCAAAACGCTGTAGTTACTGTAAACGTGATCGGATCGGCTTGCTTGGATCTATTTTGAGGACTCCGATCAAAACCGATAGGGGCACTATCGGCCGGTTGCGATCGGTTGCTGATCGATCGGTGCATCTCTATTCAAAAGAGAAGAAATGAAGGAGAAAGTGGGGAAGCTTTGACTCCCCCACTACCTGCTGGACAAAATATTGAATGTTATTACATGATAGGTCGTCCTGTCATTTAATCCCAGAGGCATTTGAATTTCATGTCATGCCACTGACAGTTGTTTGTAATAAACTTTTCATTTAAATTTTTGTTTAAGTTCATATACATACATGAATATGTCTGTTAATTATAACATCATACATTATCATCATCTACGCAGTTAAACACTACAGTTTGAAAGATAGAAGAATGTAAGAAATAGATGTAGAAAAATGTTTCTTTTTTAAAATGGGGACCCGTTGAATTTCCCAGGGACCCACTCAAATTGTCACCTGTGTTTCCTGGGGACTCACTACATTGAAAACCTATCAACATCACTGTCAGTAAGGGTATTGATAACGTACCAGATCAATAAGGAGTATCGTTAACAACATCCTTTCACGGGTGGATGAAATCTGGATCTCTGGATCCGGTTTTATTCCCAGTCATAGAATCGATGTTGACGCTGGAGCTGTTGCCCGTGTTGGACCAGTGGATGGCAGGCTGTGTCGTCATGGAAACGTGTCTGTGTGTGTGTTTTAGGAGGAGCATCAGCAGGACATGGAAGAGGTTCTGGCTGTCCGGACTCTGATGGGTTTATCAACCATCAACGAGCTCAGCAACTCCCTGAAAGCCTCGCTGGAGAAGCAGCGAGCTCTGGCGGACCAGGTGAGTCCACACCTGGCCCCCATCGCCCCGTTAAAACTGAACGGGTCCCAGTCGGCATCGGTAACATCTCCTCTCTCTCTCAGGTGGAGGCGATGAAGGAGACGGGGGTGTTCTTCAGCCAGTTGATGCAGGAGCTGGTGGACCTGCAGCGGGACGCCGTGCAGGGTCTGGGAGCCCTGCAGGCCGAACACGACAAGCTGGAGGACCAGATAGGACGAGCCCAGGAGAGACATCAGACGGTGAGACGCCATGTTGGCCCAGTCTGATCCCAGCGGGGAGACCGCGTCCTCCTGGGAATCTGGACCGTGTCCTCCTGGTCTGATCCCAGCAGGGAGACAGCGTCCTCCTGGGAATCTGGACCATGTTGTCCTGGCCCAGTCTGATTCCAGCGGGGAGACCGTGTCCTCCCGGGAATCTGGACTGTGCCGTCCCAGTCTGATCCCAGCGGGGAGACCATGTCCTCCCGGGAATCTGGACTGTGCCGTCCCAGTCTGATCCCAGCGGGGAGACCGCGTCCTCCTGGGAATCTGGACCGTGTCGTCCCAGTCTGATCCCAGCGGGGAGACCGCGTCCTCCTGGGAATCTGGACCGTGTCCTCCTGGGGATCTGGACCGTGTCGTCCTGGTCTGATCCCAGCGGGGAGACAGCGTCCTCCTGGGAATCTGGACCATGTTGTCCCGGCCCAGTCTGATTCCAGCGGGGAGACCGCGTCCTCCCGGGAATCTGGACTGTGCCGTCCCAGTCTGATCCCAGCGGGGAGACCGCGTCCTCCTGGGAATCTGGACCGTGTCCTCCTGGGAATCTGGACCGTGTCGTCCTGGTCTGATCCCAGCGGGGAGACTGTGTCCTCCCGGGAGTCTGGACTATGCCTTCCTGGCCTGACACTGCTGAAGGAGACGTTCAGTTTCAGATGCTGTTTCCGTCTCAGACATCAGTGTTTTGGTTGCTGGAAGGTTCTGGTCCCGTCATGAATCTAGAAACCACGATCATCACGTGTGGGTGCAGATGGAGGAGGACCTGCGGGCCTCCAGACTGCAGCTACGCCATCATACATGTGGAGCCAACATGATCAGGAACATTTTCATCTGCAGCCACATCTCATCCAGACCTGTTTCTGGTGGTTTCAGGGGATGAAGCAGACCATCCAGTGCCTGCAGGACCAGCTAAACCTGCTGACCATGCAGACCCAGCAGGACTACACAGACCTGCGCGCCACCTCCAGAGCTCTGCAGACACCTGCAATGACGCTACAGGAGAACATCAGAAGGTGGGTCAGAGGAACCAGACCTGATGGTCCGGTTTCTCTAATGGTCTTGACTCTGGTCTGATCTGGACTCTGGTCTGTGGTCTGATCTGGACTCTGGTCTGTGGTCTTTGCAGCGGCTGCAGCTCGGTGGCGACCCAGGGTTCATCGCAGGTGGACCACCTCCTCTCCACCTCCTCCTCTCTGGCCTCCTCTCTGCGTCAGACCACTGATGAGAACCAGCAGGTCCTGGAGGAGATGAGCAGCTACTGCTCCGACCTCCACAGCTCCGTGTCCGGTATCTAAGCAACGCTTTCCTTCATCACGCGTCCGGTCCGGATCCACGCTAACCCTCATGTCTGACTGCAGGTCTGGTGGAACGGGACATCCAGTGGAAGCTCCGGGCCAGGCAGCGCGTGGACTCCCAAACCCAGGAGCAGCTCTCCTGGATGGGGAAGATTTCCACAGAAGATCAGATGCTGCATCAGGTAAAAATCCCACAAATCACAGAAAGTGGAGTTTGACGAAGGGAGGGGATAAAAACTAGATGGTATGGATCCCGCTCCAATAAGGACCAGGCTCTGTAAATATAAATGAAATAGATTCATCAACTTTCATTCCCAGTAGAACATGAACATGTTTCATTCCCAGTAGAACATAAACATGTTTCATTCCCAGTAGAACATAAACATGTTTCATTCCCAGTAGAACATGAAGAACATGTTTCATTTCCAGTAGAACATAAACATGTTTCATTCCCAGTAGAACATGAAGAACATGTTTCATTCCCAGTAGAACATAAAGAACATGTTTCATTCCCAGTAGAACATCAAAAAAAAAAAAAAAAACATGTTTCATTTCCAATAGAACATAAAGAACATGTTTCATTCCCAGTAGAACATGAAGAACATGTTTCATTCCCAGTAGAACATGAAGAACATCTCAGATGATGAAACATTTAATGGAAAATCTTCTTTGATTGTGAATCTGATGCAGCAACACGTCTATAAAAAGTTCGAACAGAAGCAACAAAATCAACTTGCTGTCCTCTAGAGCTTAAAAATAAATAAATAGAATAAAATTCTCCTGAACTCTGGATCAAACGTCTGTTAGCTGATGGCTGCTTGTCTCTGAGGAAATCTTCCTGCAGGTGTTAGTTTCTTCCTCCGAGTGTGAATAGGTTAGGATTCTCTAAATCCCGGCATACACTGTGTGATTTTTGGCTGTTTTTGAGCTGATTTTCCAGTCATGTGACAAGTTTGGTGATCGGGCCGACTCTTGGCCAAATCGTGCATCGAGCGGTGTACTAGGGGGTCACGAGGGGCGATTGGCACCTCACGACAAGCTCACCATCAGAAATCGTGAGTCGCAAGAAAATCAAACCTGTTTGATATTCTGGTCGTGGCTCGTGAGTGAACCGTATGTTGAAGCGGCGCCACGACCAGACTGAACTCTTTCCTCAGAGATTTTCACATTTCACATGCGCAAAACAAAAACTGAAGTAAACCAGAGGCAGTTGCTGTTATTTTCTTCTTCTTCTCCTCTGTTTTATTCTTCTTCTACTACTAGCTGTATTCATTGCGTTGTCGGGATTCTTTAAGACCCTTACGTGTCTTTGAGGATGCACAGTGTGAGTAGTCAGCTCGCATCCGAGCGTTGGCTTGTACAGTGTGAGGACAAACATCGCAAGCTGTGAACTTTTGAACTCTGCGACTGATTTGCACAATTTGAGTTGGAGCTGCGAGCAACGATTGAAAAAATCGCAGTGTATCCAAGGCTTAAGAGTTTCTGTTCCACAAAGAGGGCGTCTTGCTACGATGCTGCGCATGCGTGTTTGGTGCCACCTCGTTGCATATACCGGTGTCAGTTATGTTAAGGAAGCTACAGCTTAGCCTGAATATTCATGTATATTATTCAAATATGCACAAATTAAGAAAAAAACGACTTAAATGAAGTTTTTTTATGAGGAAATAAAACGGTAACATTCTGAAAAGCTCTTAAAAGTCCATTTTTCATGATAGGGCTCCTTTCAGTGCAGACTGAACTCAGGAAGACTTCCAGTAATCTCTGTCTGTGAACACAGTTCATCCTGAAATCCACAAACATCCTGAAAGGCAGACGAGCTGCTGATTTATAATCGGTGAATATTTTCCATCAAATGGTAAAGTGTTATATCCTCTGATATGTTGGTTCAATAAAATAAGTTGAGATTCTGGTTTAATATACCTTTCACACAGCCTTCTAACTAGCTTTCCTGGAGTAGTGCGAGCTTTCTTTGACGTCCGGCTCGTCCTTCAGGCCGCCTGAACGTGGCTTTGTTTGGTTTGGGATGTAAAATCAGCTCTTCACTTCCTGAGCATTGGATCCAAACTGGTTGTGTTAGTTAGATTCTTTAAAATCCCTGCAGGAAGAGTCAGATTCTGGCTCCTCGTCGAGCTTTTGAGCTCTAAAAAAGATGTTTTCCATCATGATTCTTATGAAATAATGTTCTCATACCATCTTTTTGCGGATGATGTGCAGATCTATGTTCTGCTGTGGGACAATAAGGGGTTGGTGATGCTGGAGCCAGTTAGATGCATAGTGGGGTGGACTTGGTGACACTTCCCCCACTAGCAAACTAAACCACACCAGCACTCTGAAAGCTTCTGATGTGGGTGAGAAAGGATGTCAAAGTTTATCAAGAAGAGAAAAATGTACCAAGAAAACAGGAAGTTTTAAAGGAATGGTGGGAAAATTTTGCCTCCATTTTGTGCGAATCAAGCAACAAGCCAAAGAGTCTGATTTGCACAGAAACCGTTGAACTGGTCAAGAACGCTCATTAGAACAGCACTCCCATTTCCCCACTCGGTACCAACAGCATGTCCAGCTGATGTCAACAAGGCTTCAACAGTTAAATCATCCTGTGAAGCAACAAACGTTTCTGAAATCAGTGATACCAGAAGCATCTGAAGGCGCATTCACAAAGCTTTTTTTATTCGAATCTGTCCGTTTGCTCAAAGTCTGCTTCATTTAAAGGTGCCATGACATCAAATTTCACTTTTCTGGGGTTTTGGGTGTATAATATGATATATTGTGCACTGATGAGGCCATGTGAATGTCAGAGTGAGAATCAAAGTTCCTGTTTATGGTCTGTCAGCTTTGTCTCTCTGCTCAGAAACAGTTGAATCAGACAGCAGCTTATCATTCTACGTAGTTCTATATTTCTACGTAGTTCTATATTTCTACGTAGTTCTATCATTCTACGTAGTTCTATCATTCTACGTAGTTCTATCATTCTACAGAGTTCTATCATTCTACGTAGTTCAATCATTCTACGTAATTTAATTGCTCCAATAAGAGCACACTATCAAGTGAACAGCACCCCCCCCCCCCCCCCCCCCCTCTCTCTCTCTCCTAACGGTTTATGCACCGTCCGCTCCCCCCTCCCCTCCCTGTCTGATTCAGCTTCGTGTATGGAGCTAGTAGTAACTTCTCTGCAGTCAGGTCTGGATTTTCAAACAAATGGATTTAAAAGCAAACTTCTGCAGTAACACTGAGGGAGGGGGCCACAACCTTGTCATTACCCGTAAGTTTATTTATTTTCTAAATGCTGTCTTGTCTGATAAACGTAGCTCAAACTGTCTGAAGTGCCCATGTTGCTAGCAGTTAGCCTTTAGCAAACTCCGACCGCAGCTTGACCTAGATTCTCCAAATAAGGTCATAGCCAAATAAGGTGTAGCCAATCAAAATGAAGTCAACCTGGTCTCCGGCCAAAGCTCCATATCATCACCGGACCCAACTGTATGACTGAGGAAGTGAGGTCTGGCGTTTCAAAACAATACTCTGTAAAAAATGCCGTTTTTTTTCTTTGGAGTATTTACATATAAAGTAATGCCAACAACATAAACTAGTTTTTAACTGTTATGTCATCACTCCTTTAAGCCCGGCATACAATGTGCGATTTTTGGCTGTTTTTGAGCCGTTTTTCCAGTCGTGCAACAAGTTTGGTGATCGGGACGACTCTTGGCCAAATCGTGCATCGTGCAGTATACTAGGGGGTCACGAGAGGCGATTGGCACCTCACGACGAGCTCACCATCAGAAATTGCGAGTCGCAAGAAAATCAAACGCGTTTTGATATTCTGGTCGTGGCTCGTGAGTGAATCGTACGTTGAAGCGGAGCTACGACCAGACTGAACTCTTTCCTCAGAGATTTTCACATTTCGCATGTGTGAAACAAAAACTGAAGTAAACCAGAGGCAGCATGGTGACCCGGCGTGTCATTTGGACGGAGTTCTCGTTGTAAAACCAACAGACTGTACAGCCCACGTCTGCTCAGCCAATTCCTCGTCCACACGCGATGTCGTCGCCTTTTTTTATTTTTGGCGAATTCTTCACAAAGAGGAGCGCAAATCGCCAAGGCAACGCAGTTTTTTTGGTGACAGCATAATGTTGCTGCTGTTGTTGTCATTGTCGTCTTCTTCTTCTCCTCCGTTTTCTTCTTCTACTACTAGCAGCTGTATTCATTGCGTTGCATGTTGGGATTGTTCAAGACCCCAACGTGTCTTTGAGGACCCACAGTGTGAGTAGTCTGATCGCATCCAAGCGTCTGTTCGTACAGTGTGAGGACAAACATCGCAAGCTGTGAACTTTTGAACTCTGCGACTGATTTGCACAATTTGAGTTGGAGCTGCGAGGAACAATTGAAAAAATCGCACAGTGGGTCCCAGGCTTTAGGTGAGTTGATCCGGAACAAGCGAGCAGACTCAGTCCACCTACAATCGCGGGTCTCAGTCTGTTTCAGATGGACCAAATACAGGAAGTGAGCTACAAACTGCTGCTTCCTGCATTTGGTTTAGGATGGCATTGTGGGTAAATGCTAAGACAACAAACACACGTGTGGGACTGCAGTACTTCTAAAAATGGGTCGTGGTCAGACATGGAGTGACGAGGAAGTAAGCTTCTTTTTTTCATGCTCCATGTTTGCGTTTTGTGGAGGAAACTGAAGTTGTGAGAACTTTCTAGTTCGTTGTACGTCTCGTCCTCGCTGGCGGTGAATCTGACTGCAGCGCCACCTCTGGAGAGATTGGGAACATTATTCAAAAGGTTTGGCTCGTTTGGCTACGGTGCAACGTGAACGCCATCTCGGTCTGGAAGACCACCCCAGCCGAGCCGAGCCCCCAATCGGACCGAGTCTATGCTTTGTGAACGTGTTGGAGAAGCCTGGCTGCCGGGCAGCACAGGACGCCTACTGGTGCAGAGACGTTTGAATGGACGAGGTTTGGTTAGATACTGAGTCCACCTCAGGCGGGAGACCTGAAGTACACGCCAGTGACCACAACAGTTAACAGTTGATAAACATTTAAGTTATTAAATTGTTGTTGTTATTGCTACTATTGTTATAACTACACTGCCTGGCCAAAAAAAAAAGCAGCCACTTGGATTTTTTTTTTTTTTTTTTATACTTGGAGCCTTCTATTGGACAGTTATTGCATGGGTGATTATCTTTATAAAGAACAAAGACGTCCAGCCCCATTTTGGATATTTTTAAAGACGCTGGTGGGGTATTTCAACAATACTGCAATTGTAATGATAACGTGATCATTTTGGTCATTTTTTTGATATGAAAATTTTCATATCGTTACATCCCAAGTTGCAACTCGGTATTCTACGGCTCTGGAAGTCGGCACCTGTTTCCGCTCCTGTCAGAGCTCATCCTGCTGTTGGTTGTGTTGCGTTGCTGCGACTTGCAATATTAAACACGTATGATGTTATTGTGAGCCCAAGACGAAGAAAAGGCTGATAGAAAGAGAGCACAGGTGCACAGGCGCGCCGTGACTCCAGTTCACCTCCTGAGATTTCCTGGAGACTTCCAGCCTGAAGTCTGGGACGGTGAAATCTTTGGTCTGAGCCCAACATCAGCCGTCCGTTCAGCATGACTTCTCACTCTTACTCTGAACTCCTCATTTTAATCAGGGTTTTCTGTTTCATTGTGTTCATATTTAGTTTTACGCTGTTATATTTTTGCTTTCAGGCCTCGTGTGCAGCTTTAGCCTGTAAAATGTTTCAGAAATGAACGTGATTTGTCGTCACTGCAGAGCGTGGAGACGAGCATCTCCAAGCGGCTCCAGGCGGCTGAGGAGGAACGGACCGTCCGGCAGCAGGAGACCAGGCGAGCTCTGGAGTCTGTGCAGAACCAGACCTCTCTGGACCGGACGGTCCTGGACC
This sequence comes from Atherinomorus stipes, assembly GCA_023101725.1. Taxonomy (NCBI): domain Eukaryota; kingdom Metazoa; phylum Chordata; class Actinopteri; order Atheriniformes; family Atherinidae; genus Atherinomorus; species Atherinomorus stipes. The sequence continues at coordinate 82,879 of JALJCO010009537.1, read as the reverse complement.
AGCAGCGGGCCGAGATGGAGGGGGAGGTGGAGGGGGGCAGACGGCTGGTCCACGGCTTCCTGCAGGACGAGCTGCAGCAGGACGCTCCCACCGGTGAGTCCGGTTCAGACCGCCGAGGACGCTCCGGGTTCTCAGCGTCTTCATCCTGTCCTGTTGCCTTCAGGTACCACCCCCCAGCGCAGGGAGTTTGTGTATCCCAGCCGGCTGGAGAAGTCGCGGAGCCGCTGTGAGCTGCTGGAGAGTCTGCGGAGGCAGCAGGAGCAGCTGCAGGCCGCCGTGGAGGAGGAGGAGGAGGAGGAGCAGGAGGAGGAGGAGGAGAGCAAGCTCAGCCAGGTGGAACACGTATGTCCGTCTCCTGAACGTCCACCATTACTGTCATTCAGTCATCTTTCAACCGGAGGGTTGGGGGATCGATTCCAGGCTTCCCCTGACTACATGCCAAAGTGTCCTTGGGCAAGACACTGAACCCCACGTTGCCCCCCAATGTGCCTATCGGGGTATGAATGTGTGTGTGAATGTGTGTGTGACTGGGTGAATGTGACCTGCAGTGTAAAGCCCTTTCAGTGGCCGGTATGACTAGAAAAGCGCTGTATAAGTACAGTCCATTTACCATCCCAGCAGGTTTTCCTGGTGAAAAGCTACTTTCTCTCCTCCGTTCAGGACTCTCTGGTGGAGGAAACCAGTGTCAGCGAAAGTCTGGCCACAGATCTGTCCTCCATCGACGAGAACCTGGTCTTCAACCAGAGCAAACGCCTGCCCTTCTTCAAGGTGAACAGCAGCAACGTCCAGCACCACCGGGACGAGGCGGAGACGCGTCTCAGAGCATTAATCCTGTCTTTATTTTCCTTCTCCAGCAGAAGAAGAGCAGCAAGAAGGAAACAAAGATTCCTGCCAAACCCAAATCTGCAGAGAACGAAACTCCAGCGACTCCTCAGAAATCCCGGCTGCCGCTGCGTTGCCAGAACTGAAGACACCTCCGACGGACTCTCCCACTCCTGTTCTGCTGTTTTAACTCCAGTTTTAGCCCCGCCCACCTCTGTTTGTCTTTTTATACATTTATTATCGGTTTTAAAAGTAAATAAAAATAAAGTGAAATGGATTTCAATGAAACTGATCAACTATTTCAGATGGATTGAAGCCATCAGCACGTCTGCAGTCTTGATGAAGTTTATCACGTTTGTTATTTTACAGCCTGTCTGATCTTAATCTAGGCAGATGAGCCGAGTCGGACAGAGACGTCTCTACTTCAGTTGTAGTTGGGAACAAACAAGAGGAATTCCACATTTATCTTCCCAGAAACTCTCCTAGTTCTGTTCCTGTCAGTCAAATCTAAAATGTTTGTGTATAAAAAAACATCCTGTTTTACATCGTGCGATCGTCCCGTTTACATCCAGAAACGGAGACGATCCTTCAGGAGAGGAAGACAGAAGTTTGAGTGAAGGAAAAATGTGTTTAGTTCAGTCATTCAAGTTTAACATTTATTTATAAAGATGTAAAAATATATTTTATTTGACGGCGCCTTTCAAAACACCCAAAAACACTGAACAGTGAGACCAGAAAACACAATAAAGTTACAACAGATGGGTTTTGAGTCTGGATTTGAAAAGTGGAGCTGCTGGAGAACAGGGGTGATGTGGTGGAGGGAGGGGGGGTTGTGAGGGGACACCAGAGAGAGTTGCAATAGTCAAGACTTGAAGAGACGAGACTAGACCGGGGGTCTCATTTATAAAACTGTGTGTAGGATTTTTTCTAAAAGTGTTCGTACGCCCAAAATCAACACTTTGCGTACGCCAAAAAATATTCTGATTTATAAAACCGTGCGTACGCACAGATTCAAGCAGTTTCTCCTTTATAAATCACTCTCTACCTGGAAGTGTGCGCAGGTGAATTTGGCTCCGCCCCCTTCATGCCCACATTTTACCATAAATGGTCAATGCAAAGCACCTTGTGGATATTTCTATATATAAATGAGCCAGCTGCTCTGTGGTATTTAAAGCTTAATCATGGCGACTGAAAAGACTAAACACAATTTTGTGGAGACTGAAGGGGAGGTGCTTGTTGGTGAGTTGGAGTCTCGCAAAAACATTTCATTTGGAACATTTCATTGGTCACAGTGGAATCACGGAGAAACCAAACTCTGCTGATGGCAGCAGCTTGTTGTGGTGATGATGTAACAGAGTTCTGTAACAGAAGTCGCGCTGTGGAGTTGCATCTAAACACCTCAGTCAGTCTTGAGAAGGTCCCGCTTGTGGGAGGAGGTGGAGTGGAATATGGGGCGGGGTCGGACGTCCGACTCCGCCCACGTTACAGTTTTGAATGGTTTATTTAAACCCTTCCCCCTATCACTTAGCCCTGCCCCTAACCTCACTATTTGGTCACACCCATCGGATGTCCAACACCACCTAATATCCCTTCCCCAGGGGTCTCATTTATAAAACTTTGCGTAGGATCTTTACTAAAACTGGACGTACGCCCAAAACCAAAAGTTTGCGTACGCCAAAAAATATTCAGATTTATGAAACCGTGCGTACGCACAGATTCAAGCAATTCCCCCTTTATAAATCACACTCTTAGTGGAAGTTTGCGCAGGTGAAATTGGCTCATATTCCGCCTCCTACACGCCCACTTTCTACCATAAATGGTCAATGCAAAGCACCTCATGGATGTTTCTACATATAAATGAACTGCTGATCTGAGGCATTTAAAACTGAATCGTGGCGATCGAAAAGAGATTTAAACGAAAGTGGAGGTGCTTGTTGGTGAAGTGGAGCCTCACAAAATCATTTTATCTGGGCATCAAAGGAAATACAGATAAACGAAAGTCTGCTGAGTGACAGCAGGTTGTGTGGCGGTGATGATGTGACGGAGGTCTGTTCCAGAAGTCGTGGGGGAAACGCCGTGTCAGAGCGACTGTGCAGAGCACAGAACACGTGTTTGGTGTGGTGCAGCGCGATTCCCCCTCCCGTGCCCTCCCCTCGCCTGTAAACACCTCCGCCGGTCTGGTGAAGTTGATGGCTCCACAACGGAGTGCGCTGTGGTCAGCAGCCGCTGATGCGTCGGGGTGGGCACGTTTCGGTGGTCGGGGTATCTGGGTCCAGTTCATAGATGAAAGCGCTGCAAAAGTAAATGTGATTTTTCGCCGGTCATCATCATCATCATCATCATCATCATCATTGGGCCAGGAAATCCTGAAAACGCGCTCCCTTCTCATTTTCCCATCTGTAGGTCCTCCAGCAGCACCGATGCAGCATTAGTGTCCCCACAGTATTAATATGTTTATACTGTACATCAATCAGTCTGACTGCAGCACCTTGTCAGATTCTATGTATCAATGTGGTGAATATACGACCATGATGATCATTGGTAGATGAAGATGATGGTGAGGAAACTTTGATGAAAAGTAAATTTAACACATAAGTTTGCCTACGGACCTTTTTAATCATTTGAAAGGTTCTTATAGGCTCATTTCAGCTCACCTGCAGCATAAATAACGCTGCTGGTTTGAATCCTATAAAAGCCAATACGATTTAAATTGGATATGAGGGGGGAAATAAACATTTGAGTGTGATAGGACGAAATGAGAACCCACATGGGTTTCGAGCTCAGGCCTCCTGTGTAAAAGTCATGTGCATTAACCACTCTGTCAAAGAAAGAGACAAGTGAACAGCCTGGGCACAATGTCACTTAGATGGAAGTGACAGGACCCCGCGCTGCAGCAGGGGAATCATGATGCTGTGGTTTCAGTTCCCCACAGCACCATCCGTGTCGCCAGTTTCCCCAGTCTCCAAAACCTGCGAACGCATGGGTCAGAGTTAACGTGAGAAACCGCACATTTTCCCGTCAAGTTTGCTTTTTATACATCACAACTTTTGCGTGAAAACTGGCGTACGCCAATTTCAGGCTCCATTTTGTGCGTACGCAACGCTTATAAATGAGACCCCTGGGGCCTCATGTACAAAGAGTTGCGTGGATTTCCTCCTGAAACTCGGCGTACGATGAAATCCTGAAAACGTCATACGCACAAAAGTTTTCAGATGTATGAATCTGTGCGCACGCATGGATCCAAGTACTTTTCCTTTGTACATCCCAATCAACGTGGAATTGAGCGCACATGTTGGAGTACCTGACGCCTCCCTGTCCACACCCCCAACATAAATACGCAAATGACATTTAAATGAGATCTGCAGCGGAGATTCTCCTCTCTGCACCATCAGAAATACAAAATATGAGCATGACAGTGAATGAAAATAAAAAAAAAAAAAAAAAAATCACGGAGAACAAACTTGAGGCAGATTGTTTAAGTAGAAACGCGCAAAAATGTGCACTTTAGCGCGCTGTTGTCCGACATTACACTCCAACAAAAAAGTGAATGGGAGAGTGTGTGATGCGGTCAGAGTCCGCAAGTGGTCTGATTTCAAGTTGGATGTGAATCGGAGGACGGCTGCTCGTGACGGCTTTTCTTCTTCCAGAAGTGGGGGAGTTCACGCGGGTGACTCCGGTTTGTCTCAAGGTAAATAAATATATATTTGTGAAACGTGTGTTTATACAGTCTCCACCTCACAGTCTGATGTCACTGTAAATACTGGATTTATTAGCTGACACAGGCTATCACCATAAGAGGACGTGCAGGAGGGAATTCCTCCCGCATCACCTGCGTCACAGCCTCGGGGATTTCCTCATCCCCCGGACTCAGACGTAACCGACCTGCTACTATGAAATTGCCATACCGGCCGAGTCCTCCCCCTGCTGTGTTGACATAAGTGATTGCCCAGATCATCATATAGACGTTCTCACAAATTAAGTGCATTAATAAATAAATCAGCATATAAGTGAATTTATTCGCCGGAGCGCGTGGAGGCGCAGCTGGCCTGGGTGTATTGCGCCCCCAGCCTGGCTTCAGCTCTGTACACAGCGCTGTCTCTGAAACCTAAAGCGGCTGAAACAGCCAATTATCATGAAATCAACAAATCTTGTCGGCCTCTGAATACACGCTCTCTACATATGCACTATGTCGAACGTCTTCTTCCAGCTAAAGCAGCCATGCTGGACAGAAGACTTTTTTGCTCCACTTTGCGCTTTTATATCCACACATAATTGCGGGTGTTAATTGTTTATGAGGGCTGTTTGTTTATGTTTCTGATCACATCAGTCAGTCTGAGGACTGGTTGTTTTCACATTTATTTCTTAAAACAGTTTCCAGCGTCGCCTCCGAGTGTCGCCAAAGTCCCCACAACTGTAGAAACGTTCGTACGCCAGCCATGAAGTTGACGTGAAGCACCGCACATTTCCACGGTCACTCCATTCTTGATACATCTCGACTTTACCGTGGAAATGATCGTACGCCACGTTTTTGTGCGTACGAACCCTTTGTACATGAGGCCCCTGGTCACTTGTTCCCTTTAATTCTCCCATCTGTAGGTCCTCCAGCAGCACCGATGCGCAGCATTACGTCTCCACGGTATCAACATGTTTACATTAGTCTGGTTGCTGAGCACCTTGTCAGAATCTGTGTGGTAAATATGTCACCATGATGATCGTTGGGTAGAGGAAGATGATGGTGAGAAAACTTTGATGAAATATTGATTTAACATATAAGTTTGCTTACAGGCCGTTTTATTTGAAAGGTTACAGTTTCAGCTCACCTGCAGCATAAATAACGCTGCTGGTTTAAATCCTATAAAGTCAATCTAAGATTAAAATTTGATATAAAGGGGAATTAAATGTGTGTGGCAAGGCAGAATTTGGATGGGCTTGATCCCGATTAAATGTTATGCACTTCTATTGTTCTCACCTTGTCACAATTGTCTCCAAAACGTGTGTAAGCAAGGTCTGTAATTTGCTTAAACTTATGCACATTCCTAAGGTAGTTTTTTTTCTTTTTTAAATAAATCCCAACCCTTGTATAAGAAGTTGCGTACGCACTTCCAAGCCCAGTCTTGTGCGTAAGCAATCTTGCGTAGGAAACCACACTACTGGCGGCGGACGTGGGCAAAACTTTTTTTTTTTTTTTTTTTTTTTTTTTTTTTTTTTTTTTTTTTTTTTTTTTTTTTTTTTTTTTTTTTTTTTTTTTTTTTTTTTTTTTTTTTTTTTTTTTTTTTTTTTTTTTTTTTTTTTTTTTTTTTTTTTTTTTTTTTTTTCCCCCCCCCCCCCCCCCCCCCCCCCCCCCCAGGCAAAAGAGTGTGCGCCGCGCAAAAACTTTACTGTTCATAAAATAGTCCGTATGCACCTACGCCTCATCCATTTATAAATCAGAAAGTTTGTGCACCTGAAGGAACACCTTGCTCCGCCCATAAGGCGACTATAAAACATCAGGAAACACCCTTTATATTCATCGACATCACATTTCCTTGATAGCTGGGGAGGCAAAACAGTGAAGAGGAAATTCTGAGATTACAAAATGAGATCCTGATAGACCACGAGACAAAACGTAAAGATGTTTTAGGGCGCATTCAGAAAGCATACTCCGCGAGTCTCTGTCCGGTTGGGGGCGGTTTATTGGTCTTTATTGGGGTGGTCTTACAGCGCATGCTTCGACGAGACGTCAACGTGAAACAAGTGACGTTTCCTCACTTTGACAGATGGCTGTGAACAACGTAATTCCCTGGACAGCGAGAAAGTTTGTTTTTAACTCAAACTTTGTCTCTACAGCTTTTCCTCTTGGTTGTTTCCAGTAGCTCATGAGGATCAGCTGCTGCTTCATTAACGTCCTGCAGAAACCACGACGACTGTGACGATCAGCTGTTTGTAGACCTCCGTCTTTAATAAATAACGTGATTTACATAATTCTGCGCATGTCAGGCAGGATTATTCTGAATGAATATTGGCGCATGTACACGCCAGATCCGAATGTATTAGTTCCCATGTAAACAGCTGCCCTGAAATCCTCAGAATGATTTCAATCCAAAGGGAAAAAAAAAAGTCTCCATGTAAACGTGCCCAGTGCCGTGCAATCTGTCATAAGTTAAATGCCAAAGAGACCTGACTGAAGATTAGATATGAAAAGTGTTTCACATTACTTGTCTGTAACAGTAAACATGTACCTAAACTGAAACATGTCAAATTCATAGGCCCACAAGTCATACAGGCTGTAGTAATGTTCACAAAATCTTAGTGTCGACAAGGATGCTCAGAATCTGATCGACCTGGTTGCAGTTCGTAAGATTTTTTTGTAAGGAAAACTGAAGTTTAGTTGAAGTGGAGGGATGGATCACGGAAGCTGTCGGAAATTCCCTTTACTAAATCCAAAACTTGACACGTGCAATACTAGGCAAAGAAAATTTCACAATTAGCACTTTAAGAAACTAGACAAAAACCCTTTCTATGGATCATTTATTCACAACAGAAAGGTCAGCATTGTCATTGCAGAGCGAAAGAGACGAGCATCTCCAAGCGGCTCCAGGCGGCTGAGGAGGAACGGACCGTCCGGCAGCAGGAGACCAGGCGAGTTCTGGAGTCTGTGCAGAACCAGACCTCTGGACCGGACGGTCCTGGACCAGCAGCGGGCCGAGATGGAGGGGGAGGTGGAGGGGAGCAGTCGGCTGGTCCACGGCTTCCTGCAGGACGAGCTGCAGCAGGACGCTCCCACCGGTGAGTCCGGTTCAGACCGCTGAGGACGCTCCGGGTTCTCAGCGTCTTCATCCTGTCCTGTTGCCTTCAGGTACCACCCCCCAGCGCAGGGAGTTTGTGTATCCCAGCCGGCTGGAGAAGCCGCTGTGAGCTGCTGGAGAGTCTGAGGAGGCAGCAGGAGCAGCTGCAGGCCGCCGTGGAGGAGGAGGAGGAGGAGAGCAAGCTCAGCCAGGTGGAACACGTGTGTGAAAAGCAACTTTCTCTCCTCCGTTCAGGACTCTCTGGTGGAGGAAACCAGTGTCAGCGAAAGTCTGGCCACGGATCTGTCCTCCATCGACGAGAACCTGGTCTTCAACCAGAGCAAACGCCTGCCCTTCTCCCAGGTGAACAGCAGCAACGTCCAGCACCACCGGGACGAGGCGGAGACGCGTCTCAGAGCATTAATCCTGTCTTTATTTTCCTTCTCCAGCAGAAGAAGAGCAGCAAGAAGGAAATTTTATTATTTTTTTTTTTTTTTTTTTTTTTTTTTTTTTTTTTTTTTTTTTTTTTTCTTTTCTTTTTTTTTTTTTCTCCTTTTCTCTTTTTTTTTTTTTCTTTTTTTTCTTTTTTCTCTTTTTTTTCTTTTTTTCTTTTTTTTTTTTCTTTTTTTTTTTTTTTTTTTTTTTTCCCCCCAAAGATTCCTGCCAAACCCAAACCGCCGCGTTGCCAGAACTGAAGACTCCTCCGACGGACTGTCCCACTCCTGTTTGTCTGCTTTTATCTCCAGTTTTAGCCCCGCCCCTCTGAGTGTTTAACAGCTGCAGTTTATTGATCCAAGAGTGATAAAAATAAAGTGATAAATGGATTTCAGGGCTGGGTTAGGAGTATTTTTTCTATTGGCAACAAATGAAGCTGATCAAATATTTCCAGACAGCTTTATACCAGGGGCGTCCAAGTCCAGTCCTCAAGAGCTACTCTCCAGCACATATGCGTCTTCCCTTTTCCAACACACCTGAGTCAAATGACTTTGAGGTGGTTTTTCTATGAAGTAGCTTGGAAATACAGTCAGTGGCAGGCTGGAGGTTTCTGGGCTTATTTTCTCAAGTATGGCCCACAAATAAATAAGGAAGTATGTATAATAAAGCAGGAGAAAGACGTGGATTGGAGGGTCACCGCACAGCATGCTGCCCCCAAATACCCTTTTTATCTGTGAGCAAGGGCGTAACTTTGGGTCCATCATTGGGGGGGTCGGATTCTTTGCCTGTTTATTTAGTTATTTAATTATATGCATTCGTAAAACAAGTCAGTGTAATTTGGTGTCTGTATAAGAGATACAGTATATTGTGATACTTTTCCTTTTTCCTTTTGGATATATAGTAAACTTAGTTATTTACTTTTCACCCTATAATCAGCCCCATTACAGGACAGTGAACAGAGATATATTATACATACTGCTGGACGATGTAGTTTCTTACTTTTATGCAATTAAAACTTGAATTGTAAAATCTGTGAAACTTTCCTATGAAGTCAAACACATCAAAGACATCCATGCAGAAGAGCATTAAACAGCTTCTAGAACAAATATGTCACTTGAGTTTTGCATTACTATTCTTTTAACATTTATTAAATATATAAATATGATACAAGGTCCATGATTAGTTCTCACTGAGACCCAAATTATGTTCATGTTGGGAAGTCAAAATAATAATAAAAAAAGTAATGTTAATAGTCCATTGAGCTGCCCTTACATCATGGGATCTTAAAGGGCTAAATTTTCAAGTGCCAACATGTCTTTTGGGGTGTGAGAATGGCGGCCAGTGACCCCCTTTGTGCTGAAATAGAGATGTGGTAACGTGGCATCAAATGTACTGGAGCTACAAGTAGCCTATAATAATCTAATATTCATTAATACATTTAATTTCAAAACAAGCTCAGAATGCATGAACAACCTTAAAGTGCAGAGTGTTCATGCACCTGTAACAGGTAACCTCCCCATTACTGACACATGATATAATAACTAATTAATTATTATAATTAATAAACAAATAATCATTGACAACTAACGCTTAAGTCACGCGCATTTCTAAAGTTCATACAGAAGTAAATCACGCGCATCACAGATAGTGAGGACTGGTGCTGATGAAAGGAACAGTGAAGAACGGCCGAAACGTCACAGCATTAAAAAAAAAAACAAACAAACAAGCAAACAACAACTTTGGGAGCTTTTGCTCTGCATTTCTAAACTTCAGCATGGATCATGTACTGATCCAGTTTACATCCATGAGCACGCGACCAGGAGAGGAAGGCGATCAAAACGGTGAAACTTGCAACTTCGAAGTTGTGCTGCGTTCGGAGACAGCTGGGAAATAACAGTCTTAGCATCAGCCTAACAGGGATAACTACCATGTGGGCTTTGTTAGAAAGTCAATAATGAAATCAATATTCCAAAAAAACTTTGGGGCGCTTCAGTTCTTCTAAAATACACCTGACCACATCCTGGTCTCTGGTAGAGAAAAGCCTAACACTTTGTGTGTGTCTGCTTTTAAGCGGTTACTGTGTTTTCCGACGTGCGCTCTGTCCGCGCGCTGATGGAGTGCACAGATAAGACGCACATGTGCGTGTATTTACCTCATGTGCGTGTATTTACCTCTCATGTGCGTGTATTTACCTCTCATGTGCGTGTATTTACTCCTCATGTGCGTGTATTTACCTCTCATGTGCGTGTATTTACCTCTCATGTGCGTGTATTTACCTCTCATGTGCGTGTATTTACCTCTCATGTGCGTGTATTTACTCCTCTGTGCGTGTATTTACCTCTCATGTGCGTGTATTTACCTCTCTTTGCCAATCAGTTCTTTTTTATTAAGGTTGATGTCTATCATCAATGAATCATGTCGTCTCTCCACCTTTTCTTCTTTACATTACTGTTGGTCTTCTGTTTCCCTCCATCCATCAAACACAGCAATAAGATAGAAAGCGGCTGGTATGGGTAATACCAAATACACGGCGGGGGAAGAGGGAGGGGGTGCGTTACAATACCAGATGATTAAAGGTGCTGTTGTTTTGCTAGAAAATATTGTAGCTAATAAAAGAATTAACAATATGTTCATAAAAGATCAGTAATGTTATTATTAAATCCGAGTTGTGTTATTTTTCAGGGGGGTTATATCACCTGGCTCTGATTATTGGGGGGTCAAACCCCCTATCCCCCGTGGAAATTACGCCATTGTCTGTGAGGCTAACTGACATCAGTTTCACCGTCTCAACAAGACAAAAATGAAGAATTATTCATTTATGTGTAATTATATGTATGTGTGGTCTTGAAATTATCTGTCATAGTTTAATTTTCAAAGCATCAATGGGGTCCTACTCATTCTCACATGTCCTCCTTTATAGCAAAAACAAAACGTCTGTTCAACAAAAACATGCTAGTTTAGTCATATTAACACATTTTTCTACATTTCATATTACTTACTGCACATAAAATGCAGTGGTACTCAGAAAAGGCTGTAAATATTTTATTGACGTCTGCATCAACATTTGCTTCATGTGTCTGCTGCTGGGACCGTTTGCTCAATAGTGTGCTCTTAGTGGAGCAATTAAATTACGTAGAATGATATTACTACGTAGAATGATAGCCTGCTGTCTGATTCAACCGTTTCTGAGCAGAGAAACAAAGCTGACAGACCATAAACAGGAACTTTGATTCTCACTCTGGACATTCACATGGCCTCATCAGTGCACAACAGATCATATTATACACCCAAAACCCCAGAAAAGTGAAATTTGATGTCATGGCACCTTAAATAAAAAGAAAATAAAGCTGCTAGAACGGCCCAGTCAATCACCCCACTTGAATCCAATTTTTAAAAAAACTTTGGAAAGAACTGAAGATCCGAGTTCACAAAAGAGACCCGGAACCTTGAAGATCTGAAGGCAGTTTGTGGAAGAATGGACCAAAATCACACCTGAGCAACGTTTTCCACTGGTTTCTCCATACAGGAGGCGTCTGGAGGCTGGAACCACCAACAAAGGTTGTAGCACTAAGTGTTAAATTTTTTTAGTTCGCATATTCAATATTTATTCCCTGTGTCATTTCACTGTATTACGCATAACTTCATTTATGAACATAAATGTTAGGATTTCTTTGTATGTGTGCATGAGTTGGGTTGTTGCCGACATCTGGTGAAAATTTCATGTCAATAGCTCTCTACAAACATATTTTCTGAGAAAAATGTTGATGTGTTCAATACTTTTTTTTCTCTCTATACTGTCCATATAAATATATATATATATATATATATATATATATATATATATATATATATATATATAAAAATACTAAAAACAGCAAGGCAGCAGCTGACAGGACTTTTAATGTTGACAGGTTTGTTTACTGACAAGCCACTTTTTTTAAAAAACAGGCTTAAAAACTACAGATGTATTGATCTCCCTAATATTTCACAAGATAGTATTTCACTCTTGAAAGGCATTAACAGAAAAAGCTGATGGTCCCAGGGCACTTTTCCTTAGTGGGATAACACAATCCCCTCTAGAGACCCCCCAAGATAAGTGACGATACTACTGTCTTCTACTGGCTGGAGTGAGCTCACAGTACAGGCAGGATGAAGATGGATGCCAGTTTAGTTGTCGATAGGAGGCATGTCAATGAGAAAACTGCTAAAAGTTACGTTGTGGGTCTTTCATATTAAAAAGTGATGATAAATGTGTTGGATACTGATACTTTCTTGGTGATCTGCACTACTGAGGTTGTTAGGACCCGTTAGGACACTGTAGAGAAATATGGATGAAACTACGAGTACTGAGCCTTTTCCCGAACCAGGGGGCTGGAAAGCATTGCTTGTTCATGAGGCCTTATTTGCTCATCACTTTTTTACGTCCTCTTCGTCTCAGCCAAATCTTCTCAGTTGTGTGAGTGGACTTCCTGTTTTGGGGATTTCATGAGTGCACCTAGCTGCAGCCGGAGCCACTACAAACCACGCCCCCTGTAAACCACCCCCACCGTTGGGATGAGTGGAACCTAACCCTAATCCTAGCCCCTCCCCTAACCCTAACGACCACCCGCCCCCATCACTACAAACCACGCCCAGTTACATGACACGCCTCTGGTCTGTGGCTGCAGCTGGGTAAACTTGGAGTTCATGAATATTATTGGCAGATTTAAGGTCAGGTGATGCTGTAGCTTGCTGCTGATTGGTTTCATCTTTAGTACTTAAAGTTTGCTTGATCCGTTTATCAAACAAAAGTTCAGTTTTCACAACATGATAGAACAAAAGTCAGTTCAGAAACTAGAGCCTCAGTGCCTTCGGTCTGCCGTCTGTTGGGTCCATTTGATCTGAATCAGGCATGTTGGAGCAGGGAAACAACAATTTGTGGTGTAGCTGTAGTAAATTGAAGAAGCACGTCAGGATCACTCAAAGGCGTCAAACGCATGAAGAGGAAAGGCTCTTCATGCGTTTTTTTTTCAACAACTTGGTACACTTTTCAGCCTGTTCACTTACTCTTCTGTCATTCTAACCATCCACCCAGCTCTGCCCCCTAGTGGCCTGGAATGGTAACAACACAGAACACAACACAATGTTTGCTTAAAAACATCCAACATATTTTCTCTGGTGAAGCTGTTTTAATGATGGTAAAGGTGCAGCGAGGGAGACGTAGAAGGCTCCAGAAATCACAGTGAATGAGGGATGTTGTGATTGTAGCTTAGCAACGACCTTTTTTCAGTCTTATAGCGACTTTAGCGTCTCTGTTCCACATGTGCTATCTTACTGGAATAATTCGACTTCAGATCTGAACCAGAAGAAAAGATGCTGTTTTCCTCACAAACACTCGACTTTATCCCTGTAAGTTACTTTTACAAAGATACAGAAATGATGTGAAAGTCACCTGCTCATTTTCAAACCGTTTTTGTATCCTGAAATGTCGTATGTGCTTTCTGGAAGGACTTTTGTACATTTATCTGCCCAAAGAATAATAATAATAATGGTTTCTGCTTCTCCTTTTTCTCATATCTAGATGTGTTTGGTTCGTCATCCTGCACCCCCAATCAGAGGGCTTGAAAGTTTCCTCCCCCTCCCAGTAAAGAAGGAAAAATCAGCTGTCAGTGAAATAAGCTGAAACTGACAAAAGTAATACATAAAGTTTTTTATGAAAATCCTGGCATTGATTTTGTATTGTGGTTCGAAAGAAATATAAAAAACAAACAAACAAACAAAAAAAAAAAAAACAAGTAAGCAAGCATGATGGGGCTCCTGAGCTAAAATGTTTTTGAGCAACACTTTGAGACAATCGCTGCTACACCTGTCGAGAAGCGTTATGGTCCACTGTTCATGGGGAGGGAGCTCCAGTCCGTTATTTCATAAAAACATTTTTTTCCCCTTTTTAATAAGTCCCATTACCAGTGCTACTCTCTGGTAATGAGTACTCCCCCCCCCCCCCCCAAGATTTTTAGACCCGCCCCTGCACAGAATCAGTTTGTGGCAAAATGGTGAGGTTTTACAAGAGGTATAAAAGCAGGAAATCCTGTTTCTGCTGCAAGAATCAGTCCCTCAAAACCAGACGGAGAATATTTCAGAGGACAGCAGAACAGACTCTGAGCTAAAGGTCGTCTTCTCTGATCTAAGACATGAAGGGACAGGGACTTTGTCTCCTGATCGCAGTGATAAACGTTGTTCTGGCCCAGAATGAAGAAGTTTATTTTGCGGTCGGTGGGGAGCTGGTTCTGGAGCCCAAACCGGGACACGGGCCCATCACCAGCATCACCTGGAAGTCGGACGGAGATATTGTGACAGACTACATCAAAGATGTGGTTCCACTGGCTTATTATGGCGACTTTAAAGACCGCACCACCATGGATATAAACACCGGAGTGCTGACCATAAACACAACAAAGTCTTCTGACGTGGGACCGTTCACGGTGGAGATCAACAACAGAGTCCAGTCAGAGGTATACACTGCTGTGGAGCTGCAGAAGGTGCCTAAACCTGAGGTTGTTCTGAGACCTCTGACGTGCAAAGACACGTCACAAAGTTGCAGCGTGAGCTGCCAAGGAACCGTTGAAAGGCCTGATCTGGTCTCCTATTTCTGGAAGTTTGGAAACGGAGACTGGGAGAAGTCAGAAAAGGACAGAGAACTAATCAATGATGAAGGAACCAAAGCTGTAGAGCTGCTGTCCTGCAAAATGCAGAACCCAGTCAGCGAGGAGGAAAGCAAGCCCTTCAAAAACCCCTTCTACCAACCACTAATCTCTGCAGGTCTGCTTGTTCGCATCAACTTGACCGTCTTACTGTTTGGATCTGCAGCTGTAGCTGGTGTGCACCTTCACAAACACAAACCTCCGGCTTGGTGTTGGTGCAGAAGAAGATAATCTACAAGAGCACAATCAGTTCAAAGCCATCACTTTATCTGTCCTCTATTATCTATAAAAACAACAAGTCGTCTTGTTCCTCTGTCCCGAGTCTGGACCAAAGAAGTCTGCGTCCTCACGAGACCAGAAGCGCTGCAGACGACCACCTTTCCAATAGACAGACCCTCAGAGACCAGTTTAACTGGAAAGAATCCCAGTAAGCAGGAGAAAACTTTTAACTCCTTCATTTCTTATATTTCCTGACATGCTTTTCATTTTTTCTAATATTATTTTATCGATCTGATTTCCTTATTAGATTTTTTTAACGATCATTAGTGTATTTTCATAGTATTCATTACATTTCTAATTGTATTTCATTTGTTTTCTTTTTTTTTTTTTCCTTTTCTTTTTTATTCATACTTTTTGATACAACTGTAAATAAACTAAGATGTTGATTAATTTTAAGAATCTGCTAAATAACTGTGAATAAAATTTCTCGTAACTCTTGTGGATTGAAATGTGTTTATTTTCTTTGGGATCTGAACAGTTTTCCAGAAAAGAAAATCTTGTTAGAATCTGAACGCATTTCTGTTGGAAATATTTTCTTTGGCTTCAGTTAAGAAAAAGGTTCATAAATTTGAACATCCATGTTGTTATATTTTTCTTCTCTGCTGTTATTTTAAAAGTTTAAGTTTTATTACGCTGCACTTGTAAATATCCTAAAAGTTCTCATACAGACGTGGAAAAATATTTTGTTACCCTTTGGTTAATGAAAGAAAAACCCACAATGGTCGCAGAAATAACTTAAATCTTACAAAAGTAATAATAAATAAAAATAATTTTTTGAAAATGATCTATTGATAGTCAGATGTTGCTTTTCAACCAGCTTCAATAAAATTGTTTTAGAAAATAAACTCATGAAACAGGCCTGGACAAAAACGATGCTAGAAAAGACTGAAAATAATGTGACCAAAGGGCATGTTCAATCAAGGTGTGTCCACCAATCAGCATCATACACGCTCAAAAATAGAGGTACCAGTTTGTACTTAAAAGGGTCCAAAGCTTGCTGCTGGGGGGGTTCCTTTCTGAAAGACATTTCTGTACCTTCTGTCCTGGTCCATTTTTGTACCTTATCAAGCTGTATGAGTAAATAAAGTACAATTAAACCAATTAAAGATGATGAATAAAAGTCAATAAAATAGAGATGATGACAACAATCAAAGATGCTAATAATAAATGAATAATTATTATAGAAATATTAGGCCAAACACATAGATAATTATACATGTAATTATTACTATGATTATTATGAAAATCATAATATAATAACTATAATTATACTACTGTTTAGAAGTACTTCTATTTATAGTTGTTGTACAAGCTACACACATTTTTCAATGCTGCAGGTACCCTAAAGGCCCTTTCAGATAGAACGCGGCAAGCGCAAGAGGACGGCGGCAAACCCATTCATTGTGTATGTGGTACCGCCGCGGCAGCGCGTTCCGCCATGCCGCGGAGTACCGCGGCGCGCAAGGTGGGCGCATGCCGTCGCGGTGGCGCTCACGCCGCTGCGCTCGAATTGAACATTTTTCAATTCGGGCGCAGCGCGCTGTGACGACATCCTAGCGCGTCCAATAGGAGAGGCCAGTTCAGGGAAAAAAAGTGGTCCTTGTTTAGCCTGAAGTAAATCTGGAAACGGTCTGTGTGAAAGGATGCAGCTCCTGGACGAACCTGAACTCCCCACGTTCTGCCTTGTTATCAGGATCAGGTGGACCCCCACCCTTTTATCTGCTGCTGATCTCCTCCTCCTCCCTTGGAGCAAAGCTCTTTGCTGCGATGACGAGAGGTACATCTCTCACAACGAAGCGTGCCGGGGAGGAAACACTTCCTGGTCTGTCGCTTAGCAACGCGTGCCTGACGTGCTCGCTGCCGCTGTGCTCTTTCGCCGACTCTGCGCCCTACCCCGCGGTGAACGCCGCGAAAAACGCGTCCTATCTGAAAGGGCCTTTAGGGTTGAAATGGTACAAATTTGTACTTTGGACCCTTTTTCATAGTATATCGGTACTTCTGGCCTCATAAAGACCAATATTGTACTTTTGAGAGAACACTTATTTTTTAAAAAAAGTACCTACAGGTACAGAAATGTTCCTGTCTCGTACCTGTTTCTGAGTGTGTAGGTGTCTGTAGTCAGTGGGTCTACATGGCTACAGGTGGTCACTGTGCTGTTTGGTGACATGCTGTGTATCACACACAGCATGGACCAGAGGAGGAAAAGAAAAGACAAGCATGTTAAAGATAAAGGTTATAAGAGCATCTCCAAGCAGCATGATGTTCCTGTGACTATAGCTGCACATATTATTCAGAAATCGAAGATCCATGGGACTGTAGCCGACCTCCCTGGACGTGGCCGCAGGACGAAAACTGATGACAGATCAAATTCACCTGAATAAGTGATTTTATCAGTACCTCCTTATCTCAATAATTTAATTAATAAAGATTGTGATATTGTCCATCAAATGAAATAAAGTCTAATGGAAAGAACAAAATTAATTTCAGTAAAACCACCAATCCGTATTGGTTCATTAAACAAAAGCTATATTAAAATATGTTAAATCAACTTAATTTTACTGTGTTGGTAAAGCACGTTCTGGTTGAGTTGAGTTTATTCAAGTGAGTTATTTTAAATCAACATGTTTGTTGGACCAACATTATGACGTTGAGCTAATACAACATAACTCGTTTGTGTTGTATTTAATTATCCTACTTTAATCAGATTTTCTTAAAACCTATTTTCAGAATTAAAGGAATCCTGCATTTTATTTTTAACTGTGTTGGACCGGTTGACATAACTGAGTTAAGTAAATACAACATTTCATTTTCTAGAGTGTTCAATTTACTTAAGTGGGCTATGTTGAAAATGTTAAAGTAAGTACATTAATTAATTTGGGCATAACAGCGTTTATTAAGTTCAACTATTCAGAAAATTTACTTTTTTGAGTGAACGGTAACAAAAGAACCCAGAAAAACTCCAAGAACATCCGTGTTAGACCCGCCATCCGTCCTTGTTGGAGCCAAAGTGGACTTAATGGGAGACGACCCAGGAGGACACCATGGTTGAAAACGACTGGAATTTACCAAACTACATGCTGACAACCACAAAGCCTCTGGGAGGATGTCCTGTTGAGATGAGACAAAAATGGAGCTTTTCACCAGGACACAGTTCACAGATGGAAAAATGAAACCTGAAGAAAAGAAGACCGTCCCGACTGTGGAGCATGGAGGAGGTCTGTTATGGTCTGGGCTGCTTTGCTGCGTCTGGACCAGGGGGTCTTGAATCTGTGCAGGTATGAAATCTCAAGACTATCAAGGATTCTGGGGAGAAATGTGCTGCAGTGTCAGAGAGCTTGTTGTCAGTCGCAGGTCAGAGGTCTGCAACAGGACAACGACCCAGAGCTGCAGACGTGTCGCTGACAGGTACAGGGATCGTTGGATTACACAGATCGCCTCAAAACGTTATGCAAGGAAATATGAAGTTACGGGTACCATCATTTTTGTCCAGGCCTGTTTTATGAGTTTATTTTATTCTAATAATTCTCTTTAAGTGTGGTTGAAAAACAGAGTCTGATTTCCACTGGTTAATTTTCATGTTATTCATTATTACTTTTGTCAGATTGAAGTTATTTCAGTGATCACTCTGAGGTTTTCTTTCATTAATCGAACAAACATTGTATACAAACATAAATCTCTGTTTTTGGAAAACTGGTTTGAGGAATTTATTTAATGAAACATTCTGCTGGTGTTTTACTGGGAACTGTTCTACCAGTACAGTGCTCCAGTCCCAGCAAAGCAACTTGCTTTTGTTTCTGATGCTTTTCCATCAGTTGCCTCTCAAAAACGGCAGCTTCTAAAATGACTTGTTTAAACTTTGATCCTGCAGATACGACCGCTTATTAATCCACCTGTTTCTCCATTAAGAAGAAAAATGGCAACCAGGACATTTTTATGAAAATCATGACACTGATTTTTAATTGTGGTTCAACAGAAATATTTAAAACAATGACACAGACAAGCATGATGGGGGTCCTGCTAAAATGTTGAGCAACACTTTGAGACAATCACTACAATCAGGTATTTTCTGTAACGTCCAATCAGACGTCTGCACCTGTTTACAGGTGTGTTGGTCCGTGTTCATCAGCAAGGTGCTCTAATGTGTCTGTGACAATTTTATTTTTAAACTAAAACTAAAAATCAGTGTTTTCTTTCACTTAATTATAATTTAATATATTTTATTTATTATCACTTTTTAGTTTCTTGTTATTTGAATTATTGTTGTGAATTCATGCTTTTCTTCAATGGGGTAAACAGGTTTTTTTCCGAAATGAACATTCACAAATCTGAATTTTGTTCTCACAAACCTTTTTATTATTTTATTTCTGAAACGGAACTAAAACAGCTTTTTGACATAAAAACAGGAAACCTGAAACCCACTGAGCTGCATCTGCTGAAAATAACCTTATCTCCATGTGTCGCTCATCATATCTCTGTGCTCACCAACAGCCAGTAACGTGGTTGAAAAGATTTTAAAGGAAGATTTCTTTCAAATTTTGTTAAACTTGTTGACAGAACAACTTAAATTTTAACTGACACTTTAAAAGTCAAAACCAAAAGAGAAACTGACGGATCAGAAACCAGAAGATGAGAATAAGATCAACAACACTTGGGGATCTGTTATACGTTAAAGTTAAATTGATTGTTTAGGTTAACTTATTGTTTTTCCTATTTTTAATGCTGTTCAAGTTTGTTTAAGGTCCGTCAATTAAAAGTTGTAAAAGAGGTCATGTTTGTTTGCCAAATCATTTTGTGTAGATAATATTTTGTTGAGGATAATTAAATTTATTGTGTTTTTCATTGGATGATAAATTTGGATGAGTGACTTTATCCCTATAATGCCTGTTGGAGCCAAATGCTTGATTTGGTTTATTTAATTAAATGCTTAATTTATGTTTTGATAAATATTCCATTCTTTATAGTTTACCATTATTATTTCTGTTTGGTTATGAGATATCATAGTAAAATATTGTGGTTTGAGGTATAAGTTGACTTGATAAGTATGAAATTGGGAATTGTTGTTTGTTTAGATTTTCTGCTGCTGTGCTTGTTGCTGTTTCGCAGCTCCGCCCCCTCTTTATAGACAGGTGACTGCAGCACCTGGATTATATTAGTGTTGGCGATTGGGGCCGCCTGAGCTCTCGGTTTCAGGCACGCAGCCATACAGTTTTAGACCGCTGCTAAGTGGTGTTTTTGTGTTGCTAAATGACTTAAAAGGAAAGGTATGAACCGATGTGATCTGCCTGTCACTTCTTTTGCGGTAAGACGATCTAAGTTTAGTTTTTTTTTGGAAATGCTGGTGTGAAAGGATCTACTCAGAGAAAATAAACATCTTGTACCAGAGTTGCGTTTTGGATTTCATCATCACTTCAAAAACACATGACAACGCTGGAGCGCGTCGGACTAGGATGCACAGAAATCGAGAGCCAAGCACATCTTTATAGGAAAAGATCGCACCTTTAATGCCAAATGCATCAAATTTGATACAAGCATTTCGAAGACCTATTGCACCCCCTTTATAGTAAAAAACTTCACTCCAAACTAGTGAACGACCGATATGTCGGCCGGCCGATATATCGGGCCGATATTTGCGTTTTTTCCCGATATCGGTATCGGCCGAAATTGGGCCGATATTTTTTCCCCATCATGTTTTACAGACAGGCATCTGCCTCCGGCAGCTTTCTGCTGTAACTGTGAGACATTTCCGTCGATGAGCAGCAAGTTTTTGCTTTGTTTTTTTCCTGGTACCGGTATCGGCCTAAGTCACCGGCAGTATCGATCCCCCGTCATGATTTATCGGCAGCCGCCACACACAGCTTTCTGTTGACTTGACTGTCGCCGCTGTTCATGCAGCTCCTCCCCACTCCCCTTCACAGAGAGAAGCCTGGAGCATCATCTGCACTCCAAATAAGTTATTAATCTTTAAAAACGTATTGTAACTGTTTACTTCGTTGAAATATCGCCATGCGCTTTGGAAACACAAAGTTTGTGGTTCAGAATAGGAAACAGAGAAGCCGAGTGCTTCGTCTTTAAAACTAGCCAACTCGTAATGTCGTAGCTGGATTTAGTAGCAGGCTGCGTTTAGCTTATAAACATTAGTCATAAACGGATGCAGAATAACCAACAATAATTCAGGTCTGTGGTGCTGCTGCTTGTTGGACTTTAGTAACCCGGTATGAGTTTGTCACGTATGCTTCGTTCCATTTGAACTCGGAAGTCGGAAATTCCCAGTTCCGAGTAGGAAGTTTCAACTGACACGCCCCCCTGAAGTCGGATTTCCCACTCGGAAAGTCGGACAACTCTCGCAGCTCCGAATTCAGATTTAAAGATGGCCGCGCCCTGTGTTAGCAGTTTTAGAAGCTTCTGTAATGTTACATTTATTTACACTTCTTACTTATATTTTGTTGCATAAATCAATCGTACACGTAGTATTGCTTTATACAGATGTAGTGGGAAGCTGCTGTAGTGTAATTCACATTTTTCATGTCGTATATGTGAACTACAACACCAGCTGTGCCAACAACGGCTAATAACAATAGCCTTAGCAAACACGTTGTTTTGCTAGGTTGCTAACTGGTTTTCCGACCAGTGAGCTGGAACGCAAGTTGGTCGGGTGTGACGTCACCTCCCAGTTCCCACTTCCCAGTTCCGATGAAAATGGAACGCAGCAGTAGAGATTCGCTGCAGACGCTCCGTGTTGTCACCTCGGTTAACGTGCTGCACTCCCCCCGCAGAGTGAGGGTGTGACATCGGCTTCAACAGAAAGGTCCGTTTAAAAACCAAACAAAAAAACTTTCTAAACATATCTTAATTGTTTACTTCGCTGAAATATCGCCAAACAATTTGGAAACATAAAGTTTGTGGTTCAGAATATGAAACCAGCTTTGTAAACAGGCAGCAATAAGCCAAAAACAACTACATGAATGACAAGGACATTTAAATATGTTGGGTGACACAAAGGACATTTTATGATGACTGATTGTCTGTATAAAATGTGAACAGTCAACACATAAACGCTTTTTTCTTTTTTCCATTTACACCCCATCTGTATATGCACACATTACAGTATGTGGGTGAATGTAAAAGATGATGATGCAGCAAGACTGATAATGATTTATGTGTTTTTGCTTATTTTCCTTTCAAGGAAATGGCTTACATGCCGAGATCACGTGTTTTGTTTTTGGGGTTTTTGCATGTGTTAAATAAATTATTCTATTTGGGAAAAAAAAAAAGACCTAATATAATTTTTTATTGTCATTGTGTCAATTTTAGTCTGTTAATTGAAGAAACAACAGCATATCGGCCACAAGTATCGGCCCAAATACATCGGCCTCCAATATAGGTTATCGGCCCAGGCTGTTGAAAAAATATCGGTATCGGTATCGGCCCTAAAAAAAAAAAAAATATCGGTCGTCCACTACTCCAAACCCTCTTTATATCCAATCTGATACTTGTCTTCCGCCCCCTGGTGGATACAGATAGTTTTTGCACTGGCTGCCGTCAGATAGTCTAACTCACTGGATCAAGGTAAAGAAAATTGTGATTTTTATGATTTTAAGTGACATTTTCTGTTAAGTGTTAGTCAGTTTCTAACATGAGGACTTAATTGGTTGAAACAAGTTATAATTACTTTTTTTTGCGTTTTAGAATATAGTAAAATTATGCAGAAAATTTGTGTTCCCATTTGATACTACAAGTAAAAAGTAGAATTTGGTAGAAAATCCCTCAATTGTCTTTATCTTTTTTTTTTTTCTTGGTGCAAAATGCATTTTATTGGTCATTGTGTATCATAAAATGTTTTGATCAATCAATGACACAAATTGCAGATTGAAATGTGATGTTTACAACTAATAATCACTCAAATTCATGAACCTGTATTACTGTACTTATTATCAAACTGCTACCTTTTCCAGTACTTTTCCAGTTCCAGTACAGTTTTTATAACTGCGACTGTTTCCAGAGACTTTTTCTTTTATTATGCCATGTGGTAACCATGGAAACAGTTCCTGTCCTTGTTCAGGCAGAGGTGGATATTGCATTTTCCACAGCACACATGGTAAAAATGTCCTGTGCAGTGCTTGCACCTTTGTCGCTTTCCCAGGATGGGAAGTGGTTGACCATATCTCTCCTCCCATCCGGAGGCACACTGGACGATCGACACCTGCTCTGTGATGGTGGTGATGATGGTGATTGTGCTGGTGAGAAGTGTAGGTCACGTTTACCCATGTCAAATGACTAAAATGAGTTTACACCTCTGTGCTACGGGCTGCAAAACAGAGCAAATCCACAGGCTCCCAAAACGCCAACTTCACAGCAGAAATAAACATGTTTACAGCAGAAATAAACATGCTTAAAGCAGAAATAAACATGTTCACAGCAGAAATAAACATGCTTACAGCAGAAGTAAACATGCTTACAGCAGAAATAAACATGCTTGCAGCAGAAATAAACATGTTCACAGCAGAAATAAACATGCTTACAGCAGAAGTAAACATGTTTACAGCAGAAGTAAACATGTTTACAGCAGAAATAAACATGTTTACAGCAGAAATAAACATGTTTACAGCAGAAATAAATATGTTTACAGCAGAAATAAACATGTTTACAGCAGAAATAAACATGTTCAGAGCAGAAATAAACATGTTCACAGCAGAAATAAACATGCTTACAGTCTGGTTCAAAATATCATTTTAGATTTAACAGGTCACGTTTACCTTCATGTCAACTGTGAGGGGGGTGAATTTTTTTTTATAAATCATCCGTTTAGATTTTATTTAATCTTGACATTACACATAATTAAAGGCGTGTCCTTATGATTGACATGCAGCACGGCCTGCTGACCGGTGGCTAACAGTTAGCTCCTTGTTAGCTCTCAGTAAGGTCTCAGTTTGTAGCAAAGTAGCATAACGGCGGTTTTAAGTCAGATAAAAGCAAGTCTAAGCGTGTCTTACATACCCCGCCACTTAGTATTTTCCAGGAGTGACGACACACGTGACACGGCAAGATGGCGACGGTGGGACACGCCCACCTGGCTTCACTTTTAGCTCTTCATAAAACAGCGGGTGACGTAGCGGCAGGTTCGTCCCTCTCTGTTAACGGTCTGGTAGTTTCAAGAATAAATAACATCTAAACGGATGAGTTATAAAAAAATTCACCCCTCTTACAGTTGACATGAAGGTAAACTTGACCTATTAAACCTAAAATGATGTTTTGAACGTGGTTATTTCTGCTGTAAACTTGTTTATTTCTGCTGTGAAGTTGGTCTTTTTAGCATGGGAGTCTCTGGGAATTTGCTTTGTTTTGGAGCCCCTAGTGGTTGAAGAGGGAACTACAATTATTAAACTTAACTTCCAGGCTTCACACTTTTCCAGCGGAGTTTGCCCCTTGCTCAAAGCACAGTTAAGTATCTAAATCGGGCTGATACTTGACCTGTGGTACCGGTATCAGAAGTGAAAAGTGGGATCGGGACAGCCCTTCAAACCAGCATCAAATCTTTTTGGTGCAAAGATGCACAAACGCTGAGGATCACAGGGGTCTGCCAAGATTGCAGATTGTTGACTGTTCAGATTATAAACCAGTTATGTAGAGTTTTGTTTTTCTGTAGTAGACGTGTTGTTTCAAAGCAGTCATTGGGGAAAAATGTTTTAAGATTCTAACATAAAGTTTGTTTATTGCCTTCCACATGGAGCTTCAACACTTCTGAGGCAAAGAAGATAAATCCAGAAGTCCTATTATCTGTAACAGCATCAGGATATGGGATGATATAAATACCAGGAAAGGAAAAATGGAAACTGTTCCGTCACCCAAAACCCTGATTTTCCTGCAGGTGTTTGCTCACCCACATTCTTCTCTTGAAGGAACAATCCATGTGTTGGGTGATTTATTCAGAGATAATAGCTTACTATCCTTCCTGCAGTTACAGGAAACATTCACTATTCCCAAGCATCTTTTTTGGGACTTTACAAATTATGCATTTTGTGTCTCCACAGACCACCTCGCTCTTTACTAACATCCCTCTCAGTGAGGTCGAGAGTTTTCTTCTAAAGTGCAAAAACAGAAAACATTTTACAGCAGCATTTTATTCAATTCTTGGTTCTTCTGTCAAGTACCGCACATCTCCAGCTGGGAAAAAGACTTCAATCATGACCACACTGAGGACGATTGACTACGACTTTACGCTTGATCAAGTCTACATCTACCAGTGACCGGCTGAAAGAGACTCAATACAAAGTACTTCATAGGCTGCATATTACTCCGGTTACTTTAAACAAAACTGATCACTTCATTTCCCCTTTATGTGGCAAGTGCAACTTAGAAAGAGGGGTGCATTATCCTTATTTTTGGGAATATAAAATTATTTCCAGGTTTTAGACACAGATCAACATTTTCCTCCTCGGCCTCCCCTGTAGAGACTTACATCTCACCGTATTACGTCATAAGCTCCTTAACTGCCCATCCTCTTTTTTTTTTTTTTTCTTTCTCTTTTTTTTTTTTTTTTTTCTTCTTTTCTCTTTTTTTTTTTTTTTCTTTTTTTCCTCTTCCTCTTCTTTTTTCCCTTGTCTTTTTTCCTTTCTTTTTTTTTTCTTCTCCTCTCTTCCTTTTTTTTTCTTTTTTCTAAAATTTAAATTTTTTTTCATTATTTTTTTTCTTTTTCCCTTCTCTTTTCTTTTTTTTAATTTCACAATCTTACCTCCCCCCCCCCCCCCCCCCCCCCCCCCCCCCCTCCCCTGTCCCCCCCCCCCCCCCCCCCCCCCCCCGCAAACACCCCCGCCTTTACTCTCTCTCCCTCCTCATCCCCCCCCTTCTCTCTTTTCTCCCTCCTTCTCCTATCTATCCTCCTCCCTTCCCCCTTCCCTTTTCCCCACCCCCCTCCCCCCCCCCCCCCCCCTCCTCCCTCCCTTCCCCCCCCTCGCCCTCTCCTCTCTCCCCCCCCCGACTCCCCACACTCCTCTCTTTTACCCCCCACCCCCTCCTCCCACCACCCCCAACAAAAAAAGAAACATTAATGCACCCCTCCCCCTCTTGTTTTTTTTTCTCTTTCTCCACCCCCCCCTTCCTGGGGATAAAAAAAACCCCAAAAAAATATTTACATCCCCCCTTTGTTCCCTCTACCACCCCCCCCTATTAAAACCGTTAATTAACGTGGAAACACGTGATTGGCAGCCAGTGAGTTGATAAACTCCTAATTGCTCAAAAGTGCATATTAAAAAATCAGACAAAAACTTCCTCCTGGTGTCACCCTTTGGAACAGGAAATCTTTATTATCTTCCCTCATGAAAGGTCACAAGCTGTTGTAAAGGGTCAGAACGAACTGTTTTTAAAAGTTTGGACACCCTTTGTGGATTCTACCTGCAGATCTTGAAAATCTGCCATTGATGGGCAGTTTTCTAAATGGAAGAAGGCTTCCCCTTACACCCTCAAATCATGGGACACAGAGTATTATGGGATGTATATGTATTGTTTTTGGCTGTCTGTTTTTCATTTATACAGATCTGGGCATGAAAAAGTTCCTCCTTTTTCTACCAGAAGTGGTGCAGTGATAGTGCAGTAATGGTGCACTATCACTGGCTGAAAGACTTGTCCCGCGGCTGCAAATACGCCATCGTGTACGGTGTCCAAACTTGGCGTGTGGAAATGTCCTTGTTCCGGCGTTCATTTATGCTCTGAAATCGTTTCCCCTGGGCACACAGGCGTTTCTCTGTGCGATTGAATTAGCGGACAAGTCGCTGGTAAGTGGCTGGTAAGTGGCTGGTAAGTGGCTGGCAGTCGGCTGCTGGAGAGTAACTCACATTTTCCATGTGGTATATGTGAACTTTAACTCTAGCTCGGCTAACAACAATAGCTTTAACAAACACGTTTTACGAGGCTGCTACCTCGATTTCTGACTAGTGAACTGGAACGCAGGTGGGCCGTGACGTCATTCCAGGTTCAAAGTTCAAATAGAACGCAGCATTTTTCCTGCAGCTTTATTAAATAGAAACCAAAACCAAAAACCTTTTTTTTCTTTTTCCCGGCTCCCCAGTGCAATTAAATTTAGAAAACTTTACACCCATTACACCCTCCTCTTCATCTGTTCTGGGTGGACATCCAGACATCCCGAAGCCCCTCTCAGACAGGTTAGAGCATTCAGATGCTGAGCAGGTCACCTTGATTTGCTGTTTTCTTGTCCATAGAATTTTATATCAGCATAACAGAAAATCACAGGTAATCAGAGCCGACAGACTTTCTCACTTATTAAAACTGTGTCCCTTTGCTTCCCATGTTTCTGTCCTTGTAACATGCAGTAATAACTTATAATTAATCACCTAAATATGACTCATCATATTTATCTAATCTGTCTGGTCTCAGCATGAACAGTCTGAAGGGGATCTTCAGCATTGTATGCATTATGTCTTTGATTTAAAGTACTGTTACTGATATTATACTGTCGAATTTGGAGAACCATCATGTCTGATCATTAATAAACGCTAACTTGCTGGCTGATTGTTACGGCCGCCTGGTTTCTAACCCCTTTGTTTTTTATTTTACATGCAATCCACCTGCTCGATCCCTCTGTCCTCATTGGCCTGGCACCACACCACCATCATCTCCTCCCTCCCTCCACCACTAACAACTAATCAGTCCCACCTGGACCTGCTGGCTGCTACAACTACAAAAGAACCCAGCACACCCTCAGTCAATGGCAACTGCTTGGCCTGGCAACAGTTGTCCTTAGTTTGTTATGTTTTGGTGACTTTAGTTTTGAGTAACTTTGTCTTCTTTAGTTTTGATTTTTCTGGTGTTTAAGTTTGGTTAACGGTTTAATAGCTGGATTCCCTTTTCTTTGTCATTTTCACTGATAGTTTGGAGTACGGATAGCTCGGTTTTGTTGTAGTTGGGTTTTGGTTACAGGTTTTAGTTTATGGTGCTGCTTGTTTCCTTTTTGTTTCATAGCCTAGTTTGTGTTTTTTTTTCTCCCCCATTTGGTTCCCTTTTTAGTGTTAGGCTTTGTCTCTCTTTATTTGATCCTTTGAGCAGCATCGCTAACCCCATCTCCTTTTTCAGTTTAATTTTTTTTTCAGGTTTTGTGTTTGCCTTAATCACTTCTGAACAATAAAACATCTTTACTCCACCTGAAACCAGTCTTTTGTTTGCGCCCCTAACCCCTAGCAGAGCTGGGACGTAACACTGATATATTTCCATCCAAAAATATAAAATTATCACATTAATAGAATAAAACATTTAGTGACGAACGTGAATGTGCAGCCTACAGTAGCCGATGTTTATTTAGTATTTACAGTCTGTAATCTGATTGCTGCTGTCTGTCCCATAGCAAGATATGACAGCACGGGATTTGTATGGAACAGTCACGTCAACAGATGTCATAACTCTGTTCATCGACAGCTCTGGGTCTGCCAGGCCTCGTCAGAGCGACTCCACACTCGTTTTTACTTTCAATGTCAGTCCTCACAGCTAACGAGTCATTCCGACTTAAAACAAGGGAAAGCCAATCAAACCGACTTCGGATGACATCATTGCATTCGCTACCTGAACAGTTTATTTTGTGTCTGTTTTAAAACGTAAAAAAAGTACCAAAGTTATTGGGGAGGAGTTCAGTCTGGAAGCTAACGAAGCTAGCTAACACTATAGCTGGCCAAGATGAATGCCTTAATGCCTTGAAGCGAATAAAAAAATATCTACAAATACAGACGCGAAACCTGAGTGCCATCTCCACTGCCCTCCACTCAGCCCCCACCCACCTGGAGACCAAGGACTTACATGTCAGAATGCTGTTCATGGACTTCAGCTCAGCATTCAACACCATCCCCCCGCCAGCAGCTCATCGTTGAACTGGTCCAGCTGGGACTCAACACCTCCCTCTGCAACTGGCTGCTGGACTTCCTGACGGGGAGACCACAGGCAGCCTGCTGCAAGACCCTGCAGCTGGGGAGATCCTCAGTGTCCCCCTCCCCTCTCTATTG
Source organism: Atherinomorus stipes (assembly GCA_023101725.1). Classification (NCBI taxonomy): domain Eukaryota; kingdom Metazoa; phylum Chordata; class Actinopteri; order Atheriniformes; family Atherinidae; genus Atherinomorus; species Atherinomorus stipes. Next base: position 53,899 of record JALJCO010009537.1, on the reverse strand, counting down.
GACATTTACCACTCCCGCCTCACCTGCAGAGCCACCAGGATCGCAGTTGACCCCCCCCCCCACCCGCCCTCAGTGTCTTCACCCTGCTACCGTCAGGGAGGAGGCTGCAGAGTCTCCGGGCCAGAACCAGAACCAGCAGGCTCAGAGACAGCTTTTACTACCAGGCAGTGAGGATGCTAAACTCCCTCCCCACGCTTCCCCCACTGACTCACCTACCTCAGGACTGCACACCTCACTTCATCATCACCATGGCACCAGTTCAACACTGTAGAACATTGTACTAAATGGCACTACTACATGTTGCACTATTGTCCGTCAGGACTGCTACAGTTTACTCTGCTATATGCATGATTGCACTATTGCCACTGCACTGTTACATTGCTAATAACCTGCTGTACATGTTACAGTTGCATCGTTTACATTGACTATTTGCACTATTGTCCACCAGGACCACTGTACTGTTACACTGTCAAACTTTACCGTTACATTTCCCATCTGTACATTTGTAATCTTCTTTAGTATTTAAACTTAGTTTCATGTTTAGATTTTTAGTTATCTGAGCAGATTCCTATATTTTACATTCTTTTATCTTATAGTTTTTTATATTTTATTATGCACCGTGGGTTTGAGAGGACTGTCATTTCATCTGTGTTGTATGTCTACCATGTAGCACATTTGACAAAAAGTTGAGTTAAATTGAGTTGAGTTGAAAACTATCACAGACGCCTGGAATGGCGATCATAATTTACCCCTGCTGGGTCAGATCGTCACCTCACCACTTTTATCACACCCTTCGGCCACTGGCACCGCACAAGGGCTCTGCAGGGCTTCCTGTCGTCTGGACACGGCTACAACCGCCGCTTTGACGCCATCCTCTCAGACTATGAGCGCAAGGAGCGGTGGGTTGATGAAACGATCCACTGTGTAATGGTATTGGGCACTGAGCCAAGAAGTGTCATCTTAGAGAGGGGAATGACAGAACCATGACTAGACCAGGACACTTATGACCAGACAGACTCAGAAAAAGGCCAAAAAAATGATGCTGATACTGACACAGACTTGAAATCTGAGAATGTAGAGACATTTGCTCTGGAAGGACTGGAGACTGGACTGGAGATCTTGCTCTCATATGAACAGAAACCTGAAATTACCATGACAGTGAGAGATCAAAAAATGTGATTTCTCTGCAATTCAGGAGCTACAAGCTCTGTTTTGAGACCACAAGATATTAATGGCCCAATACCTGTGACAGATATTAAAATAATGGTAAGATTAGCCAATGGTCAGACTTTTGCAAACTACTTCTCAGAACCACTTAGTGACAGATCCAGTAAAACTTGGAAACATCCATTCATGATGTCACAAAATGCCCTATAAATCTTTTTGGCGGAGATTTGATGTGTGCTTTTCAAATGGGTGTGGTACTTGTAGCTGGTGGTCTGCAGGTTTGCAGACTGGCTGAGCAGAATGTGATTGACAGCCGACATGAACCTTTTTATCACTAACCAAGAGTTAGTGACAGAAGGCCCAAGATCAGCTGTTGCAGAGCTGCAGAAAAGAGCAGAAGAGGTCTGCCCAGCACAGACTGAGCGACCAGATCCTTTACACTGTACCATGTACTACAAAAACAGCCCAGGACCAGACACAGAATAACGCTGACACGGACGTTTTGGAATGCTGATGTGTGCAGTGTCATGCTCGATCACTCCTGAGAAGAGGAAGCTGAGCTACACCACCACTCACTCCCCCACAAGTCTCACTGAGGAAACCAAGAGGGATGGAGAGGAAGAAAGTGGGCTGGTTTGTTTCTGACTGCTAGAGAGCAGCAGATTGGGTGGAGCTTCCAGGAGGACTGTCTCATAGCAGAACAGCTGATGCTTATTCACAGCTGTTAAACTGGCAGACACTGTCCGTGCCCACTGTGAATTTACAGGGACAGATTTCTAGAACTGCCCCTACACAGAACCAGTTTGTGGCAAAATGGTGAGGTTTTACAGGAAGAACAGTCCTTCATCGCATAAAAACAGGAAATCCTGTTTCTGCTGCAAGAACCAGTCCCTCAAAACGAGACGGAGAATATTTCAGAGGACAGCAGAACAGACTCTGAGCAAAAGGTCGTCTTCTCTGATCTAAGACATGAAGGGACAGGGACTTTGTCTTCTGATCGCAGTGATAAACGTTGTTCTGGCCCAGAATGAAGAAGTTTATTTTGTGGTCGGTGGGGAGTTGGTTCTGGAGCCCAAACCGGTACAGGGGCCCATCACCAGCATCACCTGGAAGTGGAACGGAGAAATTGTGACAGACTACATCAAGGATGTGGTTCCACTGGCTGATTATGGCGACTTTAAAGGCCGCACGACCATGGATATAAACACCGGAGTGCTGACCATAAAAAGAACAAATACTTCTGACGTGGGACCGTTCACGGTGGAGATCAACAACAGAGTCCAGTCAGGGGGATACACTGCTGTGGAGCTGCAGAAGGTGCCTAAACCTGAGGTTGTTCTGAGACCTCTGACGTGCAAAGACACGTCACAAAGTTGCACCGTGAGCTGCGATGGGAACGTTGAAAGGCCTGATCTGGTCTCCTATTTCTGGAAGTTTGGAAACGGAAACTGGGAGAAGTCAGGGAAATAATCAATGATGAAGGAACCAAAGCTGTAGAGCTGCTGTCCTGCAAAATGCAGAACCCAGTCAGCGAGGAGGAAAGCGAGCCCATCAAAAACCCCTTCTACCAACCACCAATCTCTGCATCAACTTGACCGTCTTACTGTTTGGATCTGCAGCTGTAGCTGGTGTCACCTTCACAAACACAAACCTCCGGCTTGGTGTTGGTGCAGAAGAAGATAATCTACAAGAGCACAATCAGTTCAAAGCCATCACTTTATCTGTCCTCTATTATCTTTAAAAACAACAAGTCGTCTTGTTCCTCTGTCCCGAGTCCGGACCAAAGAAGTCTGCGTCCTCACGAGACCAGAAGCGCTGCAGACGACCGCCTTTCCAACAAACAGACCCTCAGAGACCAGTTTAACTGGAAAGAATCCCAGTAAGCAGGAGAAAACTTTTTAACTCCTTCATTTCTTATAATTCCTGACATGCTTTTCATTTTTTCTAATATTATTTTATCGATCTGATTTCCTTATTTGATTTTTTTAACGATCATTAGTGTATTTTCATAGTATTCATTACATTTCTAATTGTATTTCATTTGTTTTCTTTTTTTCTTTTTTCCTTTTCTTTTATTTTTTTATTCATACTTTTTGATACAACTGTAAATTAACTAAGATGTTGATTAATTTTAAGAATCTGCTAAATAATTGTGAATAAAATTTCTCGTAACTCTTGTGGATTGAAATGTGTGTTTATTTTGAAAATGATCTATTGATAGTCAGATGTTGCTTTTCAACCAGATTCAATAAAATTATTTTAGAAAATAAACTCATGAAACAGGCCTGAAAAAAAACGATGCTAGAAAAGACTGAAAATAATGTGACCAAAGGGCATGTTCAATCAAGGTGTGTCCACTAATCACAACATACAATACACGCTCAAAAATAGAGGTACCAATTTGTATTTAAAAGGGTCCAAAGCCTGTTGCTGGGGGGGTTCCTTTCTGAAAGACATTTCTGTACCTTCATGGTCCATTTTTGTACCTTATCAAGCTGTATGAGTTAATAAAGTACAATTAAACCAATTAAAGATGATGAATAAAAGTCAATAAAAAGAGATTATGACAATCAAAGATGCTAATAATAAATGAATAATTATTATAGAAATATTAGGCCAAACACATATATAATTATAATTATTACTATGATTATTATGAAAATCATAATATAATAACTATAATTATACTACTGTTTAGAAGTACTGCTATTTATAGTTGTTGTACAAGCTACACACGTTTTTCAATGCTGCAGGTACCCTTAGGGTTGAAATGGTACAAATTTGTACTTTGGACCCTTTTCCATAGTATATTGGTACTTCTGGCCTCATAAAGACCAATATTGTACTTTTGAGAGAACATTTGTAGAAAAAGTACCTACAGGTACAGAAATGTTCCTGTCTCGTACCTGTTTCTGAGTGTGTAGGTGTCTGTAGTCAGTGGGTCTACATGGCTACAGGTGGTCACTGTGCTGTTTGGTGACATGCTGTGTATCACACTCAGCATGGACCAGAGGAAGAAAAGAAAAGACAAGCATGTTAAAGATAAAGGTTATAAGAGCATCTCCAAGCAGCATGATGTTCCTGTGACTACAGCTGCACATATTATTCAGAAATCGAAGATCCATGGGACTGTAGCCGACCTCCCTGGACGTAGCCGCAGGACAAAAAACTGATGACAAATCAAAGAGACGGATAATACCAACGGTAACAAAAGAACCCAGAAAAACTCCAAGAACATCAGTGTCAGACCCGCCATCCGTCCTTGTTGGAGCCAAAGTGGACTTAATGGGAGACGACCAAGGAAGACACCATGGTTGAAAACCACTGGAATTTACCAAACTACATGCTGACAACCACGAAGCCTCTGGGAGGATGTCCTGTTGAGATGAGACAAAAATGGGGCTTTTCACCAGGACACAGTTCACAGATGGAAAAATGAAACCTGAAGAAAAGAAGACCGTCCCTACTGTGGAGCATGGAGGAGGTCTGTTATGGTCTGGGCTGCTTTGCTGGGTCTGGACCAGGGGGTCTTGAATCTGTGCAGGTATGAAATCTCAAGACTATCAAGGATTCTGGAGAGAAATGTGCTGCAGTGTCAGAAAGCTGCAGACGTGTCGCTGACAGGTACAGGGATCGTTGGATTGCAGAGATCGCCTCAAAACGTTATGCAAGGAAATATTAAGTTACGGGTACCATCATTTTTGTCCAGGCCTGTTTTATGAGTTTATTTTATTCTAATAATTCTGGTTAAGTGTGGTTGAAAAGCAGAGTCTCTCCTGCCCCCTTCTTCCCCAGGGGGATCTTGGGAGGCAGGGGTACCTAATGCCGGTAACGGCTCATCTTCCAGAGGGGAATTCATGCGGGGGCGGTTGGGTGGTCATACCGCCTACGCGAACCCTCTCCTGGGCGCTTGGGCCCTGGGCCTGGCGCTGTCTCTGCCTCGGGGGCGCCCGGTGGGGTCGGCAGCTGCTGGTCTTGGTCCGCTGGGGCCTGGGCCCCCAGACTGCGGGGGGCTCCGGCTGGGGCCGCCTTTTGCCGACCTTTGGGGGATGCATGTCCGTTCTTTGGGGGGGGTGGGGGTGCGGCTGGGATCTGGGCCTCTGGGTGGCTGCTGGGGGCCTGGGTCGTGAGCCTTGCGGGCTTCCTCCTCCTTGCAGAGACGAGGCTGCATCTGCATGACTGTATCACCACGGAGCACCCTTTATTATGCATGTTGACACTGTGACACTGCTTCCCATTGCGATGACTAGGTTGTACCTCTTCTCTGCGTAGTTCTGCGTGTGTTTGTAAGATCTGAGGATATTTAAGCCACCTGCAGGTCCTCCTGTAGGGGATTGCTTGTTTTGTTTTCCGACAGATGCACCAGTGAACTGTGTAAGTGGATTCATGTTTTCTCTCCTCTCTCTCTTCCTCTTCCCTTACTCCTTTCTCTCTGTTTCACTTTCTATCATTACCTCTGTTAACTTTCATTTCTCCCTTGTCAGGCCCAGCAGTATGAAATGGAATGGTGTAATAGACAAATGTTTAAATAAAGAAATAAAATGAATAAACATGATATCAAGTGGAGCCTTATGTTCATAAAGCTCCGCTTGATAAAGCAAAACTGTTCAACACAGTAAAGCAATCAGATTTCCATTCTGCTGCTATGATGCTGGACAGGACAAGTAGAAAAAGAAAGAAAGAGAAAAAACAAAGAAAAAAAAAAGAAAAGTAGATACTGGTTAATTTTCATGTTCATTATTACTTTTGTCAGATTGAAGTTATTTCAGTGATCACTCTGAGGTTTTCTTTCAATAACTGAGAGGAACCAACAATTTTATCCTCGTCTGCAAACATGTTCTTCTTTCTTGGTCTTCAATCTATAAACACAAACTTCACCTGGAACAAACATTGTATACAAACATAAATCTCTGTTTTTGGAAAACTGGTTTGAGGAATTTATTTAATGAAATATTCTACTGGTGTTTTACTGGAAACTGCTCTACCAGTACAGTGCTCCAGTCCCAGCAAAGAAACTTGCTCTTGGGAAGAAAAATAGCAACCAGGACATTTTTATGAAAATCATGACACTGATTTTTAATTGTGGTTCAACAGAAATATTTAAAACAATGACACAGACATGCATGATGGGGGTCCTGCTAAAATGTTGAGCAACACTTTGGGACAATCACTGCAATCAGGTGTTTTCTGTAACGTCCAATCAGACGTCTGCACCTGTTTGCAGGTGTGTTGGTCCGTGTTCATCAGCAAGGTGCTCTAATGTGTCTGTGACAATTTTATTTTTAAACTAAAACTAAAAATCAGTGTTTTCTTTCACTTAATTATAATTTAATATATTTTATTTATTATCACTTTTTAGTTCTTGTTATTTGAATTATTGTTGTGAATTCATGCTTTTCTTCAATGGGGTAAACAGGTTTTTTTCTGAAATGAACATTCACAAATCTGAATTTTGTTCTCACAAACCTTCTTTTTTTAAATTTTATTTCTGAAACGGAACTAAAACAACTTTTTGACATAAAAACAGGAAACCTGAAACCCACTGAGCTGCATCTGCTGAAAATAACCTTATCTCCATGTGTCGCTCATCATATCTGTGTTCTCACCAACAGCCAGTAACGTGGTTGAAAAGATTTTAAAGGAAGATTTCTTTTGAATTTTGTTAAACTTGTTGACAGAAAACTTAAATTTTAACTGACACTTTAACAGTCAAAACTAAAAGAGAAACTGACGGATCAGAAACAAGAAGATGAGAATAAGATCAACAACACTTGGGGATCTGTTATACGTTAAAGTTGAATTGATTGTTTAGGTTAACTTATTGTTTTTCCTATTTTTAATGCTGTTCAAGTTTGTTTAAGGTCATTCAATCAAAAGTTGTAAAAGAGGTCATGTTTGCCAAATCATTTTGTGTAGATGATATTTTGTTAAGGATAATTAAATTTATTGTGTTTTTCATTGGATGATAAATTTGGATGAGTGACTTTATCCCTATAATGCCAAATGCATCAAATTTAATACAAGCATTTCTTAGACCTATTGCCCCCCTTATCGTAAAAAACTTCACTCCAAACCCTCTTGTATCCAATCTGATACTTGTCTTCCGCCCCCTGGTGGATATTTTTATCACTACAACAATTTAGACAGTACATGGGACGATCCAACATGGCTGCCTTCAGATAGTTTCTAACTCACTGGATCAAGGTAAAGAAAATTGTGATTTTCATGATTTTCAAGTGAAATTTTCTGTTAAGTTTTAGTCAGTTTCTAACATGAGGACTTAATTTGTTGAAGCAAGTTATAATTACTATATTTTTTTTGCGTTTTAGTTTATAGTAAAATTATGTAGAAAATTTGTGCTCAAATTTGATACTCCAGGTAAAAAGTGGAATTTGGTAGAAAATCCCTCAATTGTCTTTATCTTTTTTTTTCTTAGTGCAAAATGCATTTTATTGGTCATTGTGTATCATAAAATGTTTTGATCAATCAATGACACCTTACATATTGAAATGTGATGTTTACAACAAATAATCACACTCAAAAATTCATGAACCTGTATCACTGTACTTTTTATCAAACTGCTACTTTTTCCAGTACTTTTCTTTTATTGTCACATGTGGTAATCATGAAAACAGCAGTTAAGGGGATAACAAGAACATCAGCCTCTTCATTTTTTTTTATTTTTTTTTATTTTAATAACTGTGACTTTTTCCAGAGACTTTTTCTTTCATGCCATGTGGTAACCATGTGCTGGTGAGGAGTGTGGTGCAGAGGAGAGTAAATACTTCAAAACCTGAAGATGGTACTTGTATTTCTGGTGGCACAGTGTCACAGTGGCACTCATCAATGCTTGGTCCCTGTACAGAAAAGACCTGAAGGCGCTGGACCGAGAGAAAACCACCATGCCCCTGTGTGCTGTGGAAAATGCAACGTCCACCTCTGCCTGAACAAGGACAGGAACTGTTTCCATGGTTACCACATGGCATGATAAAAGAAAAGTCTCTGGAAACAGTCACAGTTATAAAAAAAATGAAGAAGCGGATGTTCTTGTTATCACCTTAACTGCTATTTTCATGATTACGTTTTTAACCTTCCCTCTTTTTTTTTTTTTATTTTTGGGAATAATAAAATTAATGATGGAAATTTGGTGGGGTTTTGATAATGTTGTATGAAGGCTTGGAAAAAAGGGGGTGAGGGGGTGGGGGGATTAGGGGAGTTTTCTCTTTTTCCTTCTTTTTTTTTTTTTTTTGTATTGTTTATTCTTGTTTTTGAGGAAGAAAAAAAAAATTAATATAAGATTTTTTTTTCAAAAATTTTTTATTACCCCCTGTTTTTTTTAATTTTAAACTACCCAAATACCCCATCTGATACATCCCTACATGTGACAGTAAAAAAGTACTGGAAAAAGAGGCAGTTTGAAAAGAATAAGAGGCAAATGTTCTTGTTGAATAGCCTTAACTCCTGTTTTCATGCTTACCACTGTTAATAGTAGAGAAAAGAAGAAAGAGGCTGATGTTCTTGCTGTATCGAGTTCTTGCCAGAATTGCATGTATGCCCAATGTATCATTTGAGATACAAATGGAAAAACATATATGCAAATTATTTTTTGTAATATTTTTTTCCAGATTTTGTCAAAGGGCCAAACAAATGTTCCAGATTCAAGAAATCAGAATTTTCTGTCCATTATTTCTAGGGTCGGGCATTATAGGGTTAAGAAATATTTGAAATTTGCTCAGAAAGATATATTTGTTTTGCAAAATACAGTACAGTGCAAAGGTTTTAGGCAGGTAAGCAGCAGCTTTGTGAAGTTGAAACAAAACACACGTTTATGTAAAAAGCTCTGTTGGTCTGAACACTTGTTCTTCTCTGGTTTGTAGAAGCAGATAACGTGGAACCTGGAGCAACTCCCTAACTCCAAACTCCCCTGCAGAGTAGATAATCATGCACATAGCAAATGGAAAATGTCAACTTCTCCATCTGCAATAGAATAATGAGTTATTGTTATATATTCTGTCTTGCAACTAACTAATTGTCAATTTTATCTTTGGCTAACTGCATTTTTATTAGAGACTCAGCAGAATGACGTGTTTGTTTCATCCAAGGACAAGATAAGTAACCACTGATAACAAGCAGGAGTGTGGCAAAGACATTTCTGTCCAGCAACATTTTGGAGAGAGTGAAGTTATAAAAGCTTCTATTACATCTGATGCGAAAAGATTCTCTGTTTGATTTTCTGTGAGACGTCTCATGTTGTAATAAATCTGTGAAGGCAAAAACGGACTGGACTCAAATTCTTCCACCTGAGAGATTGTTTTTTTTTATTCCTCAACAGAAGCTCCTGTAATGTTGCATTTATTTGCACTTCTTTTTTTTTTCTTTTTATAAATCTTTTTATTAACATTTTGGAAATTTACAGGGCAAAATACACTGCCCGGCCCAAAAAAAAGTTGCCAACAAAAGAAAGGTCAAACATTTAACATTTGGTTGGAGCCTTTATCTTTGATTGCGGCAGCATTCGCTGTGTTTCCAGAAGCTTCTGCAATGTCACCAGATTTATTTGCATCCTGTTGCATCAATTTTTCACCAAGATCTTGATGATGATTTTAGAGTCTGACCACAGCACATCCCAAAGATTCTCAATGGGGTTCAGGTCTGGACTCTGTGGGGGCCAATCCATGTGTGAAAATGATGTCTGATGATCCCTGAACCATCTTTCACAATCTGAGCCCGATAAATTCTGGCACGGTCATCTTGGAATATGGCTGTGCCATCAGGAAAGAAACATCCATTGATGGAATAACCTGCTCATTCAGTATATTCAGGTATCAGCTGACCTCATTATCTGAGCTCATACTGTTGCTGAACCTGGACCTGAGCAACTGCAGCAACCCCAGATCATCACACTGCCCCCACAGGCTCATACAGTAGCACTAGGCATGATGCTGCATCACTTCATCTGCCTTTCCGGCCACATTTCTTCCTGGAAGACAATGGTCCACTATCCTTCCAGTTTTTCAGAATGCGTTGGACTGTTCTGAACCCAGTTTTAGTAGTTTCTGCATCTCCTTAGATGTTTTCACCTCTTGATGCCAATGATTTGATGCTTCTCAGACAGACTAACATGTTTTCCACGACCACGGATGTGTCTTTCCACATGGTTGTTTAAATAACTTGTTGCCAGCTGAAAGATAATCGCCCATGCAGTAATTATCCAATAGGAGGCTCGTACATATTTGCTTAGTTAAAACCAGGTGGCCACTTTTTCTTTTGGCCAGGCAGTGTATAAAAAAAACAAATATCAAAATCGGCTCCATAAAGTATGTTAGTTATAACCCCAACCCGTTTCCTATCCACCCCAAAGTTGCAGCTGTACAGAGAAACAAAAGGACAAAATGAAGTGGAAACAAATAAATATAAAATACAAACAAACAAACAAAAAACAGTGTATTACCATTATTATTTCAATAAAATAAGCAATTATTTGCACTTCTGACTAATTAAATTAGTCATATGCGTAGTATTGGTTCATATAGATGTAGGGGGGGCTGTTGGAGAGTAACTCACATTTTTCATGTGGTATATGTGAACTTTAACTCCAGCTCGGCTAACAACAATAGCTTTAACAAACACGTTTTACGAGGCTGCTACCTCGATTTCTGACTAGTGAACTGGAACGCGGGTGGGCCGTGACGTCATTCCCAGTTCAAAGTTTAAATGGAACGCAGCATTTTTCCTGCAGCTTTATTAAACCATTACACCCTCCTCTTCCTCTGTTCTGGATGGACATCCAGACATCCTGAAGCCCCTCTCAGACAGGTTGGAGCATCCAGATGCTGAGCAGGTCACCTTGATTTGCTGTTTTCTTGTCCATAGAATTTTATATCAGCATAACAGAAAGTCACAGCTAATCAGAGCCGACAGACTTTCTCACTTATTAAAACTGTGTCCCTTTGCTTCCCCTGTTTTGTCCTTGGAACATGCAGTAATAACTTATAATTAATCACCTAAATATGATTCATATCTCATTTTTATTTCACCAATTACTCTCGAGCCTATAGAAATGTTCTCACTCAGTTTCACTCTTTCATCTTTCCTCTTTATTCTTGCACCGTTTGTTCAAACATAAATTACTTGTTCACTTAACTGGTAACTCACCAGTTCCTGCTCCACCATTACAGCTCTTACACATTTATGTTCTGGAAACAATTTTGCTATTACTGCCGTTTTTTGTTCTTCATTGGAGAGCAGCAGCAGGAACATTAACATCCATCAGTTTGTCCATTTTCCTTCCTTAAAGTTTATTTATTCATCCTGTTGTCTAAAGTCATAAAAAAGTTTGTTTTTGAAAGGTTTGACTTGTTTTCTTGTGCCAGTCCCACCAGCTGGAGGTCTAGTGAGTTTATAGTTAAACCAAGTTATTATTCAATGAGATGCCTCCTTTTATCTAATATCTCTGGTCTCAGCATGAACTGTGAAGGGGATCTTCAGCATTGTCTTATTGAAAGTACTGTAACTGATATTATACTGTCGAATTTGGAGAACCATCATGTCCGATCATTATTACATGCTAACTAGGTGGCTGATATATTTCCATTCAAAAAATATAAAATGATCACATTAATAGAATAAAACATTTAGTGACAAACATAAATGTGCAGCCTACAGTAGCCGATGTTTATTTAGTATTTACAGTCTGTAATCTGATCGCTGCTGTCTGTCCCATAGTGAGATATGACAGCGCGGGATTTGTATGAACAGTCACATCAATAGATGTCATAACTTTATTCATCGACAGCTCTGGGTCTGCCAGGGCTCGTGGTCGGAGCAACTCCACACTTGTTTTTACTTTCGATTTCACAGTTAACGAGTCATTCCGACTTAAAACAAGGGAAAGCCAATCAAACCGACTTCAGATGACATCATTGCGTTGCTACCTGAACAGTTTTTTTTTTGTCTGTTTTAAAACGTAAAAAAAAGTACAAAAGTTATTGTGGAGGAGTTCAGTCTGGAGGCTAACGAAGCTAGCTAACACTATAGCTGGCCAAGATGAATGCCTTAATGCCGTGAAGCGAATAAAAAATATCTACGAATGCAGACGTGAAATAGATTAAGAATGTATACAACATCACGAATAGCTTACGTTGTAAACCATTCATTAGTAATCAATTAATATAGTCATGTTACTGGACAGTACAATTTAATTGATTTCAATCAGGCACGTTAAGGACAACATCATCTCTCAACATTTGATTTTTTTCCGTCGTCAGAAACGGGAAGCAGTTTGGGCGTGGACCGATCAGAGCTTTGACTCCCTCCTCGCAGGAAGCTCGATATTCTGTCGACCCACCTTTCGATCGACAGAAATGGCTCGCCAGATCGTTCATCTCCTCCTCGCGGTGCTGTTCGGGGTGATAAGCGTTGTTCTGGCCCAGAATGACGTTTATTTTGCGGTCGGTGGGAAGTTGGTTCTGGAGCCCAAACCGGTACAGGGGCCCATCACCAGCATCACCTGGAAGTCGGACGGTGATATTGTGACAGAGTACATCAAGGATGTGGTTCCACTGGCTGATTATGGCGACTTTAAAGACCGTACGACCATGGATATAAACACCGGAGTGCTGACCATAAACACACCAAAGTCTTCTGACGTGGGACCGTTCACGGTGGAGATCAACAACAGAGTCCAGCCAGAGGTATACACTGCTGTGGAGCTGCAGAAGGTGCCTAAACCTGAGGTTGTTCTGAGACCTCTGACGTGCAAAGACACGTCACAAAATTGCACCGTGAGCTGCGATGGACCCGTTGAAAGGCCTAATCTGGTCTCCTATTTCTGGAAGTTGGGAAACAGAGACTGGGAGAAGTCAGAAAAGGACAGAGAACTCATCAATGATGAAGAAACCAAAGCTGTAGAGCTGCTGTCCTGCAAAATGCAGAACCCAGTCAGCGAGGAGGAAAGCAAGCCCTTCAAAAACCCCTTCTACCAACCACCCTCATCCTCTACAGGTCTGATAGTTGGGATGATTTTCCTCGTCTTGTTCGTTGTGTTTTTATGCGTACTTCTTGCCTTCTTTAAAAGAGCACGAATTCAAGAGTGCGTGTCCAAACGTGGAGGCGGGAACACGGATGCTGAAGCACCAGCAGAAAATGACAACAAAAACGTCGCAGAAAACAAGACTCATTACGACCCAGTGAATACCAGCGACACCAGCTGAAACGTCAGAAGACCAGTTAAACTGCAGATCTTCCACTGGTAACCATGCCTGATTCCCAGCTCGGCGACTTCATCAGAACTTCATCCTCTGGAGAAGAGTATATCCACGACTGGATTTTAGTTATGTTCTGTTTGACAATCTCATATGACTGGTTTTAACGCATGCAAACGTGGAGTCCTCTGTGAACAGAAGAAAATCATCATTACTGGCCACAGAGGTGCCCAGTGAAATGAACTCTCACTGAACAGCTCGCTGCTTTTAAATAAAAGCTTTAAGATCTTTGTTAGAAACAAATATTTGCTTACTAACTTTAGCTGAATTGCCTTTAACCCTATGGACTGAGATGAGGACGAATCTGCTCTGTTCAGTGTTACCATATCGCTCTGTCATTTAAAACAAGTCTGAGAAACAAAAAGGATTTTTAAAAAAAATTCAACCAGCCCTATTTCATGAAAAACATGAAGACTATTCTCAAAATGCTGGTTTATAATGATAATTACTGGTTTTAAAAATAAGTCCAGATGGAGTGTGAAACTGTCACATACAGACATCCTTAAAATTATTCTTCATGCCCCATTTAAGGAAAAGAAAATCAGCTGGCAGTGAAATACATTGAAATTGACAAAAATAATAAAAATTTTATAATAATAGAAATATGCAAATCCTAAAAGCAAACAAGCATGGTGGGGCTCCTGAACTAAAATATTGAACAAAACCTTGGGACAATCACTGCAATCAGGTGTTTGCTTTAACATCCAATCAGACTTATGCACCTGTTTTCAGGTTCTTTGGTCCACAGTTCATCAGCGAGGTGATCTAATTAGTCAAGGACAGTTTGATTTTTTTTATTATTATTATTTTAAAAGCCATATTTTATTTCACTAAATTATAATTTAGTTTTTATTTTATTTATTATGCCTTTTTTAGTGCCTTGTTATTTGAATAACTCGTTAATTTAGCCTTTTCTTTAATGAGAGGATGAATAATTTTAAGGATGAATGTAAGTGTGCAAAGATAGTTAAGAGGTTCATACTTGTTAGCTGTGTTTGGTAAATGTTTTGTGCATCTTCTAAAGGTCAGAAATGGGAAACATACATCTGGACATTATTTTGTTATCTTTTTTAAATGAAAATATGTTAAATGTGTAAATGAATTTCAATTTTTTTTTTTTTTTTTAGCTTCCGATGTGATTGTTGTTTTAACTTTTTGCCTTATTGTGAAAAGCCACTTTTCAATGCACTGCTTTTGTAACTTATTCTCTTTAGCCTTCTTGGAATATCCAGATCATATCGGTGCCTTCTGAATAAATGTATGACCACCTCGACTCAGTTTGCGTTCATCTAATAAAAACATAATAAAAATGGCCGCAGTGTAGAGCGAAGCCGGAAGTGAACTAGATGACGCTCTTACGTCATGACGCACCTCCATCCTGTTTGGCAGCGATGCTAGCTCAGCGAGCTACCTGGCTGCTCCACCTGGGATGGATATAGACGCAGCTTTTCAGGTTGTCGGCGAGTTTGGACCTTACCAGAAGCAAGCGGTGACTATCCTCGTCCTGTCGCAGGTTGGTCAGTTAGAGAAATGAAAGTTTTAAAGAGGAGAAGGCGGAGAAATGGCGTGTTAGTGGTAGCGCTACGTGGCTTTCAGCTGCCGGATTGATGCACTTTTACAAGGAAATAAATGTTCGGCTTTTCCTTAAAAGTAGTTCTTATAAGAATCTTTATGTTATGATTCAGAAAAGTGTTTTGCTCCATCTCTGTTTTTGGTGACACCAATTTTAACTCATTAATATCGAGGATATTCATTTTATTGTTTCTAATCATAAAAGCCATAAACCATAAAAGCCCACGTAAACATGCAGATAAAGGTTAATTTGTTGATCTTTGGGGCATCCAGACCACTTTGGACCAGGTCCTGCTAAAAAATAACACGACTAGAAATGTTTAAATCTTAACTGAATTATTCTGTAGAGGAAATAAATAGATAAATAAAATAGCAAAATCTTTGATTGATTTGTGGAAATGCTAATAAAGGTCAGTTTGTGGGTCTTTGAAGCATCCAGACCACTTTAGACCAGGTGTTGCTCAAAAACTACAAGATTTAAACTCAGCAAATCTGGACTGAATTATCCTATTGATCATGTAGACTTGTTCCCACATGGTGTCTGATCAATGAAACCTTTACCATTATAAAATGTTACACATCTAATGTGTTCTGGATGACAGAAACAGTCCCAGAATGGCCCTTTTTTACATGCAAAAGTAGAGAGAGGTTTTCATAAATCAGAAGCAGTCTGGTAATTAATCTCTAATCTCTACAGAATAATTCAGTCCAGATTTAAACCTTGTTGATGTTGTAGTTTTTGAGCAGGACCTGGTCTGATGTGGTCACTGCTTCCCTGGTGTAACCTGGAATGTCTTCCAGGTGTATATGGCCTTCCAGTCCATGCTGATAGTTCTTGTTGGATCCACACCCGAGTACCGGATCGAGCAGGACGGCGGCACCCAGTTCAGCCAGGAGGAGCTGCAGCATCACGTCACCTTCACAGAGGACATCGACTCCATCGTGACAGAGGTGAGGAAGCCGCGCGCGTGAACACGTTCGTCCAATCAGATCTTGGTTCTGCATCCCGAAAACCTGCTGGTTTCATTTCTCAGTGGTTCCTCGTCAAGCAGCAGGCCTACAAGGTCAGCCTCGCCGGGTCGCTCTTCTTCGCGGGGCTTCTGGTTGGGAATGTTTTCTTCGGTCCCCTCTCCGACAAGATCGGCAGGAGGCCGGTCTACCTGACAGGTGAGGAAGACTACTGTCAGCAAAGAAGACTGGAGGGTTCGCCCTGCATCAGACATGTTTGTTAGGAAGTTCTTCTGGACATCTTGTTTCATCGTTCTCCACAAACGTTGCCTTCACAGCCTCAGAGAGGCTCAGATTTTATCTCTGACACCCGGCAGATCAGATCTGATCAGGGATCAATAATCAGAAGCAGCAGATTCAGCTTTCATAGAAGGTTTGATGAATGTTTTCATCTATCTGCTGCCTGTTTCCCATCAGGAACATCTTCCTGGAATAAAGGGAAAAAGTTTTTAGAATTGTTTATTTCTTAATCCCATCTTTTATCTTTAAAAGGTCATTTCTTCAAATGAGGTTTAAACAATGTAAAAAAAAAAAAAAAAAATCAGGTCATAAAAGGGCACTTACAGAAAATTTTGACTGAATAAAAATTAGTTCAATAATCAATATATCTACCAGAGGATGTCAGAGAAGTGATGGAAATACTACATATATTTTTCTTTTATTCTTTAGTTTTTAAATTTTACAAAGATATGCTTCACGTATTTAGAAAAATATTTCCTTTCCATTTTCTGTTTCTGTTTTTTTTATTTCCAGCATTTAGTGAATATATTTATTTCTAGATATTTTTCTCTATTTTATGAGCTGTTTTTGTTCAGACTGAATTCATTCTTTATTAAAACTGTTGATTCAAGAGTTTCTGAACAAATTTGAGCATCCATCCGTCCGTCCGTCCGTCCCTCCCTCCCTCCCTCCCTCCCATATCCAACAGTTCCTCATGGTGAAACATGACGGAAAATTTAAAGTCTCTTCTTGTCTTCCTCCCCCTGGTCATCTTCTCCTTCATCGTCCTCCTCTTCCTCTCGTTCTCCCCAGGTCTATTTTTTGAGGTGGTCTTCGGGTATGTGACCGCTTTGGCCCCCAGCTATGAGGTCTTCGCTGCGTCTCGTCTCCTGGTAGGTCTGATGAACGGAGGCATCGGCCTGGTCTGCTTCGTCCTCACTCAGGAATATGTGGGGAAGTCCTACTGGGCCATGACCGGTACGAGAACTCTGGGCCAGTACCGCCAGTCTGTTCTGCTCTTCCTGTCCATCATCAGCTTTTCATCTTTTCTTCAGGGACTCTGGCCAGCATGACATTCGCCGTCGGGATAGCCCTGTTTGGACCACTGGGATACTTCATCCAGCCATGGAGGAACCTGGCCATGGTGGCCAACTCCTCCGGTGTCCTCTTCTTCCTGCTGTCAGTGTGAGTACCAGCACTTAAAATCAGTATAGACCAGTATGTGGTCAGAATAAACCAGTATAGACCAGCTTATGATGGGGTAAAACCGGTATAGACCAGCTGGTGGTGGTGGGGGGTGGGGTGGGGGGGTTAAACCAGTATAGACCATCTGGTGGTGGGGGTAAAACCAGTATAAACCAGCTGATGGTAAGGGTAAAACCAGTATAAACCAGCTGCTGGTGGGGGTAAAACCAGTATAAATCAGCTGGTGGTGGGGTAAAACCACTATAGACCAGTATGTGGTCAGTATAGACCAGCTGTTGATGGGGTAAAACCAGTACAGACCAGCTGGTAGAGTGGGTAAAACAAGTATAGACCAGCTGGTGGTGGGGGTAAAACCAGTATAAACCAGCTGATGGTAAGGGTAAAACCAGTATAAACCAGCTGCTGGTGGGGGTAAAACCAGTATAAATCAGCTGGTGGTGGGGTAAAACCACTATAGACCAGTATGTGGTCAGTATAGACCAGCTGTTGATGGGGTAAAACCAGTATAGACCAGCTGGTAGTGTGGGTAAAACCAGTATAGACCAGCTGGTGGTGGGAGTAAAACCAGTATAGAGAAGTTGATGGTGGGGTCAAACCAGTATAGACCTGCGGATGGTGGGAGTAAAACCAGTATAGAGAAGTTGATGGTGGGGTCAAACCAGTATAGACCTGCAGATGGTGGGGGTAAAACCAGTATAGACCAGCTGGTGGTGGGGGGATAAAACCAGTATAGACCAGTTGGTGGTGGGGGTAAAATCAATGTAAACCAGCTAGTGGTGGGGTAAAACCAGTATTGACCAGCTGGTGGTGGGTTGAAACCGCTATAGACCTGCGGATAGTGGGAATAAAACCAGTATCGAGAAGTTGATGGGGTTAAATCAGTATAGACCAGCTGGTGGTGGGGTAAAACCAGTGTAGACCAGCTGGTGGTGGGGTAAACCAGTATATGGTTAGGGTAAAACCAGTATAAACCAGCTGTTGGTGGGTTAAAACCAGTGTAAACCAGCTGGTGGTGAGATAAAACCTTTGTAGACCAGCTGGTAGTGGAGTAGAACCATTAGTGACCAGCTGGTGGTGGGGTAAAACCAGTATAGACTTGCGGATGGTGGGGGTAAAACCAGTATAGAGAAGTTGATGGTGGTGTAAAACCAGTATAGACCAGCTGGTGGAGGTGGGGTAAAACCAGTGTAAACCAGCTGGTGGTGGGGTAAAACCAGTATAGACCAGCTGGTGGTGTAAGGGTAAAACCAGTGTAAACCAGCTGATGGTGGGGTAAAACCAGTATAGACCAGCTGGTGGTGTGGGGGTAAAACCAGTATAAACCAGCTGTTGGTGGGTTAAAACCAGTGTAAACCAGCTGCTGGTGAGATAAAACCTGTGTAGACCAGCTGGTAGTGGAGTAGAACCAGTAGTGACCAGCTGATGGTTAGGGTAAAACCAGTATAAACCAGCTGGTGGTGGGGTAAAACCAGGATAGACCAGCTGGTGGTGGGGTAAAACCAGGATAGACCAGTATGTGGTCAGAATAAACCAGTATAGACCAGCTGTGGATGGGGTAAAACCAGTATAGACCAGCTGGTGGTGTGGGTAAAACCAGTATAGACCAGGTGGCGGTGGGTTAAAACCAGTAGAACAGCTGGTGGTGGGGTGAAACCAGTATAGACCTGCAGATGTTGGGGGTAAAACCAGTATAGACCAGCTGGTGGTGGAGTAAAACCAGTATTGGCCAGCTGGTGGTGGGGTAAAACCAGTATTGACCAGCTGGTGGAGGGGTAAAACCAGTGTAGACCAGCTAGTGGTGGGGTATAACCAGTATTGACCAGCTGGTGGTGGGGTAAAACCAGTGTAGACCAGCTGGTGGTGGGGTAAAACCAGTATACAGTACTGTAGACAAACGGGTGGTGGGGTTAAACCAGTATAGATCAGCTGGTGGTGGGGTAAAACCAGTATTGACCAGCTGGTGGTGGGGTAAAACCAGTATACAGTACTGTAGACAAACGGGTGGTGGGGAAAAAAACAGTATAGTCCAGCTGGTGGTGGGGAAAACCAGTATGCAGTACTGTAGACAAACTGGTGGTGGGAAAAAAACCAGTATAGACCAACTGGCGGTGGGGAAAAACCAGTTTACAGTACTTTAGACAAACGGGTGGTGGGGTAAAACCAGTATAGACCAGCTGGTGGTGGGGCAAAACCAGTATGCAGTACTGTAGACAAATGGGTTGTGGGGTAAAACCAGTATAGACCAGCTGGTGGTGGGGCAAAACCAGTATACAGTACTGTAGACAAACGGGTGGTGGAAAAAAACCAGTATAGACCAGCTGGTGGTGGGGAAAAACCAGTATAGATCAGCTGGTGGTGGGGTAAAACCAGAATTGACCAGCTGGTGGTGGGGTAAAACCAGTATAGATCAGCTGGTGGTGGGGTAAAACCAGTATTGACCAGCTGGTGGTGGGGTAAAACCAGTGTAGACCAGCTGGTGGTGGGGTAAAACCAGTATACAGTACTGTAGACAAACGGGTGGTGGGAAAAAAACAGTATAGTCCAGCTGGTGGTGGGGAAAAACCAGTATACAGTACTGTAGACAAACAGGTGGTGGGGAAAAACCAGTATAGACCAGCTCAGACGAGGTGTTGCGTGAAAGTTAGGTGATTCTCCAGAAGGTGACGTGTGAGTATTTTCTCACCCTGGAGGAATGAGATGAACAGAGAGCAGTTCCGGCTCTGCCTGCTGCTGTCGCCATGGTAACGTGTGTAATGTGTCTCAGAACGTATCCAAACATGTCCTCCTCCTCTCCTGCAGCACTCTCCCAGAGTCTCCTCGCTGGCTGTACTCCCAGGGTCAGACGGAGCGGGCCGAAGAGGTAAATATGCAGATAAACCTGAGAAACTACAACACGGTAGTTTTTACCGAGTACCACACATCAGGTTATGGTACTCTGCAGCGATACTTCAGCCTGTTATAGGAAAATGATATGATTGTCTACTTTGCATTAATGTGTCAATTTCGGGAAAAGATGAAGTCTGAATAAAACTCATGAACTTAAAATCAATTAAATTACTTAAAGAACATGGTGCTGAGGAACCTGCATTAACTCAGTAAAATCATCATCCTCATCCTCCCTCCCAGGATCAGGCCCCCCGAGGGTTCGTGAAGTTCAGATAAGATAGTAAATGTTGTGATGTTTGCTGACTGCATGGCCTGGTGTCACTGGTTATTTTACTTTGTTAGTTATGGTGACTGTTTTTCACCGTCACCATGGCAACTTGTCCTGAGCTGGTCCCTGTACCGTGAAACATGTCCAGTTATTTAAGTTTCTGGTTTGATGAAGATAAAACGATGTCTAACTGACCGTTGAACAGTTTACAGACCGACACCGGCAGACTTAAAAGGAAACAAATAAATCTTCTTCTATGATGACGAAAACCTTCGTTAATTCCTGGAGGAAATTATGAAAGCAGTTACAAATGCTTCAAATTCCCATTTGCATTTGAATGCAGCAGCTCCAGATCTGTTTACATGAATAATGATGGCGTGAGTGGATGTCCAGCTCTGAGACGGCGTTTACCGTTTCTGCGGTTATTATTGTGAAAGTCAGGGTTTGTCAGCGTGGGCTGACCCTGCTCTCTAGAACTGGATCACGTTCTGTAGTACCAGTCTCCAGTCTGTAGAACTGGTCCGCGGTCTGCGGACAGAACCTTCCTGATTATATCACATATCAAATAAGACCAGTTTCTGAGCTGTCACGGTAAATCTAGATCGCATGTTCATCTCTGGAGGTGGCAGAACAGTTTCTACCAATCAGAAGGTGGAAATGTGATGTAGACGTGTTTCCTGCTCCAGCATCTGGAATAACTAATTTCATATCTGAACAGATGATGAAATATAGGAGAGTTAACCAAAGAAAAAGTAGATGAAGCACATTAGAAAATTTGAGGGACCAAATTTAATGGGATTAATATATTCTAGCAAAATTAAATAATTAAACCTTTGTTCACTTTATATATTAACATCAATATATACTTTACATTCAAAATTTCCCTCTGGGATAAAGTATTAGTAATGTATTTTATATTTATTAAACACAAGCAAACGTTGGAAATGATCGTTTTTCTCGCTGTTAAATTAAATAATGAAATTACGTAATAAACAATGGTAGTTAATGGTTGGATTTGAAATGATTAAAAATAATTTGACATATTTTCGAGGTAATATTTGAAACAACATAGTTTTAAGGGATCTAGAGAATGATGAAGGAATTAATCAGAAGCTTCATCCCGATCATCTTAATTGAGATTATCTGGTCGTGTTTTATATGTTTATGCATTTCTGTCCGGAGTCTCGGTGTCGTCACGCCGAGCCTCCATTAAAACCACTAACACTGGTTCTGCATCGTTGGGAATATTCTCCGTTTCAGTCTTTACGTTGTGGGACAACCAGGGATGAAGGTTTTATTTTTGTCCTTCAAACATCGACAGCTTTTGACCAGAGGCGATGAGTTATTGTGGGGATTAAAAGTGAGCTGGTCTGAGTCCTGCAGTCACATTTACAGCACAGACTTTCCTCCTGGAGCTCCATGTTTGTGGTGGGAATGAGGAATTCTTTCAGCCTGCATTCAGAAAGCTTCCTCTGGCTGGTGTCAGAGTTTCCTCCCAGTCACACGAGAGTTTAACAGCTGCTGGTTTGACTTTTTCCTCCCGTTAAAGCGGTGAAAGTGTTTTTCATTTATTTATCATTATTGTGGTTAGACGAGTGGACAGGAAACAAGTTTAGCAGGCGGAGAAGGAAAATGTGTTTTAGTGGAAGCCGTCCTCGTCCAAGAGATGATGTATGGAAGTTGTTAAAGAACAGAGATCAGGAAAACTTCACCTGGAGTTCAGAGGGGAGTTCATGAGGAAATCAGGAGGCGTTAACCAGGAGAAAAATATGCTCTCATTCCACAACAAATGCCCCCAGCCAGCGTTTAAAGATGACTTTTTTCTGTTGCTCTGTTTTTCAGATTTTCTGTCTTCAGCGGTTTAAAAACATATATTTAAAGATGCACTTGAGATCCAGTGAAGTTCCCAGTTTATACTGGGTGGCTGTGGGAGGAATGTTGGGAGCCAGAGTGGAGGACTGATGACGGTATAAACTAGGGATGAGCGAGTACACCATTATCTGTATCTGTATCTGTATCTGTTAAACCATCTAAATATCTGTATCTGTATCTGTACTTGGAGTGGGCGGGGCTTAAATCGGAAGTGAGTGTGGTTTAAGCTGAAGTGGGTGGGGTTTGACTCAGCACATAATTTTAAGTCTGAAATTGATACGAATTGATGAGAAGTTTCTTGATTTGTTGTTTATTTGATAACTATTTACAGAACAGCCTCAGAGTTGAGATTCAATGTTTTTTATCACAATAGCAAAGGAACTATTTACAGTATTTTTTTTAAAATAAAATCATTAGATGAATATTTTTCAGTACATACAATGCATCCAGTCGGAAATTATGAACTATGCATGAACAAGTTTTCATACTTAACACAACTTTATTTTTCTGTCTATTTTCAGATTTTATTTTATGATCAAATTGAATTTTTTCTCAATAATTTATTCAATATTAATAATCTATTTATTTAATGACCGAACATTCTGTTTTTTCCCCACACAGTTAGACAATGATTAAGGTGTGTGTGTATCACTCAGTGTATAGGGAGGGAGAGAGAGAGAGAGAGTGTGTGGCGCTGTGTAACAGTTAAAATATCTACTGTATTCAGAGTGGTCGCAGCGCGACCGACGCAACTTTTCAGCCGTTTTCAGCTCTGACTTATCAAATGCGCAGCGTATGTTATGAAAGAAGTTCGCTAAGTAACTTTAAATATTATACAAACAGAAATAAAGGCGATCTGAATAAAGTCTGAGTACGAAAGAGCAACGTGAGCACGAGTCAAGCCGAGATCAATCACTGTCTGTGTGTGTGTGAGAGTGCAGGACAGCTCGCGCTGCAGAGACGTGTGTGCAGGAGGGCGGGTGCTGTGTGTGACTGGCCAATCACAGAGCGTGCAGACAGTCTGTTATCAAATAAGGATTCTCCTTCAGCACGAGCACAGATATTGACCAGTTTTACTCGTATCATGCTCGTACTCGTCAAAAATGCATTATCCGTACCGGATACTCGTCTGAAACGAGTATCCGGCTCATCCCTGGTATAAACTTTCATGTAGCTGATATTGCTGCATATGTCTAATCTCCAAAGAAAAATAACGTCACTTTTTTTAAGGAGGGGTGTTTTGGCACGCTAGATTTCTCTCCTCATAAAAGGGTTGGGTCAATCATGAGATGATCTGCCCGGAGACCAAGCTGACTTCATTTTGATTGGCTATAACCTTACATGGAGAAGCTAGAGCCGTGTCTCAAACCGCGCACTTGCCGAGTGCACTGGAATTCAGTGCATAGTGCACACTGTGTACTTCGTCTGTAGTGCACACTATTGTCACTAAATGCTGACTTGGATAGAGTACTGCACTTACCGGAAGTGACGGACCAGCATTGCTTGCTAACGTGAGCTAACTCTATTGAGCCGGTATAACCGCGGCCTCACGCACATGACCAGATCATAACTGTCATCAGGGAGTGAACAGCTTAGTAGCATGGTATATATACATAAGTAATTTATGTCTGAATTGCTGTTCGCTTGATCGTGAGCTCTAATTGGATAATATAAATTATGTAGAATGATAACCTACGTAAAATGTTAAGGGAGAACTTCGTTTTTTTCAATCTGGACGTATTTTCTAGCATGAAATATGTTCATTTACTCACCCAGACAGTTTTGGTGTAACTTAAATTCCTTCAGGAGATATTTAGATCCACTCCAGATCAGCGTATGTCCAATATAATGGCAGTGATGGGGCAACGGCGTGCAGCCTCTAAATAAGGCATTATCTACCACAAACTCCTTCATTTCACTAATGTTTTGTTACAAAACATTAGTCGCACCCCCTGAAGCGTCTTTTTTGTGGTGATTTGTCCTTATTTACAGACATTTTTCCTGCGGCAGCTTTGATGATGTCACTATTATGCGACACCATAGCAAGTAAAAGCCAATTCAAGCCGCTTCAAGCTCACAGGGGGGTCCAACTAATGTTATGTAACAAAACATTGGTGAAATGAAAGAGTTTTTGTAGCAGATAATGCCTTATTTAGAGGCTGCACGCCGTTGCCCCATCACTTCCATTATATTGGACATACGCTGATCTGGAGTGAATCTAAATATCTCCTGAAGGAATTCAAGTTGCACCAAAGCTGTCTGGGTGAGTAAATTAATGTATTTCATGCAAGAAAATAGGTCCAGATTGAGAAAAAAAACGAACTTCCCCTTAAAGGCATATGCCACCTCTGGGTGAAATTTTGCCTCCCCCCGCAGTCCCTGGAGTTGGACAAGTGGGCAGAAGCGTTTTCTCACCGACCCAGTCATTCTCTGAATTTCGCAGCGCTGACCTTAGCTTAGCATAGTTGCTGTAATTGGGTGCTTCCAGTAGCATCACTTGGAGAAAGTGAACTAATAAAGTACACAGGCGAAGCACCGCGGATAGCAGCAAAGGCAGCACGCATGCGCAGCATGTGGTGACAGCCCTGTTTACGGAAGTTGGGGATGCTGCGCATGCGTGCTGTCTTTGCGACTATCCGCGGTGCTTCGCCTATGATTCAGCTGTACTTTCGTGGCATATAGTTCCCCTATTGAATGCCGCCTGTCAGTCTTTTGATATGAAATCGGCTTCTCGTTTGTACTCGATCAGAATGTGTGGGTCACGAAACATAATTGGAAAAAATGTCGTTTATTAGTTCACTTTCGCCAAGTGATGCTATTTGAAGCACCCAATTACAGCAACTATGCTAAGCTAAGCTAAAGTCAGTGCTGCCAGATTCAGAGAATGACTGGGTCGGCTGGAAAATGCTTCAGCCCACTTGTCCAACTCAGGGGACTGCAGGGGGGAGGCTAAATTTCACCCAGAGGTGGCATATGCCTTTAAGGCTGCTGTCTGATTCAATCATTTTTGAACAAAAACACAAAGCTGACCGACCATGAACAGGGACTTTGATACTCGCTCTGACATTCACATGACACTCTTGAAAAGAGATTTTTCAATCTTAATGAGGGTCAATGAGGTTAAATAAATGACCTCATCAGTGCGCCACAGATCATATTACACCCCCAAAACCCCAGAGAAGGGAAATTTGATGTCATGGCACCTTTAAAGGGACTAGAGGCAAGATTAAGAAATGAAACTCATGAGTGCTGTGGTTGGCGCTGCGGGTAACTGCAGCCACCAGCTAAACCGACACGGGAGCAGATTCTATAACGTTGTTTACTACGCTGATGAAGTCTTTTTCTTCGTAGTTCCACTTTTTAGTGTCTTTCAGTTGATCTGGATCGTTTACTGACAGCAAAGAATCGATAGAAAAATCCATAACTATCCCTTACAGTGTTTGAATTTACCGCGACCGTCTCCTTGCTGGATCAAAACTGTCGGGGACGCGGATGCAGCATCAATGATGTCACATCCGCAGGGCAGCGCGGGAAATTCGGCCACCGAATCACAGCGCTTTATGCAGCACACAGTCTGTTCAAGGCAACGGAGAGAAACGTGGGTGGGGTCGTCCTGTTTGTTGTTTAACGCTTCATCACCCATTAGTGTTAAAAAACTGGACATGCTTGTTTCTCCTTTCACAATTCCTGCCTCAGGTCCCTTTAACTGACAGAAGAACACAAAAAACTGTTTTATCCTGTATTTGATTTTATTGTATTTAAGCATCTTTACAGTAATTTAAACTTTGGTTCAAATGCTCTGATTGGTCAGTTCTTCAGGCCTGAGCAGGCTCCGCCCTCCATTCCTCATCACCATTATCATCCAACATCTTTTAAAATCTGAAATTTAACAAACTGTTTCTGAGGATGTTTGCTGCTTGTCACACTAAACGCGTTTGACTGGTTTTCCAAGTTAATTGTCCAGAACGTGGGAAAGTTTGGTTCTGAACTTGGGAAGTTCTTGTTGGGTTCTAATCAGGTTCTGACCACGTTCTGCTGCTGTCATCCTATCTTCAGGTTCTGCGCTACATTGCGATGAGGAACGGCAGCGCAGCCAACAACCTGATGCTGCAGCGTGTTGGTGCCGCTAAAGCTGGTAGCCACGGCAACAGAAGCTCCGGCGTCCTGCAGCTGGTGATCCATCCGGTCCTCCGCCTGCGGACCATGGTGCTCATGTATGTCTGGTGAGTGAGGATCAGATGAAGACGAGCAATGAATCGATTTTTAAATCGAAATCGTGATTTTATTTGTTGCAAGCAGCCGGTGGCAGAGACGACGTTTAACCTCCTGGACTCAGACTCACTGTTGGAACTTTCTTTTCCTTATTTTGCTATTTCATAAAAACTTTTACAACCCCAATTCCAATGAAGTTGGGATGTTGTGTAAAATGTAAATAAATACAGAATACAATGATTTGCAAATCTTCTTCAACCTATATTTCACTGAATACAAAGACAAGATATTTAATGTTCAAACTGATAAACTGTATTGTTTATGTTTTTATTTACATTTTACACAACATCCAAACCTCGTTGGAATTGGGGTTGTACATCTGTTGCACTTATTGAAAAAATTTGTAAAATTAAACTTGACGTTCAGTTTGTATTTTCTATTTCTTTATAACTTCATTAAATTGTACATATCTTTCTTTTAAAAATGATTTAATCATGTTGATCATTAATAATTTGATTATAATTCTTAGATGGTCATTAAAATATTCAGGTCATATAATGTTTTTTAATGATGAACAGCATTTTATTTCTTAACAAATAACCTGTTTTCGGTGTGACTATACTAATGCTGCGCTCATCAAAACATTGATTAAATGATTAGATTATTGTACCCTAAATACAGGGGTGGGCCACTCGGGTCGTGGTGGGCCGGCATCCTGCAGGTATCAGGACTTTCCCTGCTGAAACACACTTGACTCGGATCAATGAGTAATTAGCAGACGTCTGCTAATTAATTCCAAGTCATGAATTAAACCAACACATAATGAAACTTCTAACTAAGTGCAGACCAACATGCTGCTGAAATGAGATGATCATTAAATTATTGATTTCTGTAACTGGATGGATTTCTGCTTCTGCTGCTGATTCTGATTGATCTTTCATGTGAAACCGGATAAATGATGTTTTCTACATAGTTCAGCCCACAATAAGTCAGGTATGGAACATGCAAAGAATATTATAAATACAGGTCTTTATTATCGTTATGGAACATATTTTGATTTTTATACCATTCATATATTTTCATCAGTAACACCCGCATTTGTTTCTTTTATTCTATGATGCTAATTCCTGCTGCCCCTCTGAACTAAATGAGTGGTATGAGAAGTAGAAATGCTTGTTTGGTCTCACTTGTTTTCGCGTTGACAGTGTAAACGGTTTCCAGAAACAGGTCCAACACAGGTCTGTGCACGTGTGTGTGCTGCAGGTACGCGTGCAGCCTGGTGTATTACGGCCTGACTCTGGGGGCGAGCGAGACGTCCGGCAGCCGCTACGTTAACGTTTCCATGTACGGCCTAGTGGAGCTGCCAGCGTACCCGCTCTGCATCTACTTCATCAACAAACACTGGTCAGAAAACACACACACACACACACACACTCTGACTCAGTTTTATTTACAGTATACATTTGCACAGTGAGACTGTGTGTGAGAAAGACTATCGAGAAAACTAATGAGATGTGTGGTTTTTAATTGCTACTGTATGTTACATACTTGGTGATGTTCATGAATTGTTTTAATTCTGTTGTTTTTTGCATGAAAAGAACTTGATGAATAAAATCGGATCAGATCTGAAAACGTGGTTTCTGGTCTGGACAAGGTTCTGAAAGTCTGTAAAGTGACAGAAAACTTCAGGAAGTTTGTTTTAAAAACATTGCAGAGTTAAAGCAAATTTTCTCAGTGACAGTCTTCATCTTTGGGCTGCAGTTACCTTGATGCTGGCAACACGTCTGTGTACGCATCACGGCGCCCACATGTTACCAGTGAACCTTGGTGTTACACGAGGTAACGTGCCTCTTGGTGCAATATTGATTTGAATGCTAGAGGTGCTCATGCGTAGAAAAGCATGAGGACGAGGTCGGAGGTAAACATGATGGCAAGCTGTTCTGTAGAGCGTCTCTCAGATCTCATCCGCAGATACTGGCATCTACACTGCCTGGCCACAACACAGGTTCTCCACTCTATTTGGTTGGAGCGCCTCTAGCTTTGACTGCTGCAGCATTTGCTGTGGCATTGTTTCCAGAAGCTTCTGCAGTGTCAGCAGATTTATTTCTATCCAGTGTTGCACTAATTTTTCACCAAGATCTTGATGATGATAGAGTCTGACCGCTGCTGCATCTCTTCTTACCCTGATGCTCCATCACTCTGGAACAGGGTAAATCTGGACTCATCAGACCACATGACCTTCCATTGCTCCAGAATCTAATCTTT
This sequence comes from Atherinomorus stipes, assembly GCA_023101725.1. Classification (NCBI taxonomy): domain Eukaryota; kingdom Metazoa; phylum Chordata; class Actinopteri; order Atheriniformes; family Atherinidae; genus Atherinomorus; species Atherinomorus stipes. The sequence continues at coordinate 24,961 of JALJCO010009537.1, read as the reverse complement.
ATGCTCCCTAGCAAATTGAAGCCTTTTTTTCCGGTTAGACTCACTGCTTAGTGGTTTTCTTCTGACCACACAGCTGTTCAGTCCCAATCTCCTGGGTTCCCGTCGCATCGTGCGTGTGGAAATGCTCTTACTTTCACTATTGAACATAACCCTATGCCATATGCCATCTCTGGGTGAAATTGAGCCTCTCCCCGCAGTCCCCTGAGTTGGACAAGTGGGCAGAAGCGTTTTCTAGTCAACCCAGTCATTCTCTGAATCTGGTACTGACTTTACTGACATAATTCAACTTAAATGGTGCAATTTACATATTGTATAGATAAATAATATGCAAATCAATATATTTCAAGCTTTTATTTGCGTGGATGTTTCTGATTAGGACTTGCAGCTTAAGAAAACCTCAAATTCAAAATCTCAAAAAATTTGAATACTGCATAAAATCAATCAGAAGGATTTTGAATACAAAAATATCAGGCCTCCTGAAGTAAAATCTTGCATCTGTACTTAGTACTTGGTGGGGGCCCCTTTCATGACTGCTTTAACCCGGCGTGGCATGGATGTTACCAGCTTGTGGCATATCTCAGCTGTTATGGAAGACCAACATGCTTCCATCACAGCCTTGAGCTCTTCTTTATTGTTTGCTCTCTTCCTGTTCAGCTTTCTCTGACGATGCCCCACATGTTTTCAATGGGGTTCAGGTCAGGTGGGTTTGCGGGCCAATCCAGCATGGTGATCCATGGTTGTTGAAGCAGGATTTTGTAGTTTTGGCAGTGTGGGCAGGTGCCAAGTCCTGCTGGAAGATGAAGTCTGCATCCCCATACAGCTGGTCCACTGAAGCAAGCATGAAGGTCTCCAAAATGTCCTGGTAGACGGCTGCATTCATGCTGGACTTGATGAAGCACAGAGGACCAACACCAGCAGCTGACATGGACCCCAGGTCATCACAGACTGGGAAACTTAACACTGGACTTCATGCATCTTCTATTTAGCGCCTCTCCGGTCTTCCTCCAGACTCTGAGACCTTTGTTTCCAAATGAGATGCAAAACTTTCTCTCATCAGAAAAGAGGATATTTGACTAACAGACCAGTCCTTCTTTTCTCCAGCCCAGTTAAGGCGCTTCTGGCGTTGCTTGCTGTTGAGGAGTGGCTTGACAACAGGAATTCGACATTTGCTGGACATTCGAAGCTCATGTCCAGCATCCGCCTGCGTGTTGTTTCTCTTGAAGCAGTAACTCCAGCCTTAGTCCATTCCTTATGAAGTCCTCCACACGTCTGAAAGGCCCTTTCCTGACCATCTTCTCCAGGCTGCTGTCAGCCCTCCGGCTTCTACACCGTTTTCTTCCACACTTCTTCCTTCCACATAACTGTCCATTAATGTGCTTTGAGACACTCTGAGAACATCCAGCTTCTTTTCTATCACTTTTTGTGTCTTTCCCACCTTGTGCAGGGAGTCAATGATGGTTTTCTGTCAGATCAGCATCTTCCCCATGATTGTGAATTCATCTAAACCAACACAGAGACTTTTTAAAGGCTCAGGGTACTTATGGAGGTGTTTGGATTACTGACCTGATTAGAATGTGACACTCTGAGCTACAATACTGGAGCTTTTCACAATATTCTAATGTTTTGAGTTTTTGATTTAGAGGTTTTCTTAAAGTATAAGTTGTTTTTTTTCAACCTGGACCTTATTTCTAGGAGTTTATATGTGCACTAACTCCCCAGTAACATTTCTGTATCACTCTTACGCGATCAGTGTATGTCCATGTAATGGGGGGGGGGCGGGGCAGCTAGAGCGGGCCTCTATATAAGGCATTACCTGCCGCAAAACTCCTTTAATTTCATCAGTACTTTCTAATGAATGAACATCAGAAAGTTCATTCTAATGTTGCTCAGGTTTGCAAAAAATCCTCTATCGTAGTGAGACATCCTGGAAACATCAAGATGCGTATCTCCTGGTCTCAAATCCCAATCTGAGCAACAAAGGCTCCTCCTCTGTTGGTATAACTGAGCATCGTCCACACGAACACCACCAGGTATCATCTGTTCGCCCACGTGCAGCGGCGTCTCGCTCTCTGGCCAGCGGTTCTTCTCTCCTTTCAGTGAGCTCCTCATCTGTTCTCTGGCCCGAATTGATAAGGACGTCCATCATATTCAAAGTCGTTATCGGCTTCTAAATCGGAGAGATTTAGTAGTATCAATAGCAATCCGGTGAGCCGACCGTCACAGAGCAGGAGTGATAAGTCGTGCTGGGTTTGTTGTTGTCCGTCCGGTAAGCTACTTCCGGCTCTCAGCGTTACCACGGTAACGCGCGTAAAGGGGGCGCACGCGGCCAGTAGTGTGTTGAACGACCTCAATCACAAAGGAAGAGCAAAACCTGACGTCACAGTTCAATGGTACTCGTTTGTTTGTTCATTCATCAGTAAGTATTGATGAAATTAAAGGAGTTTTGCGGCAGATAATACCTTATATAGAGGCCCACTCTGGCTGCTCCGCTCCCTCCCGTTATATGGACATACGCTGATTGCGAAAAAATCTAAATATCTCGCGTAGGAGTCAGAGTGATACAGAAATGTTACTGGGGAGTTAGTGCACATATAAACTCCTAGAAATAAGGTCCAGGTTGAAAAAAAAGAAATTTGTCCTTTAAGCTACAAATTCTTATCAGCAACATCCAAACAAATAAAAGCTTGAAATATGTTGATTCACATATTATTTGTCTATACAATATCTAAATTGCACCTTTTAAGTTGAATTACAGAAATATGTGAATTTTTTTCAGGATATTCTAATTTTTAAACAGACTGGTGACCTGTCCAGGGTGTACCCCGCCTCTCGCCTGTTGATAGCTGGAATAGGCTCCAGCAACCCCCGCGACCCTGAACTGGATAAGCGGTACAGAAAATGACTGACTGACTGATATTCTAATTTTTTGGGTAGTACCTGTATATGCTGCAGAAGTACAGGCCAATCACAGGCGAAGCACCACAGATGGCAGCAAAGGCAGCACGCAGCATCCCCAACTTCCATAAACAAGGTCGCTACTATCCGCTGTGATTGGCCTTTACTTCCACTGCATATAGTACCCCTATTGAATGCCGCCTAGTCAGTCCTTTTGATGTGAAATCGGTTTGTCATTTGTACTCGATCAGAATGTGCGTGTCACAAAACGTAAATGGAAAAAATCTCAAGTCTGTTACTTTTTGTCAAGTTGTGCTAGTTGGAAACACCAGATTACAGCAGCTACGCTAAGCTAAGCTAAAGTCAGTGCTGCCAGATTCAGAGAATGACCGGGTTGGCTAGAAAACGCTTCTGCCCACTTGTCCAACTCGGGGGAATGCGGGGGGATGCTCAGTTTCGCCCAGAGGTGGCCTATGCCTTTAAACGTTTAGTGAGATCAAATCAAAGACCAACAACAGTGGAACTGTACTGACGTGTGGAAGTGGACTGCAGCATCATCTTCATCCTACCTGTCCCGTGAGATCTGTCCAGCCAGCAAAAGTCAGTCTTATCTGGACTGTTGTAGAGCTGGTTTCTGATTGGCTGCCGGAGTTTCTGTCCCACAGTGATGAGACAGACGTCTCTGTAACCAGCAGAGTCTCTGCTTTCATATGACAGCTTGTTTGTTGGAGAAATGATCAGCGGCTCTAACGTGGACAGTGCTCATGATGATGATGATGATTATGATGAAGCTGTTCTCATGCTTTCTTCCATTCATTGAACCGTTGGGGTCTGAACTGTGTTTGGTTTGGATGCCGATGCTTGGTAGAGTCTTTCAGCTGAGTTTCTCCTGTCATGTTGCTATGCTACATGTTAGCATTGATGCCTCATGTTGCCTCCTGTGCTGGGGATTCCCAGGATGAGTAAGAGGTTAAACATAGTTAAGCTTCAGCAGTTAAAAAAACGAGTTGAGTCACATTTCCTTTTCCTCTGACGCTCCTCGGCTTGTAGAAGCTCCTTCACAGCAGCGGGCTGCAGTCATGGTTTCTGAGTGATGTTAGAAGCTTCTGCCATGGTAGTGGAGGATTTTTTGTCCACTCTTCTTCCACCCTCTCCCTTTGTTTTTCACACACTTTCATTTTGATTTGAGTGTTTCTTCAGTAAACAAAGACATGGTGTGATATGTTACCCTGATGACTGTTCTTCTGATGAGTAAAACTAAAATACTAAACTAGGGTGCATTTTTTTTTCCACATGGCTAAAATCTCGCCTTACCAGATAAATCTGCTCCTCATCATTTTGTGAAACTGAAGCCAATTCTCAGTCATCGTGACTGAATTAATCCTCCTAACAGCTGGTTCCTCTCAGACTGCTTTTGGTCAGGCTGTTTCTGTCAGACCTTTACGTCTTTTCTGGTCCTCTGTCTGCAAACACAGCCAGCAGGCTGAGAGTTAAAATGTCATGATTCATTGTCCATTTTCTGTCCATGCACTGGCTTCAGAGGGTCGTGTATAAAGTAGATCTTTGATTTATCTCTTATCCTGTGATGGTCTGTGAGCCTCCACCGCAGAGAGTTTTATCTGTGTGTTACTGCTCAGGGCTGGAAGGAGGAAAAGCATGGCCAGTTTCCTGTGTCTTGCCGGCTCCGCCTGCCTCTGCACCATGTTCATCCCCGAAAACACAGGTAAACCTGCTGCTACCAGCTATCTTTAATCTGCTATCTTTCTGTTACCTGCTATCTTTCATCTGTTATCTGCTATCTATCTTAACCTGCCATCTTTAATCTGCTATCTTTTGTGATACCAGCTATCTTTTATCTGCTTTCATCTGTTACCAGCTATCTACCTGCTGCGTGCTATCTTTCATCTGTTACCACGTAGCAGGTAGATAGCTGCTATCTTTCATCTGTTACCAGCTATCTACCTGCTACATGCTATCTTTCATCTGTTACCAGCTATCTACCTGCTACATGCTATCTTTCATCTGTTACCAGCTATCTACCTGCTACATGCTATCATTCATCTGTTACCTGCTATCTTTTATCTGCCATCTTTTATGTCACCAGCTATCTTTTTACCTGTTACATGCTAACTTTTATTTGCTACCTGATATCTGCCATCTCCTCCCTGTTAACTGTTACCATGGGAGGAAGTGTGTGTGTGTGTGTGTGTGTGTGTGTGTGTGTGTGTGTGGGGGGGGGGTAGCTTACAGCAGCTGATTTCTCAACACCAGAAAACCCAGGGTGTTTTTTATATTTACCCTGCAGTAGCGGCACAGAAACACTCTTCGTTTACGTCACAGAAAAACTTAACTTTTTTCTCACATCTTATTATGAGGTCATTAAAGTGCCCCTGGCATGAAATTTGCGTTTTTTTATTTCTATTTTTATCATATGTTTTAGTTTCTTCGGCCTGCCTATGTCCCTAAGGGGTTAAATCATAGATTCGTGTTTCCTTTGTCCCTGGGTGTGTCTTCTTTTTTTTTTTTTTTTAAATTACAAATGCAACAAAGATGCAATGATCCCCACCCAATCCATCTTTACAACATTTAGATATAGAAATTTGAAAAACAATTTTAAAAACACGCAATTACAGCACAATGCTAAAACCTTCATCCAGAAAGTTCTTAAAAAACAAATAAAAGAAGAAAAAAAAAGATACCACAAAGATTTGAAGACTATTGAAACCGTATCACTGAGAACAGCTTTCATTAAGATTTCAATCTTATTTTATCACTTAAGTTCAGTTTCAGGGGTGAGTTCCTCTGCAGGAAGTTAACTTCTGTTTTACTTCTGATAACAGGGACTTTACTGAGCGTCACTTCTTTGGCTCTTCTGGGGAAACTGATGGTCAGCGCAGCGTTCAACATCGCCTACGTCTACTCGTCAGAGCTCTACCCCACGGTGATCAGGTGAGCTCCACCTGCAGTCTGACGTTCAGCTGTGTTCACTGCACCTTGTGTTGGACTCATGGAAGGTGTTTGTGTTGCAGGAACGCTGGGCTGGGAGTTTGCTCCATGTCCTGCAGAGTTGGAGGAATCCTCGCACCATTTGTTCCTTCCATGGTAAGAGAAACCAGAAAGAGAGAAGGTCATCTCAGCTGCTGCATCGCTGGGATTGACCTCTTGTTTGATAGTTTGACGCAAGAAGAACGCTTTAACCCCTTTTTGACCGAAGATGAACACGGCTGAAACCAGGGATAATGGATATCTTTTTTTATGCGGGACGAAGTATCTTCTGCCGCTGCATTCTTCTTCTCCTGATCTTTCGGTGCTCTTCCAGCCTCGATGTTAGACGCCTGATGTGATCGTTCGTGATTAATAATCCCGTCACGCAGACCATGAAAACAGTGGCGTTGTCCTCTCTTCTTAGTTTTTGTGGGTTTTGTTGGGGCACAAAAGCAACACGTCTGTCACAGATGGTTGCGTCACATCGGTCTCCATCACGGTCCCTGACTCAAGCGAATGCAAAATGAAACGGCTCCCCTGGAGAGGGTCGTTCATAGAACCAAATTTGAGATGAGTGCGGCGAATGAGTTCACCGTACTCCAAAGAAGCCGACTTCGGTCTGTTTTAAAGCCAGGGGTCTTGGTTCACTTCTGCAAACGAATGATCCAGCGGACCAGAATGGACGTGACGTAGAGTATCGTTTGGGTAGGAGGACAAACAAAGCCGAAGTAACCAAGGTCAAAACAACAGTGCAAAACATTTGGAACTGTCTCGAGAACAGACATGGAGTAACGATGAGAAGCCGAAAGATTCCCACCTGCAGTCCTGGTCAATCAATATGCCCCGTTTCCTTATTCCTGCTTTTTCATCATTGCTCCGTGATTGTGGGGGAGCAGTTGTTTGTATAGACGTGACGCAATGGCATAAGCTCATATTCTTTTCTCCTTTGTTCGTATTCTTGTACTCTCCGTTAGGGCTGGGCGATAATGGCCAAAAATATATATCACAATATATTGAGCAGTTCACCTTGGTAGCGATAAATGGACGATAAACCTCCTATAAACCAGAGAAAACAGACAAAAACTTCTTTTATTTTCATTTATTAAAACAGATATTCTGCCTTAACTGGAACTTCACGTGACTTCTTGTTGGGCAGATAGATTACCAGGTTCCTCAATAAACACCCAGTAGATGTTTTGGACATATGAGAAGTACTGTGAAACTGAAATACAAACATACAAATTAATGAATGAATTATTAATTATTAAATTAACTCAAATGAGTTAGATTCTTATTTACATATGAGCAAATATTACTTTGAAAACCAGTGAGTCTCCCATTAAATGCACACATGACTACCGATTAGCATGCATGCTAACTTAACATTGAAAAACCTGTAGACAGGCTAACGCAATTAGCATCGCTGCTGTTGTAAAAATGTTTAAGACGAACAACGTTCCCTCAAACGTTTATCACTTCACACTGACATCAAATAAAGGTCACTGATCATTTACAGACACGTGTTGTACAGAAAACACGCAAAAGACGATGGAAAACACGAAGCTCCAGCGCAGGAATGTCACGTTACAAGAAACTACGGCAAGTTTGAGAGAACAAAAACGTCCCATTCGACAATTCCACTGCCGGCTTTCTTAAAGGGGCCGCAGCACTGAACATGCGACATGGGAAAAAATGACGTCTGTTATCGCTGGAAATGTCAGTGTTGGTAAATTTTCGGTTTATCGCTCAGTCCTACTCTCCGTTAACTGGAGATGAATTACTTGTTAAATAAAAACAATCAACAGGTTGACCAGCAGTCCAGCGTCCATGCTGGCGGCAGCATCTACAGTAAATGCTAGTTTGTCTTTGGTTTTAAGGGACAGACTCGTGAGTAGGTAGTGACCATTAGCGCCACCAGCTGGTCTGGAGTTTTGCCGTTGCTTTCTGGCGTGATGACGACGGTTTCATCTTCAAAACGTTTCAGAAAACAACCATGAGACCACGCAGAGTTGTCGGACCCCTGCTGCGAGAATCCAGATAGTTCTAGTCTAGTTGGTTTGAGGAAACCAATGAGACCGCGTCCTAACGTCTAATTCAACCAGTATATCCCTGCAGGGCTCTGGTGGCTCCGTCGGGAACGGCCGTGGTTGGTTCTCTGGTGGCTATTAACGTTTCCAATGAGGCTGGGGTGTCAGAGTTTAAGTGTATTCGGCTTTATTCTGTTATTGGAGCAGCTGATAGCAGAACAAGGAGTTTCCCTGTCACATCTGGTTCTATTAAAGAATGTGAGTCAGAGGATCGTCTCTTCTGCAGTCCTCTGTCATAAGCGTGTATAACTGGTATATCTGCTTTAGCAGCTCAGATCTGCTGTGTCAGTCATTAGAGCGGGGTTTGTTTACTTCCTCCTACATTTCAGATGGAGCTGTGGCTGGAATGCCGAGTCAGCAGGTAATTTTCACTCTCGTTTCTCTGAAATTTAATCAGCAGTTATTCAGATTCCATAAAACAGGATTAAGGGAAAGTCTCACTTATTTCCACAAGTCTGGCTCATGAAAGTGAGATTCTGATCCTTCACCATGGCTTATGAGTCCCAGCTGAGTTACCATGGTAACGAGTGCTGGGGAAGCAGTCTGAGTCTAACCAGGGTGACTCCAGCTGAGTTGCTGTGGTCACTCGTGGTGTTGTTGTGGTACACGCCTCAAAATAAGATTCACCCAAAAGCCCCAGTGCAATTTATTCTTGGACCATTACAGTTCCACTGACCTGACTGGGATTAAAGGTTCTTATGCTGACTGAGATTAAAGGTTCTGCTGACTGGGATTAAAGGTTCTGATGCTGACTGAGATTAAAGGTTCTGGATGCTGACTGAGATTAAAGGTTCTGATGCTGACTGAGATTAAAGATTCTGATGCTGACTGGGATTAAAGGTTCTGATGCTGACTGGGATTAAAGGTTCTGGATGCTGACTGGGATTAAAGGTTCTGAATGTTGACTGGGATTAAAGGTTCTGATGCTGACTGGGATTAAAGGTTCTGATGCTGACTGGGATTAAAGGTTCTGATGCTGACTGGGATTAAAGGTTCTGGATGCTGACTGGGATTAAAGGTTCTGAATGCTGACTGAGATTAAAGGTTCTGAATGTTGACTGGGATTAAAGGTTCTGGATGCTGACTGGGATTAAAGGTTCTGATGCTGACTGAGATTAAAGGTTCTGAATGTTGACTGGGATTAAAGGTTCTGGATGCTGACTGGGATTAAAGGTTCTGATGCTGACTGGGATTAAAGGTTCTGATGCTGACTGAGATTAAAGGTTCTGAATGTTGACTGGGATTAAAGGTTCTGGATGTTGACTAGGATTAAAGGTTCTGATGCTGACTGGGATTAAAGGTTCTGAATGTTGACTAGGATTAAAGGTTCTGATGCTGACTGGGATTAAAGGTTCTGATGCTGACTGGGATTAAAGGTTCTGATGCTGACTGAGATTAAAGGTTCTGAATGTTGACTGGGATTAAAGGTTCTGGATGTTGACTAGGATTAAAGGTTCTGATGCTGACTGGGATTAAAGGTTCTGAATGTTGACTAGGATTAAAGGTTCTGATGCTGACTGGGATTAAAGGTTCTGATGCTGACTGAGATTAAAGGTTCTGAATGTTGACTGAGATTGAAGGTTCTGGATGCTGACTGGGATTAAAGGTTCTGATGCTGACTGGGATTAAAGGTTCTGGACGCTGACTGGGATTAAAGGTTCTGATGCTGACTGGGATTAAAGGTTCTGGACGCTGACTGGGATTAAAGGTTCTGATGCTGACTGAGATTAAAGGTTCTGAATGTTGACTGAGATTGAAGGTTCTGGATGCTGACTGGGATTAAAGGTTCTGATGCTGACTGGGATTAAAGGTTCTGGACGCTGACTGGGATTAAAGGTTCTGATGCTGACTGGGATTAAAGGTTCTGGACGTTGACTGGGATTAAAGGTTCTGATGCTGACTGAGATTAAAGGTTCTGATGCTGACTGGGATTAAAGGTTCTGGATGCTGACTGGGATTAAAGGTTCTGATGCTGACTGGGATTAAAGGTTCTGACGCTGACTGGGATTAAAGGTTCTGATGCTGACTGAGATTAAAGGTTCTGAATGTTGACTGAGATTGAAGGTTCTGGATGCTGACTGGGATTAAAGGTTCTGATGCTGACTGGGATTAAAGGTTCTGGACGCTGACTGGGATTAAAGGTTCTGGACGCTGACTGGGATTAAAGGTTCTGATGCTGACTGAGATTAAAGGTTCTGAATGTTGACTGAGATTGAAGGTTCTGATGCTGACTGGGATTAAAGGTTCTGATGCTGACTGGGATTAAAGGTTCTGATGCTGACTGGGATTAAAGGTTCTGATGCTGACTGAGATTAAAGGTTCTGGATGCTGACTGGGATTAAAGGTTCTGGATGCTGACTGGGATGAAAGGTTCTGATGCTGACTGAGATTAAAGGTTCTGAATGTTGACTGAGATTGAAGGTTCTGGATGCTGACTGGGATTAAAGGTTCTGATGCTGACTGGGATTAAAGGTTCTGGATGCTGACTGGGATTAAAGGTTCTGGATGCTGACTGGGATTAAAGGTTCTGGATGCTGACTGGGATTAAAGGTTCTGGATGCTGACTGGCATGAAAGGTTCTGGATGCTGACTGGGATTAAAGGTTCTGATGCTGACTGAGATTAAAGGTTCTGAATGTTGACTGAGATTGAAGGTTCTGGATGCTGACTGGGATTAAAGGTTCTGATGCTGACTGGGATTAAAGGTTCTGGACGCTGACTGGGATTAAAGGTTCTGGACGCTGACTGGGATTAAAGGTTCTGATGCTGACTGAGATTAAAGGTTCTGAATGTTGAGAGATTGAAGGTTCTGATGCTGACTGGGATTGAAGGTTCTGGATGCTGACTGGGATTAAAGATTCTGATGCTGACTGGGATTAAAGGTTCTGGATGCTGACTGGGATTAAAGGTTCTGGATGCTGACTGGGATTAAAGGTTCTGGATGCTGACTGGGATTAAAGGTTCTGGATGCTGACTGGCATGAAAGGTTCTGATGCTGACTGGGATTAAAGGTTTTGGCTGGTATTGGGATTGGCCGATACGTTGGGTGCGTTGGCTGATTCGCGCCCCTAGACATAATTTCCAGACAGGCATCTGTACAGGCAGCAGATGCTGGAGACGCTGCTCCCACCCTTCTCTCCTCCTCTAACAGCACTTGCAGCCTGCAGCTCCGGCCAACTGAAGCTTTTTATATTATAAGTTGTAAAATCCTTCATCATATTCAGCTGCAGCTGCAACCAGCTGATAGACGACAGTGAAAAGCGCCGTCTGACTTCACTACACAATCAAAGAGAAATAATTTTAGGAGGGTAAAAGCTCAAATATGTTCCAAACGGTCTTCTTATATCCATCAGCTTATGGATCATGAGTCTCGAACTTCGTGCTACGGTGAAGATGAGCGCGATGCGGACAGAAAATGAGAAATCTGTATTTAGGCGGATCTCCGTTGCATAAATAGGCCACAGAATAGAAGCAGAAGGAAAGTTACTGCTGCTGCTTTTTCAAGCTGACCATCGGTTCTCCTGATGAAGAGAATTAGAGGAGAAACCACCTGATCCAGCGTCCCGGTTGCAGACAACTCACCCACGGAAAACGCTAATCTCTTTCCTGTGTGTGTTTGGGGAAAAAAAGAAAAGCGATCCCCACAAAAGCGGGTTGTAAACTGTCTGTGCAGGGAAGAAACATGAGCAGAAATGGAGCGCATTTCAGGGCTTTAGTGGGCAGAGAAACTTTTCATCCACACATCCAGATGTGAAACATCCTTATAAAAGCAGAAAAACAACAGAAACACCGCGTGGATGGAGGAGCTGATTATGGCTCATATGATCTCTGCGTCCTCTGCAGCGGCATAAATGTTCTACAGAACCAGACCCGCCGGGTCTGAGAGTGCACATGCAGGATGACATGAAGTCCAGAGGGCTAATATTATATTCTTTTTGGCTTTGGTTTCTTCCCTTCTTACGAGAATTTTTTTTTTTTCTTTTCTTTTTATTTTTTATTTTTTCTTTATATATATAATATATTTTCCCCATCACCTGCACCGTCAGAAAATCTCACTCTGGAGGCCGTTGTCACATATTTGAGTTTTTACCCCCAAAACTGTGTTACTGTGTAAATGAGAGTTCAGAAGGCAGCAGGACTGTCGTCTCTCAGCGCTGGAGTGAAATCAGCCCTGATGATGATGGACGAGAAGTTTTTCCACCTCAAGTCAAACTGAGAATGAGATCAAAGTGAAATCAAATAGAAAACCTGATATTCGTTTAGATTTATCTTCCAGTAACCTTTGTTAACTGTAGTTTACAGATGTTGTAGAAATCCTAAGATATAGATAGATACAGATTTATATCATCACTTCAGATTTGAACTGCAGGTAAAGTCAGGAACATCTTGGACTTTTAATTTTAATCATCTGCTGCCCACAAAGTCAAAATACTTTGATATGAAATATGATATGAAAATCCTGAGAGTGCTGGTACACTATACGGGGCCGATGCTGGTAATATAATATCGGCAGGCTGTATCGGCTGATTCTGATGAGAAAATATCGGTGTCAGCCCTAGAAAAAATCTGTATTGGTCTATCCCTGCTGGATTAAAAGTTCTGCTTCTGCTGACTGGTTTAGATTTAAAGATGAAACAAAGAAAAAATGGTGAAAGCTGGTGTGGCGTTTTAAGGGTTAATGGCTTCACATATATGAATAAAAAGCAGTTTTCAAACGTCAATCAGACTTCATTTGTGTGGAATTTTGAATGTTTGCAGGAAACTGGTTGGGAGTGAAGATGATTCATGTAGATCTGACACCCCCCCTCCCTCATTCCCTCCCTCCCTCTCTCAATCACACACACACACACACACATACATCCTTGTACTTCTATCTTAGTGAGGACATTCATTGACATAATGTATTCCCTAGCCCCTGAGCCTTACCCTAACCACCACAACCGATTGCCTAAACCTAGCCCTTGTCCTAACCCTAACCTAAACCTAATTCTAACCTAAACTCTAAAACCAAATCTTTACCATCAAGAATGGGTTTTTCTTTTACTTTTTTTAGTGAGGACCGGCCAAAATGTCCTCACTTTGCTGGTTAAAAGCGCAAAATGATCCTCACAATGTAGCAAGTACAAGTGTACACACACACACACACACACACCCCCCCCCACTGTGGGCGGAGATGTGTCAGGCAGGGGAAAAACCGACTCCTTACTGGAGCCTGAAGCGACATGCCCCCACCAGGGTTAACTGTGTCCAGCCTCCGTTTATATTTCAGCCATTGACACAGTTTAATTTTCAGAAGGTCATCGTGATCCCAGTCTGCTGTTGCCATGGTGATGCTTTGGAAACAAAGTGCCGTAACTGTTCAGGGAAGTTTGTGGTGGTGATGATTGAAGCGTTTTATGTTCCTGACGCGTTTCTGTTCTTCTCTGATTGTTGCTCATTTTTCTCTGCGAGCGTCCTGATGTTCGCTGATCATGATGTGACAGTAAGCTCTGTCTGTCTTCTGTCCGTCCGTCTTCCTGCAGCAGACGGGCTGAACTCGCTGCAGGAGGGCGGTTCAGTACTTTGTCTTCTGTTAACCCTTCAGAAACCCCCAGAAGAGCTGAACTCAGGGACTTTCCAGCTCTGCTGAAGATGTGGCGACACCTTCTGGTGGTTTAGGGTAACTACAGCAGCAGAGAGCAGATCAGATGGAGGGGGGAGATCCTGTTTGTTTACTAATCAGGAGGAGGAAAAACCAGTGGACAATTAAATTTTTTTAAATGAAAAAGAATGGACAATTTAATAAACTGGTAATATGGTGCCATGATATTTTTTTTTCCTTCCTGTTTTTGTCATTTTCTTATTTATTTTTATCACAGGGTTAAATTTCAGTGTCTCATTTGTTTATTAACATTCATACAGAAGTATACAAGAACAGCAATAACATTTTTGTCAGATATAAGGAGAAATATATATATATATATATATATATATATATATATATATATATATATATATATATATATATATATATATGTATGTGTGTATATATATAATGTACACATACACACACATACATACAAACCCATGTAGAAAAACTTAAACATCCACCCCGCACAAGAACAGACTCCTCGCCCCTGCTGCTGTCACTTATGTGAAAAACAATCTGTAAAACGCTACTATAATATATATAGACCTACAGCTTGTACTAAATAAAAATTCCCTCCTGTACCTTTGTTGATGGTTGGTTAAAAAACGTCAGAAATGGCCCCCACACCTGATAAAATTTGTTTTCGGAACCTCTCAACACAAATCTAATTTTTTCCAGTTTAAGATGGTACAATACATCTTTCACCCAGTTTGAGACAGTATGCGGGGCGGCGTCCTTCCATTTCAAGAGGATCAAACGGCGTGCTAACAAGGTTGAAAAGGCTATGAGCCTCCGACCCCCTACAGGTAGTCTTGACTCCTCACCAGTGATCCGGAAAAGCAGCAAAAGAGGGTTTAATGTTATATTTACACCCAGTACACAAGTGAGTGCTGTACAAATACCTTTCCAATACTGCTGTATTTTGGGACATAGCCAAAACATGTATTAAAGTGGCTTCCTCAGATTTACATTTGTCACATGTTGGGTCAATGTGAGCATACATTTTTGCCAGTTTGGATTTATGGATATGGGCTCGGTGTACCACTCTGAACTGAATGAGAGTGTCTCGCACATATTGAAGATGAGTTAATTTTCTTTAAGACTTGAGTCCAGTCTTCTTCCACAGGGTTAAATTTCAGAAAGAGTCGGGTCATCCTTTGAAACGTTAATATTTACAAATCAAATCAAATCCACAGCAGGACATGGAAACATACATACGGGGAGAAATTTAACTGTTTCCTCAAAATAATGCGAGTTCATGCTGACTTTGATGGCATCAGCGCGTCTCAGGAGAGGCGTCAGGTTGTACAGGATGAAGCTTTTTCCTGTTCTGGGTTCATATTGTGGTGGAAGAATCTGCCCTGAAAGCCTGACTCGGTGGCATGTTGTGTGTTTGTGTTGCAGCGGGCTCTCCACACCTCCATGCCCTTCACCGTGTTCTGCCTCAGCGGGCTGTCTGCAGGCTGTCTGGGCCTCCTGCTGCCTGAAACCCTCAACAGACCTGCAGCTGAAACCCTGGAGGAGCTGAGCAGCCCGGTCCACGGCCGGGTGCTGGAGAGCAAGGTGAGCCGCTGGTACAGCTGGCTGCGTCGTCATGGAGACCAGTTACACTGCAGGAGGCTAAAGCTGGAAAACTGAATCCCATGACAACCCTCGTTCAGCCACACACGTCCCTACGATTACTTTTTCCTAGGATTATTTTACTCATCCCTTAGGATTACCATATTTGTTCCCAGGATTACTTCCCTCATTCGTAGTTGAACTAGGCTGCTGTTCTGGTTTCCACTGACAGTAATGTCATTGTTCAGGTGAATTTATTCTGACACAGTAGATTCTGATTCTCTCGTCATGTATTTTCTGGACTAAAGTTGCATCGGTCAAAATATGTGTCGTGAACTTCTTAGCGACATTTGAGAGATTTTTAGAAATTGTTTTTCATTATTGTGATATTTAGGTTTTGCACAATTCTTGGGGGTTATGGAAATGCAGCTACGGAAACTATGATGATTTAGGGTAGGGATGTACAGTACAATAACCTTTTTGAGAAAAATGATACAGATGACTGATAAATTTCAGCTCCTAAAGGCCGATACTGATAAATGATTATCGATAACACACATGCATAACTAATCATATCAATCCTGACTTTCCACTCAATATTTTTTTTTCCCAGTGAAAAAGTATCAGCAAGCCTCTCGAACATTTTCTAAAAGATAAACAAAACTGTTCATCTCAAATGCACATCAACTTAAATAAGGTGCATTGCTTACTGATACAAAAATTAAAGCTCCTTGAACTGATGCAAATACATGCATCGGGATTATAAACTGAAAGTGCAATCAAGAAGTAAAAAAGAACATAGAAAATGATGCTGACAAGTTAGATTCAAACATTCACTGTATGTTAAAACAATCTGAAAAAGTTTATTTGTAAACTGTCATAATGATTGACAGGTCAGACTTATTTATGTAAATAGAGGCCATTATTCTGGTCTCATAATGTGAGTGGAACAAAGTCATGCTGACAAAAATAATATACAGTTGTGTAAAAAAGTGTTTGTCCTGATTTCTTTCTTTTTTGCATGTTTTTCACACTTAAATGTTTCAGATCATCAAACAAATTTAAATGTGAGCCAAAGATAACACAAGTGAACACAAAATGCAGTTTTTGAATGGAAATGTTTAATTTTAAGGGGGTAAAAAAAACAACTCCAAACCCACATGACCCTGCGTGAAAAAGTGATCTCCCCCTAAACCTAATAACTGGTTGTTCCACCTTAGCAGCAACAACTGCATCAAGCGTTTGTGATAACTGGCAGTGAGTCTTCTACAGCGCTGTGGAGGAATTTTGTTCCACTCATCTTTGCAGAATTGTTGTAATTCAGCCACATTGGAGGCTTTTCCAGCATGAACCGCCTTTTTAAGGTCATGCCACAGCATCTCAATGGGATTCAGGTGGGGACTTTGACTAGGCCACTCCAAAGTCTTCATGTTGTTGTTCTTAAGCCATTCAGAGGTGGACTTGCTGGTGTGTTCTGGATCATTGTTCTGCTGCAGAACCCAAGTGCGCTTCAGCTTGAGGTCACCAACAGATGGCCGGATGTTCTCCTTCAGGATTTTTTGGTAGAAGCAGAATTCATGGTTCCATTTACCACAGCAAGTCTTCCAGGTCCTGAAGCAGCAAAACAGCCCCAGACCATCACACTACCACCACCATATTTTACTGTTGCTATGATGTTCCTTTTCTGAAATGCCGTGTTACTTTTACGCCAGATGTAATGGGACCTCCACCTTCCAAAAAGTTCCACTTTTGTCTCGTCAGTCCACAGAGTATTTTCCCAAAAGTCTTGGGGATCATCAAGATGCTTTCTGGCTAAACTGAGACGAGCCTTTATGTTCTTTTTGCTCAGCAGTGGTTTTGGTCTTGGAACTCTGCCATGCAGCCATTTTTGCCCCCCAGTCTCTTTCTGATGGGGGAGTCATGAACACTGACCTTCATTGAGGCAAGTGAGGCCTGCAGTTCTTGGATGTTGTTCTGGGGTCTTTTGTGACCTCTTGGATGAGTCGTCGCTGTGCTCTTGGGGTCATTTTGGTCGGCCGGCCCCTCCTGGGAAGGTTCACCACTGTTCCATGTTTTCACCATTTTTGGATAATGGTTCTCACTGTGGTTCTCTGGAGTCCCAAAGCTTTAGAAATGGCTTTGGAACCTTTTCCAGACTGATGGATCTCAGTTACTTTGTTTCTCATTTTTCTTGAATTTCTTTGGATGGCAGCATGATGTCTAGCTTTTGAGGATCTTTTGGTCTACTTCACTTTGTCAGGCAGGTCCTATTTAAGGGATTTCTGATGGAGAACAGGTGTGGCAGTAATCAGGGCTGAGTGTGGATAGAAAAACTGAACTCAGCTTTCCAAAGACGTGATAAACCACAGTTCATTTATGTTTTAACAGGGGGGCCTTTTCCGGGCAATCAGGTTTGGATTTTCTCCCCTTACTCAAAAAAATCTCCATTTAAAAACTGTATTTTCTGTTTACTTGTGTTATCTTTGTCTCACATGTAAATTTGTTTGATCTGAAACATTTAAGTGTGACAAACATGCAAAAAAGTAAGAAATCAATCACTTTTTCACACAGTTGTATTTGTTATCGGGGCAAGTCATCATGATATCGGACTTATCGGAATGATGTAATAATTTCCTGTTATCCGCCCGATAATTATCGTGTGCCCCTAATTTAGGGCAATCGCAGCCATCAATAAACTGTTCCAGTCAGTTATTGGTCAATGCAGTCTGAGAAGTGGGGATCAGAGTGCTGGCTGGGTAGGATTGATTTTTACTATAAATAATACTGAGTCGCAGTTTTGTTTGATAAACACTTCATAAATAAAGTTTAGATTAATTGTTCTGTGATTGAGCAGTAACATCTGCAGTAACCCCTCATCCTCCTTCGACAGAAAGATCCAGTCCAACACTTCGGTAAAAGTGTGAATGAGACACTTGATGAGTCACTTTCAATCGCAGCTTTCAGCAAAGAATTTCGTTACTTAGAAGTCGACTCTGAGCAGTGATCTTAGGAGTAATTCTCAGACGTTTGTTGGATACACTGCACATACAGCCCTAGTAGTTGTGGAGATGCTTCAGACAGGAGGCAGGCAAATCGGTCTAATCAAGTAGAGGTCAACAACTTCTTTTTCAAAACATATTTGCCCCAAAATAAACAAAAATAATAAAATAAGCATTGAAAAAACGTCATAACAACGTAGACAAAGTATTTTCGGTTTTGTAAAATGACAGAAAAAACCAACCTGACAACCAACTGTGCCTCTTTAAGATGAATATTGTTGAATAAAAACCATTTCTGGTTTTATATGATGTAAAACATCAAACCAAACCTGGAGAGTCTCAGAACTGACCGGTTCAGCTGACCCATCAGGTCTCTGAAGACCAGCTGAGTCATGGCTTAGACTCGGTGACCAACACTGTCTGTGGGGAAAAGTTCTGACCCACTTAAATAAAATGTGTCGGTTTGGTGAATGAATGCGGTTCTGGAGTCTGAACTCTGCAGCTGGGATTCATCTCAGCATCGTTTCTCTTCTTTTCCTCCGCAGCCTCTTCTGTACGGGGACGACAACGGGAGACCAGCCCCCAAGTAAAGCCATCGTCTTCATCTTCGTCCCTCCTGTCGGGAACTGGACCGATCTCTGTGTTCCCGCCGTGTCTGTGACGTTCCACACGGAGTCGAGTGGACGATCCGGCCAGAGGATCTGCAGCCTTTAATCTCCTCATGGTTCATGTCGGAGTTCTTTCTTCAGCCGGACGTGAAGAACGGCTTCATTTACATTCCAGAGATGTCGGGAAGAGACGGAACGTCTTTGGTTTTCCAGCAGCAGAGCGGAGCCGCGACTGCTGAAGATGTTCCGGAGAAAATGTCGGACTTTGTTCAGGTAGCTGGGTCTGAACGATGCCTTCCCAGGTTCCCTGATTCCAGATTCCAGGTTCCCTGATTCCAGATTCCAGGTTCCCTGATTCCAGATTCCAGGATTCCAGGATCTCAGATTCCAGGTGTGGTGGCTTCTCTGACCCGGAGCTTGACGTCCACCACCTGATCTCATATAATCTTCCTGTTTCAGCATCGTTCTCTCAGGCTGTTTACAGACCGTCACTGTTCAACAGTTGAATCTTTCTGCGGTTGTTTCCATGGAGACGGACGAGCACTTTAAATCAGTCGTTCAGTTTTGTCGTCAGTAAATGTTCATTCCTGCAGATGGTCGACAGTTTGAGTTTTAGTCAACGTTTTCTGATCAAATCTAACTGAAATTATGACTCTTTTTTTTTTTTTTTTTTTTTAAATCCTCTTTCCTTCATTTTGTTGGGGATTCCTCTGCCGGACGTTCAGGCTTTATTTTCTTTGTCTGCCTGGATGTGCAGAAATCAGAAAGGCTGATGTTTATTTCCTCTCTGGGGTTTTATTTGTTTTTGTTGCAGTTGGATGAAACTATGTTGTTAAAATAAAGATGCAGGTGATGACCTGCAGATGATGGAGGCAGGATGAGTCCTGGTCCTGGACGTGAAGGCGGGGAAAGTCACCCCATGTCTGAGAAGATGTCAAACGTGCAGAAATCTTTCCGTTCACCTCTCAGAGCTGCTGGAAAGAATACATGTTGCAGACGCGAGCCACGTTGCAGAGTTTTGGGAATAAAGTTTGCAAGTTTTAACTCTGAAGAGATCCATTAAGCTATTTCGTTTTTTTATTTTCATCCCATTTCAGCTGTATTTAGTGAAAATGGTTCGTTTTTACGTTATGTCAGTTCTCTGAGCCTGAAATGACACAGAAACATGAACATTTTTTCAGAAGACAGGAAAAATATCCCATAGAAAACATTAAAATGTCATTTTTGATGCCACATTATTGTAATATAAATAAATGCATTTCTTTACGTTAACGTGTTATTTGGTTACTCAGCTTCCATTTTCATTTGTCTTTTTGTGCATCAGTTTGCAACATTTCTGTCATCTCCAAAGCTTGAATTGAAATTCAGGATTCCCCGTTTTCTACAGGGCGACTTGTTACTGAAGGTGTGACGACTGATGTTGGATCAGAATGTGTGTTTACTCTAAATCTTTATTCCATTATAGCTTCTAAGAAGATGTCCAGACTTCCAGCACCGGGAAACTTCAGGTGTTTATAGGAAATGTCGCCATTTTCCTGACATTAAAAGGGGAGTTCCCTAAAATAATATGGCCTTTAAAGGGTTAAATGCTACAAATGAGATTATATTTTTATATATTTGGGTGAAGCTAATGTGAAAGTGATATATTTCAGCAGGTTTTAGTAAGGTGGCATTTTGGTCCTCAGGATGGGAAATGTTGGGATTTTAAAGGGTTTGATTAAAAGTCCTGATCAGTTTAAATTGGGGATGTCCGATATTATCAGCCGATATTGGCATTATAATCTGATATCGGAAAATATCTGTATTGGTTTTTTTGGCCCGATATTTGGAAAAACTCGTAAAATCTCACGAGATTTTGTAACAGAGCAACAAAATCTCACAAGATCTTGTTCCATTCGCAGCGGTCCAGCATGTATAAAGTCCCTGTTATCCTGGAAGAACTTCATTTCCCAGCATTCCTTTCAGAGTCATGTGATCACGGTGCAGCTGCTGCTGCTACAGACTGACTTGCTTTAAAGCTGCTGATAATATGTCTGGTTTTAAGTTGTTGGTTCAGTTACCAAGTTGTTAGAAACATTAGAATTAGACACATGTTGGCTAATACCTGCTAGTATCTCATATATGGAAGTATCTAGTACCTGCTAGTATCTGATATATGGTAGTATCTAATACCTGCTAGTATCTCATATATGGAAGTATCTAATACCTGCTAGTATCTGATATATGGTAGTATCTAATACCTGCTAATATCTGATATATGGTAGTATCTAATACCTGCTAATATCTGATATATGGTAGTATCTGATACCTGCTAATATCTGATATATGGTAGTATCTAATACCTGCTAATATCTGATATATGGTAGTATCTGATACCTGCTAATATCTGATATATGGTAGTATCTAATACCTGCTAGTATCTGATATATGGTAGTATCTAATACCTGCTAGTATCTGATATCTGGCAGCCAGATGTCCAAAATGAACTCATCTGGCTGAGTTGAGGATATTTTGGGATCTTTGTTCTTAGTGCAGAATATAGTTGTATTTCCTAAATATGAGCGTTACGACCTCACAGTTCTCTGCATATATTGGTATCAGTTGATATCGGAATTTAAGAGTTGGACAATATCGGTAAAAAACCCAATATCAAACATCCCTAGTTTGAATGACGTCAGATCTAAGATTTGAAAGCGAACGTCATCCTGAAGCAGAAACATCAAGCATCATGAAGTTTGTCTGGAGAGTCTAATAAACTCGGAGGCTTCAGAAGAAGCTCAGTCTCTGTAGATAATTAAACCAATTCTCAGTTAAATGTGATTTTTGTTTTTCCTTTTCAGTGAATAAAAAATGGATTTTGTTTGTGTACAGATGCTGTTTTTGTCTAGTAAATACTAAAAACTTCTCTCTGTGTGTCTCTGTGTGTTATATGTTGGTGCAGAATAATCGATTTTAACTCCATGTTTTATTACATCTCAAAGCAAACTTCATTTCTTCAGTGGAGGCATTAAGAGATCTCAAGCGTTAAAAGCTGCAGTGAATATTTTTATACCGTACCGTACCGTCTTCTTCCGCTTATCCGGGATCCGGTTGCGGGGGCAGCTGCCTAAGCAGGGAAGCCCAGACTTCCCTCACCCCGGCCACATCCACCACCTCATCTGGGGGGATCCCGAGGCGTTCCCAGGCCAGCCGGGAGATGTAGTCCCTCCAGCGTGTCCTGGGTCTCCCCCGGGGTCTGGTCCCGGTGGGACGTGCCTGGAACACCTCACCAGGGAGGCGTCCAGGAGGCATCCTGACCAGATGCCTGAACCTCCTCATCTGGCTCCTCTCTATACGGAGGAGCAGCGGCTCTACTTTGAGTCCCTCCCCCCCCCCTCCCCCCCGGATGACCAAGCTCCTCACCCCCCCCCCCCCCCCCCCCTCCCCCTCTCTTATCTCTAAGGGAGAGAACACCCGGGGGGGGAGAGTCTCCCCCCCCCCCCCCCCCCCCCCCCCCCCCCCCCCCCCCCCCCCCCCCCCCCCCCCCCCCCCCCCCCCCCCCCCCCCCCCCCCCCCCCCCCCCCCCCCCCCCCCCCCCCCCCGGCCACCCTGCGGAGGAAACTCATTTCGGCTGCTTGTACCCGCGATCTGGTTCTTTCGGTCATGACCCACAGCTCATGGCCATAGGTGAGGGTAGGAACGTAGATCGACCAGTAAATCGAGAACTACGCCTTCTGGCTCAGCTCCTTCTTCACCACGACGGACCGATGCAGAGTCCTCATCACTGCAGACGCCGCACCGATCCGTCTGTCCATCTCCCGCTCTTTTTTTCCCTCACTCGTGAACAAGACCCCGAGATACTTAAACTCCTCCACCTGGGGCAGGACTTCACTCCCGACCCGGAGAGGACACTACCCCCTTTTCCAGGCGAGGACCATGGTCTCGGATTTGGAGGTGCTGATTCTCATCCCGGCCGCTTCACACTCGGCTGCAAATCGCCCCAGCGAGAGCCGGAGATCACGGCCCGATGATGCCAACAGAACCACGTCATCTGCAAACAGCAGAGACCCGATCCTGAGGCCACCAAACCGGATCCCCTCAACACCTCGTCTGTGCCTAGAAATCCTGTCCATAGAGGTTATGAACAGGATCGGCGATAAAGGGCAGCCCTGGTGGAGTCCAACTCCCACCAGAAATGGATTTGACCTACAGCTAGAAATGCGGACCAAGCTCTGGTACCGGTCGTACAGGGACCGGACAGCTCAAACAAGGGGGTCCGGCACCCCGTACTCCCGGAGCACCCCCCAAAGGAATCCCCGGGGGACACAATCGAACGCCTTCTCCAAGTCCACAAAGCACATGTAGGCTGGTTGGGCGAACTCCCATTCCCCCTCCAGGATCCTGAAGAGGGTGTAGAGCTGGTCCACTGTTCCACGACCAGGACCAGAACCACACTGCTCCTCAATCCGAGGTTCCACTATGCAATGGACCAGAGCCAGCATCCAGAGCCCCCCCCCCCCCCCCCCCCCCCCCCCTTTTTTTTTTTTTTTTTTTTTTTTTTTTTTTTCCTTAAGAACCTCCGGGGGGGGGGGGGGGGGGGGGGGGGGGGGGCGGCGGATCTCATCCACCCCAGGGGCCCGGCCACCGAGGAGCTTTTTGACTACCTCGGCGACCTCAGCCCCAGTGACAGAAGAGTCCACCCCTGAGTCCCCAAACTCTGCTTCCTCCTCGGAAGACGTGTTGGTGGGATTGAGAAGGTCTTCGAAGTATTCCCTCCACCGGCCCACGTCATCCCGAGTCGAGGTCAGCAGCCCCCCATCCCCACTGTACACAGTGTTGACGGTGCACTGCTTCCCCCTCCTGAGCCGCCGGATGGTGGACCAGAAGCGCCTCGAAGCCGTCCGGAAGTCGTTCTCCATGGCCTCACCGAACTCCTCCCGCGTCCGAGTTTTTGCCTCAGCGACCGCCAGAGCCGCGCTCCGCTTGGTCCGCCGATACCTGTCAGCTGCCTCAGGAGTCCCACAGGCCAGGAAGGCCCGGTAGGACTCCTTCTTCAGCTTGACGGCATCCCTCACCGCTGGTGTCCACCAGCGAGTTCAGGGGTTACCGCCACAACAGGCACCGACAACCTTACGGCCACAGCT
Source organism: Atherinomorus stipes (assembly GCA_023101725.1). NCBI lineage: Eukaryota > Metazoa > Chordata > Actinopteri > Atheriniformes > Atherinidae > Atherinomorus > Atherinomorus stipes. The sequence continues at coordinate 1,076 of JALJCO010009537.1, read as the reverse complement.
CCGACTAGCAGCCTCAGCAATAGAGGTGCGGAACATAGCCCATTCCGACTCAATGTCCCCCACCTCCCTCAGAACATGGGTGAAGCTCTCCCGGAGGTGGGAGTTAAAGCTCTCCCTGACAGGGGACTCAGCCAGACGTTCCCAGCAGACCCTCACGACACGTTTGGGCCTGCCAGGTCTGACCGGCAACCTCCCCCACCATCTGAGCCCACTCACCACCAGGTGGTGATCAGTGGACAGCTCCGCCACTCTCTTCACCCGAGTGTCCAGGATAAGGGGCCGCAAGTTCGATGACACGACTACGAAGTCGATCATGGAACTGCGGCCTAAGGTGTCCTGATGCCAGGTGTAAATGTGGACACTCTTTTGCCTGAACATGGTGTTTGTTATTGACAATCCATGATGAGCACAGAAGTCCAGCAACAAAACACCACTCCGGTTCAGATCAGGGGGGCCGTTCCTCCCGATTACGCCCCTCCAGGTCTCACTGTCATTACCCACGTGAGCGTTGAAGTCCCCCAGCAGAACGATGGAGTCCCCAGAGGGCGCGCTTTCCAACACGCCGTCCAAGGACTCCAGAAAGGGGGGGGGTTACTCTGAACTGCCGTTCGGTGCATGCATAGGCACAAACAACAGTCAGGACCCGTCCCCCCACGAGGCGGAGGGAGGCTACCCTTTCGTGCACTGGGGTGAACCCCAATGGACAGTCGGCGAGCCGGTGGGCAATGAGTATGCCCACACCCTCTCGCCGGGAGCAACTCCAGAGTGGAACAAGGTCCAGCCCTTCTCGAGGATGGTGTTTCCAGAGTGCCCAAGCTGCTAAGTGCGTCGAGGTGAGTCCAACTATATCTAGTCGGAACCTGCTCGACCTCGCGCACCAGCGCTAGGCTCCTTTCCAACCAGAGAGGTGACATTCCACGTCCCTAAAGCTAGCTTCTGCAGCCGGGGGTCGACCGCCAGGGTCTCCCCCCCCCCTCGGCCACTGCCCAGCTCACACTGCACGCTACCCCTATGGCCCCTCTCGCGGGTGGTGGGTCCACAAGACGGGGGGCCCATGTTGTCCTTTCGGGCTGAGC
>JALJCO010009536.1:0-133521 GCA_023101725.1 Atherinomorus stipes | reverse complement strand
TACACCGCATCTCCTGCGAGCACACCGATGCGCGTTCATGAAACTACGGAAGCCGCGGCAGACAAGATCGCACATTCTCTTTCTTTCTTTGTGTCATAAAATCGGAAGGTATTGTGTTACTCATGAGCGATCACACTACAAGAATGACACCAGACAGACAACAGTCTGATCATCACATGGTGTCGCAAAAGACAACACAAACGGGAGGCGAGACAAGCAGCTGTCAGTCAGTCACTTGGTTTGGAGCCTCTGAATTGACTGTTTGGGTCACTCATGAAATGAAAAGTGGACGGAGACATCAGTTCCGTCAGTTCCGTCAGTTTTTTGTGTGTATTCTGCCTGTTCCAGTTGTTCTGTGGATCGGGTTTTCAGTTGTAACTAAACAGGATTAAATCCACGATGCGCACAGAAAGACTTGCTGCTCATCTTTGAAAAAGAGCTTTTCTAGAGAGAAACTGGACTCTGATCAGCGCCGTTGCTTCCACCACGCACCGCGCGCAGGACGCCCAGTGCCAAGCGGAGCCAAAACCATCAGTCTGACCTCAGTCTGCTGCCACGAGAGCAAAGTCCAGCCGACCCAGTGACGCTAATTTTAAAAAACTGCCATAAAGTGAAATAAAGTGTGTTATATGAACGCATACAGGTGCGTCCTCACATCATTCATTGAACTCCATCAGTTCAGAGTGCACTGACACGCCAGTCTTTCTGCGTCGTGGTCGTGGAGCGTCGCAGACGCCAAATTGTCAATCGCTGATTGTGTCACATTACACGGAGCGAAGACACGACGTCCTGCGACCCGACAACGCAGAATCGTGCACGACTGTGCGCGACTGTCCGCGACGCTTCCCTCGGGCCAAAATTGGGCTAAATTTGTGTAGTTTGATCCAGGCTTTATGCGTGCTTCGTGGAAGTAAGATGTTCTACTGTTTAGCTTCTAAAAATATGGTAAATGATTTTTTCCGAGTAAATTCTGGACGCTACCCCCTCAGGACACTTGGATTACATTGGACGAGCAGTACGGAGGAATACTGACAAGTTTTTGTGGACTTTTATTGACCTTTTTGGCTCAAGCCCTGGCAAACTCCATTATATAAAAAGTTGGGTGAAAACGAGAAGCCTTCCTGATCGCCGGCTGCATTTGAGATATTAAAAAAGTGCTCCAGAGTCTTGCTCACCATGAGGGTAAGTGAAAAATAAAGTTACATCATTCTGTGGGTTTACTATTCCTTTAAAGTATTTGTGAAATTATGGAGTTTTGCTGCAGATAATGCCTTATAGAGAGGCCCATTCATTCTGTCCCCTTCCCACCCATTATATGGCTGTGACAGACGTCTATTGGATGTCATTGAAAATACTGAACAAAGTGCATCCTGTACTGGTTCAATACTGTTTGCATTGAACCAGTACAGGTTGTGATTTGGCCTCATATGGACTAGGGCTGAAAGATATATCGTTATTGTATCTATATCGAGATATGAACATTCAAGATATTAATATCGCAAAGCAACTATATAAAAGATATAGATTTCCCCTGCGCTTGTCCTGCTTATAAAGCTCTGGAAGTCACAACAAACTGCACTTTCCACCAAAGTGTTTGGTTTTCAACAAACTCGTATTCATATCGTATCCTATCGATATTGAGATGTCTGGCATGAATATCGAGATATGAAATTTTGTCCATATCGTTCAGCCCTAATATGGACCATCACTATTTAATCAATAGAATGTGCGGACGGGACGTTTAATTACTAAATAAGGAACAACTCCATATTTTACAGGATGGTTGGCAACCCTGTTGCTAGCTGGAGCTACAACCACTTTTCTGGCGAACAGTACTCAACCAATTACTAAATCTGTTAGCACCTGCTAAATCAAATCGCGTTTTCAAAAATTGCTGTGACGTGTCTAGTCTATACATCTTCATTATCACTGACACCAGACTAATACCTGACATAAGCGGTCACTTAGTCTGCTTTGTAGCAAAACTGGACCCGTTTTAAAAGTCTGAATTTGGCTTTATCTTTGTGAGAGAAGCTAGTTTAGGCAACATGGGGGCTTTCTCATAGCAGTGAACCGGATCTATCTAAAATCACTTTATCCTCAATATTTATGAAGATTCTGATAGTTTTCAAGCCATACATTGAAGTATCGATATAATTACTCAGTATCAATCGATACCAATACCAAACTGGTATCAATATTATCGATATCTGTATTGATCTGCCCACCACTAGTTTTTATTTGACCTTTTAAGAACACAGCATGATGTCTTGAGATAACAATCTCCCCTTTTGGAAGAAAATGGCAACACAGCGTAAAGGATATGAGATGAAAGCACCAGTGAAACACTTGTGTGGATGTTTGATTGTGCATGGACACTCCTCTACATGTGCTGCTCCAGTTTCCCACATATCAGTCTACATCCCATCCTTGTGCTGTGGTATACAGCTGTAGTTTTCACCATCCTTGCCTTCAAACTTGATATTTGTTCATCTGCAACTCCAGACATGCAAAGAAATGGTTTGAGCTCCTGTATCTTACATACCAACAGGAGATTATTCCAATTTTCCTTCTAAGAACTGCACTGAACAGATCACAAAATCCTCTTTATATCATTTTTGTTTTAATTAGGAACTCAAAAGTGTGTTCATGATGAAATATTAACTATTAATAACCTTCACATTTTCTCCCAAACTGCACTAAGATGGAGCAACTCGCCTCACGGAACAATTTAGGAACTTAAAGAAGTTAATGTTACTGCACAAATCAAATCCAACTGCAAAGGAATTACAGATTATTCCACTGATATCTGTAAAACTGAGTGCATAATTTAATAAGAACATTCCCATCTGAGAGGTAATTGCTGCTCTGTAATGAGTATTTTGGACCAAGGAGACGTCTCAACTCCATCCAGCGCTGGTTGAGAGTACAGAAGATGATCCATCCGTGGTGAAGTGAAAGGGATAAAATCCCTGCAGCCAGACCGCCGCAACAGCTCATTGTTCTGAAAATGTATTGACACACAATTGTTGAAATATTCAGGCTGTATTTTAGCAGCTGGGAGACTTGAACTGTCCTTTCCTCAAGGATATGATCAGTGCTTCAGAAGACTGGCTAATAGCTTTAGGGTGGGTCTGTCCTCTGGAGCTTTGATGTGATGGATGGATCAGCCAGTTAAAGGCTTGATAAATCAATGCAAACAATGGATGAGTGGATGGACAAGCAGCAGAGATTGATGGATGATACTGTGAATAGTAAACCGGCAAGAAAGGCAGTGATAGATGCTGATTAACACGATCTCTGGACCCCGAGAGGAGGATGCTGGGGGATATCAGTGTCATTGATGAGAGTTATCCCATTAACTCCTCTGTAGAGTAACACAAGTGATAGAATGAGGAAAAATAAGATTATTTGTTCATGTTAAACCAGTGGCTTTCAAACCTTTTGAGCCACGTTATCGCCGTAGTGTTGTGAACTCTCATGGACACACTTTCTGATGGCTATATATACGCTGAAATGTCGAAATATTTTCTTATGCAGATATCATATTGATATTCAAAAACATGGTAGGCTATTGATCTATTTTACTACTGAAATCTTGTGAGATTTCATCATGTTATGTAATATTTCAAAATTTTGTGAAATCTCTCAAAATTGTATCGCTCTGTCATTAAATCTCACAAGATTTAGTTGTAACACCTGTATTTAGGAGGCAAAAACAAACAAAACACCTAAACCTTGATGTTCACCTAAAATTTTTTTAGTTTAGATTTTCTGTCCACTTTAAATGGCATGATTTTGTAAATAAACATATATCACATGAGCAAACAATGCAAATGAATAAACAAAAGGCTCATTCCAGGGACCCATGTGGGCCATTTTTATGTCCCTTTCTCATGGTAGTTCTCAACTGCAAAAACTCAAATCTTAGCAAGTATATTTTTCTAATTTCTAGTCAAAATACCTCATCACACTCAAAATAAGTCAAAATTACTGAAAGAGAAACATTTCAGTGAGATACAGAAACTTTTTTTCAGTTTTTTCTTCATAAGACTTCTTGGAATAAGATGCATTGTCTTAAAACAAGTTCTTATATCAAACTGAAATGTTTCTCTTTAAGTAATTTTGTCTTATTTTGAGTGTGATGAGATGTTTTGACTAGAAATTGGAATATGAAGAGTTCTTTTCCAAAACGAGTTAACCACCATTTAGAAAAAATGGAGTTAACTGCTTCTGCAAAGAAACTCATTTACTTTTTGAATATTTTCACCAAATCACATTTACATGATGTAGAGGGTTTTAGTTATGTCAAATGGAGATAGGAGGTTTGTACCCGACAGCGCCGAAAAGCAGTTAACTTTGTTTTTCCTAAATGGTGGTTAACTCATTTTGGAAAAGAACTCTTCATATTATACTCTCTAAGATTGCAGTTTTTGCAGTGTCCAATTCAAAGACTAAATTTTTTTCCAGGACAGCAACTTTAAGTGCTGGAGCCGCTCAAAAGAACCGATTCGTTCATGAATGTCATGTTTTCCCACCAGGAATCATTCTGACGGGACAACACTTTTTGGTGCAGGACTTTTCAACTCCTGCGGTGAAGCTGGTGAAGTGAAATCCAGAGACGACCTGGACGAATGTGACGACTGATGGAGCTTTGCTCATATCAGTGATTGTGATGTTAAAGCTGTAATCCTCATTCTGCTGCTCTTACTGGAAATGGAATAACACGGCTGCTCTCAAACACCACTGGAAATACATATTACTTCCTGGTGGTTTATTTACAGCCTCCCCCAGGACGTCTGAACCTCCCCGAGGATTAACATTTTGTTTATTCTTGGCAGAGTGGTTTGTTAGTTTTAGCTACTGGTTTCTGTTTGCTCGGCTGAATTTCTGATGAGCGTTTTCCTCCGACCGCTGCCTCTAATCTTCTGTCTCTTTTGTTTTGGCTGAGATGGACCGAGACAGTGGGGCCACGTTCATTGTGTTTTATCTGTGTGGTAGCAAATTTCTCACTGTGCTGCTGCCACACACACACACGCACGCACACACACACACACAGATAAGAAAAAATAAACAATACACAGAGGGGAAAGCACACATGGTAAAAAGCAGACCGAGGCAGCAGATTATTCTCTTCTCCCTCTAAAACAGGGATTAGTCAGCTGCTCCTCTAATAGAGAAACTGGCCTAAATAATTTCTGCAGCTCGAGCACACACACACGTGCACAGATTGGGAGGTTCGTGTGGATTTACAGAATGTTCCTGATGGTGATTTGCTGCATTACATTGGTGTTCAGTGTCCTAAAAGCCACCCAAAAAAAAGAAGAAAGAAAGAAAAGAAAAAAAAAAGATACACTGGAAACAAAAATAACAGAAAATTTTAATTTATCACCTTTTTTCATCACATGAATGACAGGAAAAAAAAACAGCTTCAACTGACCTCTGGGACCTGGAAAGTTTGTTTTGTTTTTTTTTTCTCCTGCATTATAAGGTTAAACTTAAGCAAAGCAAGATTTTCACCCTGGGAAAAAAAAGAAACATACTGAAGGCTGACAGCTCAGTCAGTAAAACCTCATTTTCCTTCAGGAAAGATGCTGAGTGATCAATCTGAAAACTGTAAAGGGATGAAGTGAAGGACAAGAGAGTTCAGAGAAGGATGGGTGATGCTTTGAGCGAGCTGACCAGGTGCATCATCCAGTCTTTTCCAACCTCCAGACCCTGAACTGAAGAGAAAACCCATGAAGTTTACTTGCAACATTGCAGATTTCTGATGCAACACTAATCAGACTGCAGGAAATTCAATACCAGTCCACTGCAGCGTCAATGAAGACCCATCTACGCTGGAGGAGAGTGAAGCCCCGAAGTAAAGTTTAATAATTGTAGTTCCCCCCTCGCCCACTTGGGGTTCCAAAAGAGCGCAAATCCCCAAAGACTCCCATATTAAAGGTAGAGTCCGAAGCCCCTCCAGCGTTTCTGTTTGCAAACAACAGTATTCAAACTTAGCGCTCCTCCCTCTCAGGCTAATGGCCGCCTCGTTCTAGCTAGCCTATTCAACTTCAAGCTTCTCCTTCAGAGCTCAGCAGCAGCAACAAGCCAAACTATTATTAACCCTGATTTTTTTCAAACTGCATTATCTGAAGCTCTTACCTTTTCTTCGGTGCATACACTGTTTTTTCTCTCTTGTTTTTTTCCTTGGAGAGTTGGAGTGACTGGCGTCTGCTCCAATCATGAGCTTATTTCCACACAGCGTCATGCTCTAAGCTCTGTCATTGGCTGCCGATATAAACAGAAATCTCCACCCAGAAACGTCCCGACCAGACCAAACAATACAAAAGAGCGAATTACAGGCATGGGGGGAGAGAGTTGCGTTCAAGCGCACCACGGCATGGGAGTCGAGGCCCAAAGGTGGGTTTTGAGACAAGTTCACTTGCTCAAGTCTAACGTTTTTTTTTTATAGGGGAACTTCGGACTATACCTTTAAACAGACCAACTTCACAGCAGAAATAAACATGTTTACAGCAGAAATAAACATGTTTACAGCAGGAATAAACATGTTTACAGCAGAAATAAACATGTTTACAGCAGAAATAAACATGTTTACAGCAGAAATAATCATGTTTACAGCAGAAATAAACATGTTTACAGCAGAAATAAACATGTTTACAGCAGAAATAATCATGTTTACAGCAGAAATGATCATGTTGACAGCAGAAATAAACATGTTTACAGCAGAAATAATCATGTTTACACCAGAAATGAACATGTTTACAGCAGAAATAAACATTTTTACAGCAGAAATGATCATGTTGACAGCAAGAATAAACATGTTTACAGCAGAAATGATCATGTTGACAGCAAGAATAAACATGTTTACAGCAGAAATGATAATGTTTATAGCAGAAATAAACATGTTTACAGCAGAAATGATCATGTTTACAGCAGGAATAAACATGTTTACAGCAGGAATAAACATGTTTACAGCAGAAATAAAATCATGTTTATAAGCAGAAATAAACATGTTTACAGCAGGAACAATCATGTTGACAGCAGGAATAAATATGTTTACAGCAGAAATTATCATGTTTACAAGCAGAAATAATCATGTTTACAAGCAGAAATAATCTTTTACAGCAGGAATAAACATGTTTACAAGTAGAAATAATCATGTTTACAGCAGGAATAAACATGTTTACAGCAGAAATAATCATGTTTACAGCAGAAATAAACATGTTTACAGCAGAAATTAGCATGTTTACAGCAGGAATAATCATGTTTACAGCAGGAATAAACATGTTTACAGCAGAAATAAACATGTTTACAGCGGGAATAAACATGTTTACAGCAGAAATAATCATGTTTACAGCAGGAATAAACATGTTTACAGCAGAAATAATCATGTTTACAGCAGGAATAAACATGTTTACAGCAGAAATAAACATGTTTACAGCAGAAATAAACATGTTCACAGGAGAAATAAACATGTTTACAGCAGGAATAATCATGTTTACAGCAGGAATAAACATGTTTACAGCAGAAATAAACATGTTTACAGCAGACTGAACATGTTTACAGCAGGAATAAACATGTTTACAGCAGAAATGATCATGTTTACAGCAGGAATAAACATGTTTACAGCAGAAATTATCATGTTTACAGCAGGAATAAACATGTTTACAGCAGAAATAAACATGTTTACTGCAGAAATAATCATGGTTAAAAAAATCATTTTAGATCGTTTTCACACATATGTGGGTGGAGCCAGGCGCTGCCGCACCGTTGAAAAGGTTGCAATGTTTCAATGTTCAACTAATACGGTTCTGTTTCACATCTGCTTTTTAATCACCGCACCCAGCAGTCGCCCTACAGACTGGAGCGTTGTGTATCCATGGCAACCAGACAGAAGTAGACGTGTCCCAGCTGTAAAGCATGGCTGTGTTGTAAATAAAAACACACATAAATGATGGAGTGTGTTGAAGACGAGGCACGGTTAGGTGTGGAGAGGAATGTTGTCATGTACTGGAGGCGGATTGCGGATATCCAGACAAACCAGATCAAGACGCAGATTGATTCTATTGAACCACAAAGTCCGATCATATGCAGATATTATCGGCGAACAGCAGGTACTGGTCAGTTGTAAACATGAGCATTAACGCTTAGCCTGCTGGCCCTTGTTGGTAATTTGTCCAGGGTTTGTGAACGCCTGCTGAAATACATTAGTAGCTAGCAAACACAAAATGATACTAAACATTACAGTTAGGCAGTAACCCTGTTATTTGTAATAACACTGTCAATAAGAAGGATATCCCAACAGTACAGCTGCCTATAGATACCTGTTTAGTTCAAAATGGCGGAGCATCTGAAATTAAGGTGGAGCTAAAGTTGCTAGGCGTTCACACATCACTCGCGGCGCATTTCAGGATGAAGCAGGCCGCTCCGAAACCACCCTGTACAGCCGAGAGCAGGCGAGTTCGGTCGACTACGAGCGTGAGTGGTGTGTTCACACAGACCCAGTCGCGCCGTGTTCGGTACCAAAACCCTGTTAGGTCGACCTAAATGGGTCCTGTGCGAAAGCAACCTTAGGTTTAAAGTTGTACTTCCATGGTCATTTCATTAATATTTCTGTGTTCTCCATTATTATTTCTTCTGCCGTTCTTTTACCTTCTTTCTTTGTATCCAGCTGTATTTGTATCTAAGGCTTGTGGTCCAATGCAGCTTTTCCAGTCCTTCTCATAATTTCTGTCTATTGGCTGCCTCCCATAGTGTATAAGGAGCTCCGCCCTCCGCTCTTATTTCGCTACACAGGAAATAAGCCGACAAACAAGTTTGTTCCGCCATCTAACAAACAGTTACATAGCTTCTCAACTCCACACAGCGTGCCGTCTTTACTTCTAGTGTGAGTGGAGGGTTACCTGCCTTCCAATGACAAAGAACCCCCGTGAGACGCATTTCAATGTTACGTAAGGCGCTGTTCCCATTCGCTCTTCTCTTCGTATTGTTTCTGTATGAGGAAGCCAGCCGCTGGGGCCCGCAGCAGCAGCATTGCAGTAACAAGGGGAAACCCTCCGATTTCAAGGCAAGACGTCAGTGGGAGCCAATAGGTGTCATGTCAACTGTGACGGGGGTGAATGTTTTTATAACTTATCCATTTAGATGTTATTTAATCTTGAAATTACACATAATTAGGGGCGTGTCCTAATGATTGACAGGCAGCAGACTGGGTGCTGGTTTTAGCCATCGAGGCTAATATTTAGCTCCCTGCTTGCTCCCAGGAAGGCTTCAGCCTGCAGCAGAGTTAGAAAATGGCGGTTTTTAGCTGGTTAACAACAAGTGTGAGAGTGTCTCACCTTTATAATATCTATCTTCATTCATTCCTGTTCATATTGGATTAGCCCGGTTAGCGTTAGCTTGGCTTTCAATCATTTGTCCCGCGGGTCAGAGCGACCATGTCTCTGCCCATTTTAGTAATTTCCAGGAGTGCCGACACATGCAACACGGCAAGATGGCAACAGTGGGAAACGCCCAACTGGCTTCACTTTCCCCTATTCAGACGTGACCGGATACTACGCCCATTTTTTTACAGTCTTTGTTTAATTGGTAAAGTGATACAACGTGGAAACAGTTCCCCGGTTGCAACAGCTAGTTTAGTTAGATGCAACGTCTTTCCTGGTAAATAGTTGTGCCTGGACCTCTGAAAACACAATTGTTCCTAAATCCTACTTCAGAACATTTTTGATTGTGACGTTCATGAAAATCGTCCTATCTTGAATTTGTTCTGGCTGAGCTCCTACGAACTCTCAGGAGGAGGACATTTCTGAAGGTAACTCTGAAGGGACATACTTCCTATTTAACTTGAAACTCTATGACAGAGATTGTATCACTTGTATGAACATGTAGATTTCTTTGGACTGTCCGTGTAACTCACTCAGTGACTCAAATAACTCAAAAACCCGATTCTCTTTGGTGACTGACTCATCCAAACTCGATTCAATAAACAATATCGCTCCATAAATGTCCCAGTCACGGTGACTCCCGGAACCACCTGCTGATGGGCCTCCTGCGACTCCTCCAAGCTGATAAATGGTTCATCAGTGATCATCTTTTAATGATTGAAATTCCCAACAACTATGATTTTTTGTCAGAATAATGAGCTTAATCGGTAATAGTTATGATGCTCAGCACCACTGACCAACTTTGAGACTCCCCAGGAGGTTTTATTCCCTCTGATTCAGCACTCGCTACATGGAGCGAACTCCATCTTGAAAGCATGCCGGACGTGTTTGGACTCAGCAGGAGGTCATTTGTGTTACAAACCGTAGAAAATGAAGTGAGATGTTATTGTGTGCCACATCCAGCCGGATGCCAACTACGAAATAGCTCCAGAGTAATAATTTTTTTTTTTTTTTTTGTTATACTTGTATGATCCCCGAGAAGAAATTAGGGCTCTGCATTTTACCCATCTCTGTACAATAGTACCAGAGAGCAGTGGGCTGCTACTTAAAGCGCCCGGGGAGCAGTTGGTGGGGTTAAGGACCTTGCTCAGGGGTCCACACTGGTCCACCTAGGACAATTTCTTTCAGTTAAAAACTGCTTAGCATTAGCAGGTGTTTCTTGTGAGTCTCACATCTACAAAAACCCAAACTGAGTCTCATATGTAGCCCGTCTTCCTCTAGGAGGAGGTTAGAGGACATGGGGGGGGACTGGAGAAGTATGTTGAGGGATGGAGGAAACATGATGAGGAGGAGAGGAAGGTGCCTGGAGTGAGAGAGGGCTGCCAGATGCAGCAATCACAGCGATGAAACAGAGGAAAGGTCAGATGGAAATTAAAGCTTTCGGCAGGTCGGAGAGAGGAGATGAAAGGAAAAGGAGAGAGGAGTAAAGAAAGGTTTCTCCCACCCAATCAAGCTGGCACAAGACGGGAAACACTGCAGTCTCCACACCTCTTATTAGCCTCTTGTGCTCTGAGAAACAGTCAAAGCAGAAGAAGCTATTCACCAACAAACAACCCAACAACACACTTGTGCTTCTGCACACCTTTAACAGGCTGCTCGTCTCCAGAACCACGTGGTTTTCCTTCTTAATGACACCATCGACTCAGCTGATGGAAACAGCCACAACTGTTTGACTAGCATGTAAAAACTTTTTAAAAATCAAGGATAATGCAGCAGAAAGAACTAGCAGTCCTCATGAACCAGGACTCTGGCTCCTGTAAGTGAAGATGCTACTTCACTGGTCACCTTGTTTTCCTGACTGTACGCTGAGATCAAAGTGACCTGCAGGATGTACTGTATGATCCAAATGTGCTTTTATTACTCTAATGAACAAAAAATCATCCATGAACAAATAAAAAAAAAACAACACAAATGCAGTTGTACAGTAAAATAGCTCTGTAATGGCATGAAGCCTTCAAGTATTTGAAGGAAGACAAACACCTCTGTGCTCTATGCTTTCCATCAGCACTGAAAATGCCAGCAGCCACAGATCTAAACATCTCCATAGACTGATCCGACGAGCGTTTTGTGTGTTGCGCCATCTTGCGGCGCCGCCATTGTTTGGGGAACGAGTCCAAATTACCTCCTATCTGCCAACATGGAAAGCAGCGTGAATGTCTGGATTTACAACGTTGGACAGTCGTCTAAGGACATGATAACCTATAGGTATTTTATCCAGAGATCTCTAAGTTATTCTGACATTTTATTTTATTTTATTTTCTTTACATCGGAGCATTAATTTAAACTGTTATTCATCTCCAGAAACTGGCTTTAATGACAAGCCACACTGGAATAACACGTACATCTCGTGATTACTTATCAAAATTTAAAATATTAAACCCTTTCAAAGGTGGTTACTTCTCTATTTTGTCACATATTTGACTGTTGGTATTGTTTAAGGACTGTACAGACCACGTAGCCTTCACATGTCCTGCAAATGAAACTAAAGGCTGCAGGACACCGTCTTCCTGATCCGTTTGTGTTTCTGACTGAACTGTTTTTATTTTCTGGTCCCAACGTTGCCCTGATCAGAGCAAATAACCTTATATTTCACAATATCTCCCAGATTAGTCATAAACTCTCTGCAACACCACAGCGGTCTCTGTTAGCATTAGCTAGCATTATAATGTTATGCGTGCGTCATTTTCAGGAGCATAGATACGGGAAATAAAGTGTCAGATTAATGAGTGTTCACCATAATATACCGTGTTTTTGTTGTTGGGGATTAAATCCAGTGTTTTCACCGCCGTCGCAGCAAGTTATTCCTCCTCTGCTCTGATTGGCCGATATTCCTCCTCATACGAACACACTGACATCAGTGGACTGAGCAGCACCGTCCACTTTTGTCACAGACAGCAGAAAACTTCATGAAATAAATGTCTGTGATCTTCTTCTTCACTTATTACCACATTAAAGTTTTCCTCTGATGTTCCAACAACCAGGAATGTGACAGTCCTTCCAGATTTCCTCCATGTTGTTCAGAAAAAAGTCTGATTCTCATCTGTTTTAGTTTACACATGTACAGAAACATTCCCCTAGCAATGGCAGACGGTCTAGTTGGGGCGTTTGGCTGGGTTAGTCTATATAATGCATAAAGTTTCATCAGACACAACTGGAAATTAAAGGAAAAAATATAGTTGCACACCCATTTACAGTGAAGCAGTTTTAGGCTGGGTTGTATTGATTCATGGACATGATGGTGATGGATCACCCCCCAAGAATATTATTGATTAAATTTGCTATATTATCTACTAAGCCTTGTGGCTGATTCAGGCGATGAATTCGAGTTGTGCCACAGTTTTGTTTCAACCTCTGCGGGTCATGTGGAGATGCAGGGATGTCTGACAGCTGGTGTGGGTAGGGTTGTCAAAAATATCAATACTCTGAAAAGTATCGATACTCAAACACCGTATCTGGATACGATACCAATTTGCCATGGTATCGATACTACAGTGCGCTCGCACTCGACAGGCAGCAGCTGGCCAGGTAAACAGCAGCTGACTGACAGGCAGGCAGAGAGGCTGACAGCTCGTGTTCCTGCCGCTGGAAGTCCAGGCCAGCTCGTCTTATTGGCAAATGAAAAAGGAAAAAGCCTTGTTTGGAAGTATTTCACATTCAGCAGACGAAGAAGGAAAACCGAAAGATGTAGACAGGCCTGTGTGCGAACAGTGCATCAAAGCGGTCACAAAGAAGTCCAGCAGCACAGCAAACCTGGCAAAACATCTTAAGGATCGCCATCCTGGCCTTCAGGATGAATTCTGACAGGTTAGTTACTTAAAAACGCATTTTTAGTGATGGTTAGTGCCACTGCTAGGCCGCATATCCCAACCTGGACCTTATTTCTAGGAACATGTGTATTAACTCACCGGTAACATTTATGTGCCACTCTAATTTCTTTGGATGATATTCACATTTCTGGCCGTCTGTGTATGATCGCTATATAATGCGGGTGAAGGAGGCAGTGGGAGTGGGTCTCTATAGAACATTATCTGCAGCAGAACTCCTTCATTTCACCAATTCTTTAAGAGGAATGAACGAACGAGTTGTCCTGTTCAGAACTGGTTGCTGTCTACTTGTATAGTTTAATACCTCAAAATATTGTTCTAATTATTTTTTGTGTGTTACCTCAAATCAAAAATGGCATCGTTGTTGTTGTTGGTGTTATTATTGTTATTATTATTATTATTATTATTGTTGTTATTTTTTATTATTATTTTATAGTTTGCACAAAGTCAGAACCCGTTTCTTTTGTTTTTTGCACTAACTCAGAAAACTGTTTGTATATTTTAGCTATTGTTACTTTTAGATTTTTGGATGTTTTACATATTGAAAAAATAATACCTCAGACCAACTTAAAGGGTTTTTTAAAAAAAGAAACATGAATTTTTCTTTATTTTTTCCTAATTTTTCCTTATTTTCTACTTATCAAATTTTACATCCTCTCTCCCCTCTCCCCTTTTCCTTCTTCCTTCTCCTTCTGCTTTATTTCAGTTTCCAATTTTCCGCAATTCCCTGCCCCTTTCCCCATTCCCCTACTCCCTGTTCCCATCCAATATCCACACTCGTTATTGAAAAAAGAGAAAACCATACTTTAATTTTTTTTTTTTTCTTTTTCATTCTTCATTCACATCAATAACAAAATAATACAAAAAAAAATTAAATTATAATATAAATTTTTTAATTTTTTTCTTTTTCTTCCTTTCCCCCCCGACCTCCCCCCCTCTTTAATCCGATTTTGGCCAAAACGTACATTTAATATTAAATCTTCTTTATAATTTTTTCTTTGTTTCCCCCACCAAACACCAAACACCAAAAAAAACTACAAAAAAAAATAACGATGAGTAGAAGCTTCATAGCTTCATTTTTTCCACCCTCCCCCCCCCCCTTACCCTTGGCTCCAGTTTCCTGTAACCCCAACCCCGGCCATCCCCATTTTCTTTTTTTATCTTCCCTCCTCATCCCCTTTAAAATATTGTCAAATTGCATTATATTTGGGTATTGTTTTGTATTTATTTGCACATTTATTCAACTAGCATAGGATAAGAGATTTTCAAGTTCATACAAATATTTCTTATGCTTTTAAGTATTTGTCTCTTTTTTTTAATCCCCTGTAGTATCGAAAATGGTATCAAGTATCAGGGCTGTACAGAGTGAGCGTTTTACTCGCATATGCGCCTAAAAATATATTGGTGCGAGTACCGGAAAAAAAAATGGGAGCACGCCTGCGAGTATAGATTTCATCCCTCTAATTTACACTTTGCTCCTAAATAAGTCAGGATTGATTTAAAGTGGAAATGAAACTGCCAACAAAACTAAATTTGTTAATTTGCCAGTAGAAAAATACATGAAAAATATGAGCAAATAAGAGAAAAACGTAGCAATGTTTTTATGGTCAGGACCGCGTTCCCCCCCCTACCCAAAAAACAACAATATTTATATAGAATAATAAATGATGATGAAAACCCCATCTCCTCTCTGATGTTTTTTCTCCTCCCGAAGAGAAGGCGGGTTATTAGCGGGGTTTCTTTTGTCTCCGAAAAAAACTGATGGCTCTGTCAAGAAACCTCTGCGAGCTTTCCATCATCACTTAGTAAGGGATTTTGTTTTGCTGATTGAGGTGTTTCTAATAAGAGGCTTAAAGAGGAACGGAGTTGGTGAATTACGCAGCGATGTTTGTAAGGACCGATACCGCAGATACCGATACCGGTAAACGGAGCTCCGCTGGTGATGTTGAAAACACTCAGAGCAGCTTCAGGCTTTCCTCTGCGGGCCTCTAGTTTACCAGACTCCAAGTCTTCAGATCACTTTCCTCATTTTCTCTATAAAATGTTCACACATGATCAGGAGTCAGAGGTTTCCTCTTCAGAGCTGAACCAACCAAACTGGTGACGTCAAAGCTTAGCTTTGCAAGCGTCTTTGTGGGCTTTAACTAATAATGATAATAAATAATAATGATTATTATTATTATCACCATCATCATCATATTAATAATAATACATCTGGGAGATTTTCTGATTGAAGGTGATATTTGGTTACAGCTGTAATCTAAACCATTAGACGTCTCTTTTACATCGTTAGCATGGCTCGTCCAGCTTTTCTTCCATGTAGTGAAACCAATAATGAGTCTCTGGGTTTTTATGAGAACCTTTGCAGTCATGAGAACAGATATGGGGGGTTCACAACATGGCAGCTTCTCGCCATATTGCTGTTTAACAAAGATTAAATGAAGAGGTTACCTGCTGCTGACAGTTAAGTATCTGCAGAAGAATAATCAGGGAGCAGGCGTTATCGCCCCCTACAGTTATAGGTTTTCATGGGTCACAGGTTTTGCTGTAACACCGGTTTGGTGCCCTTTTTAACAACAATGCAAAATGCAAAATCAACATCCATACTAAAGCCCACCTGCCAGACCAACCCCACCCAGACCAAATCCTCTGTGGACCGCTGGATGGACACACCAAGTGTGGCAGGTGACTGAACAACAAAAAACTTAGGACAAGGAAGTTCTCTGTATTTAAAACTGTTTGTTTCTCGGTGTAATGCATCATTTGGCCTATTGCCTGGGCGAAGGTTATTATTATTATTATTTAAATGTGTTATTTAAGAAAATTCATAGTGCTCCTAAATTTTTTTCTGTACTCCTAATTTTTTTCATTTGGGAGCACTAGTGCTCCTAGTGAAAAAGCTAAGCCTACAGCCCTGAGTATCGAATATCTTTTTAGATATCAATATTAAGCTTGAAATTTTAGGATTGTGACAACCCTAGGTGTGGGATAAGGCGCCGTGGAGGCTGGAGCGGGGCCATGTGGGCTGGCGGCTGGGATTAGGAATGGTTGTCTTCCACTCCTAAATGAATATTTAAGAAAAAATTCTGCATACAGCTCCTCATCTTAGATGAAGCAGGCTGGCCTGATAACAAGAAAGTCTATCAGGAAGTTAGACTCAAGCTGATCACACCAGATCCAAAGACTTGGACGTGTCATTTGGCGTTGTCGGCAGGATTTTTAAAACGTTTATTGTACTTTAATAGTAATCATTTAGCAGGCAGAATTCTTAAAACCATTTCCATCAGTTAGTTATACATTTCCTGTTCTGGCTTCAGCTGAACCAACAGAACAGTGATCTGATTGACCCCAATTGATCATGAGCCACTTTTACTTGGGTCTAAGAAGGCCATACCACACGGGAAAACATGTCTAAATATAAAAAAGTACAAACGTGGTAGCTGAGAACAATCTTTGTAACCACTCCCTTTCTTCCTGACCGTCCATGCATCCATCTCTCCATCGCTCTCATCTATTTCTGTCCCTTCCCACCATCTTAATCCCCCGCTCGTGCACGTTCATTTATCAACTTCAACCCCGCATTCAATTTTATCCTCCTCCCCCTGCCTTTCACTACCTTTTTCCCAGTATCAGACGGGCGTATTCCTGCTTTCTATACCTTCTTCATCCTTCATGTGTTCCCTGAGCACCCCTTCATACAACTGCAGTAGATGAAATCTTCACTCCTGTATACTCATTTCAGTTCATCTCAGTTCATTTGGATAGCATCAATTCATCTCGAGGTTGTTTTGGAAAATATGAAGTATCACATCTTTCAGATTAGTAGTTTTCCTTTCCAGCTCTTTTAAAATATTAAAGATGTGCTTCTTGCCTTTAGAAATATTATTACTAGCCCCATATGGCATGATGTGATACAGCGTAGAAACGATTCAAGTTGCATTTAACTCCGACAATGTTAAATACGTGCTGAATTGGATGTTAGATCCATTCTTCCATCTGCCAACAGTAGCATGAAAACCTTCCTCTGACTCTGGCTTCTGCAAAAAAACCATTTTATCTGGCTTTTACATGAAGAACTGGGCCATCAAGCAGCTTATGGTACATTTTCTTCTATCCAGGGGTCCATGTATGGATGCAATTACATGCAATTTGTTAATATTACATTCATTTAGGCAGCTTTATCCTTTAAGGATGAGCTTAAAGACAAACTAAATCTGGCAACACAGAGTTCAATATATTCCAAGGTTACATCCCCAATAACTTCATCCGTACCAAGGCTTTAGCCTTAGATATCATCAGATGCCAATTTGCTAGACATAATTCAACACTCTTTTGCTATCACTGGCTACTGGAATTGCTTTTGGACTGCAGGAACCTTTCCATCCATTGGTTTCTATGAGCGTTGATGGTATCTTTCCTTCCTTTTTATGTAGACATTGTTGCAGCTGCAGCTGATTGTAGTTTATAAAACTGCCTTCATGGGGTCTCCTTTCCCCTCCTATCTCCCAACAGAGATAAGGAACTTTCCAAGTCTGAGGGGAACAGTCTGTGGTACAGTTGGAAGGTGAATGATGGATGGTGATTCGTTTAACATGTGAGCACAACACCCAATTCCATGCACCTATAAAGCTGCCCACTTATTAAACAGTTGTTCCTCATGTTAAGATGTAAAGATGTAAAGCAGAATGGGGCAACAGTGACACCCTGGGTTTGGAGAGCCAGTATGCAACAGAGGACTCAAACATTTCTGCGTCATTACATGTCATTTCAAGAAATGTCCATTCTAAATTTAACCACATATATAAAAAAATGTATAAAGCTGAATTCTTTACAAATTCAAACTAAAAGGGATGGTCAAACTGCTGGGTTAAAAAAGGGACCAACTAATTTCTTGGTTATTTCAACCCAGATATTTGGGTTGTTGGGACCAAACTTGTGGGTTAAAATAACCATATATAACCAAATAACCTTTTTGTGTTTTTTTTTTTTTTTTATTTTATTATATGGTTAATTAGTTCCGAGCTAGGTATAAAATCCTTTTCCTCTTCCCCCCTTTCCCCCTCCTCCCCCCCTTCCCCTTTTCCCCCTCCTTTCTTATTTTCCTATTTAAATTGAAAATTTTTTAGAACCTCCCTTGACTCCCCTGTTCTGATAATTTATAATGAATTTCTTTATCTCTTCATCCCTCTTTTCCCCTCTCCCCCTTTCCTCCCTCCCCCTCCTTCCCTTTCTCCCTTCTTTCCTTTTTCCCCCTTTCCCCTTTTTTCTTATTTGGTATCTTGTCTCATTCTCAATACTCCATATTTCACCCTTTTCCCCCTCCCCCCTTCCTTGGTTCGTCCGCCGCGTTTCCCTTTTCTTCCTCCCCCAACTTTTCCCGGTCCTCCCCCCCCCTCCCCGCCCCCCCCTTCCTTCCCTTTGTTCTCCTTCTGGTCTACCCGTTCCGCCCCTCCGAACTAAGCTAATACACTCTTTCCGCATTCCCTTGATTTTTCTAATTCCCCCCTTTCCCCTCACCCCACTAACAATAGCTACTCCTTTTTTTCTTTCTTTTTTTGTCCGTTTTTCTGTTTTCCGTGTTTCCGCGTTTTCTTACCATCACTTCCCAGCACCTCCCCCCACCCCTTCCCCCCCCTCCCTTCCTGGTATAGTGTACAGATTGCTCGGGACACACCTATCCTCCTCACCCCCCCCCCCCTCCCCCCCCCTCCCCCCCCCCCCCCCCACCCCTCCCCCCACCTTCTGGGGATCTTTCTTTTTCCCTGTTTCTTCTCTCTTTCTCCCTCCCTTCCTCCTCTCCTCTTCCCTCCCCCCGGCTCCACCTTTTCTCTCTCCTCTCCTCTCCTTCTCTTCCTCTTCCCCTCCTGTCTTTCCTTTCTTTCCTCCTCTCTTCCTTTCTTTCCTTTCTTTTCCCTTTCCTTTCCTTTCATCGTGGACTCGTGATACCTCTATTCTCCTTCTCCTCTCTTCTGCTCGACTCTTTTTTTTCCCCCTTTCTTTCTCCATCCCCTCCCCCCCCCCCCCTGAACCCCCCTCCTCCTCCCCTTCTTCTTCCCGGTCGGGCGCCCTACCCCTTCCCCTTTCCCCTTCCTCTCTCCCCTCCCCTCCCCCCCCGTCCCTTTTTTTTTTTTTTTTTTTTTTTTTTTTTTCTTTTTCCCCTCCCCCCCCCCCCCCCCCCCTTCCCCTTCTCTCTATCTCCCCTAAACCCAACACTAAACAAAAGGACGACCGACCCCCCTCCTCTTCTCTCCTGCTCGTGATTGTGTTCCCCCCCCCCCCCCCCCTCCTCCCCCCCCTCTGATTGTTTTTTTGGAAAAAATATTCTCCCCCCTTTTTTTTCAGAAAGATTTTTTTTTTTCTTCTTCAGAAGAGATGTGAACCTTTATTTCCTGATAATTTTCCCCCCCCTAACATTCCCTTCACCTCTGATTTTTAAAATTCCTTCTTTTAGGCTTAATTAATTTCCCTAAAGTTTTTTTTTTCTTCCCCCCTTCTCCCCCCCCTGAAGCAATTCTTTTTTTTTTTTTTTTCTTTTTTCCTCTAATGTTCCCCCCCCCCCATTTTTTTTTCTCCCCTCCCCCTTTTCCCCCCCTTTTTTTTTTTTTTTTTTTTTCCCCACCCCCCCACACCTAAACTTTTTTTTCCCCTCCCCCCAAAAAAGGGTTTAACCTTTATTTTTTTAAAATCCAATTTTAAGTATTTCCCAAAAAAGCATATCAGAAAGGAAGCTCCTGCATGACGGGGGTGACCCCGTGTCCGTCTTATTTTGGACACAAGCTACCACCTACATTTGAACTGTTTGGCCCGGTGATACTTGGGGTGCGTCCCGATACACCCACTAGCCCTACTTTTTAGCCCTACCCCTAAATTTTGGGCGTTCCCACGAAGGTAGTGGTGTCCCAATCCCTCTTTGCATGTAGGGGTAGTGGACAAAACGAGGGGTAGTGGGTATGAATCTAGCCCTTCAGAACGAGGGACGTCAGATGCTGACTTGCTGAGGAAGGACCAGAGAAAAGGGGACAACAGCAAACTCCGGAGAGCAACAGGACTTAGAGAAGAAAACTCACAAATGTACGTATGTACAGATTACATGTTTGTTCATAACGTTAGCCAGACTAGCCATGCTAGCTAGGCTAAAATACTGATGAAAACCTTGCGAAGGCTTTTTGGCAGTTTACAAGAGACAACAGTCGTCAGTGGCGACTTCTTCTCTGTGTGGTTGTTTTGTTTATTAATCAACTGAAGAATGATGAATATTGTAAAAAAAAAAGGAAAAATGGCAGCAACTATTAACTCTGTGTTGTTGCTGGGTATGTTGTTATGGTGACACGTATGTGCAAACATCACTACGCAGTCGCTAACATGCCTGAACGTAAATGCAGCAGTGGTGTCCCAATTCGCAGAAGATTACAAAGCCCTACCCCTTGTGGCTTCAATTTGAGGGTGTAGTGATAGTGGGTGAGGGCTAGTGGTTGAAAGTAGGGGGAACATTGGGAATGGGCCTTGGTGTCATATAGCTCTTTACTGTGTGCAGGACTCCGCATACGCTTCATGGACGTTGTGGCTACCATGAAATTCCTGCCCTGCTTTCCTCTGTGTACCACTAGAAGGAGTTCAAGTACCACTGATGGTACATGTACCACAGTTTGAGAATGAAGGTTCTAGTCAAAATACTGTACCTGTCAACAGGTGCAGACGTCTGACTGGACGTTACAGAAAACAACTGATTGCAGTAATTGCCTCAAAGTTGCTCAACATTTTATTTCAGGAGCCTCTTCATATCTGTTTTTGTTTTTTGTTTGTTTGTTTTTAATATTTCTGTTGAACTACAGAACAAAATCAATGTCATAACTTTCATAAAAATTTAATTTATTATGACTTTAGCTATTTTTTTTTCTTTCTTTAATGGAAGTATTTGTAAACTTTCGAGCACAACTGTATCTCCATACCAAGGTTATTATAGTTTTGAAATTTTCATTAGTTTTTATTTTATTTAGTTTTTCAGTTTGCTTTTTTAAAATCTCAGTTTAGTTTTAGTTAGTTCAACAAATGATTTAGTAGTTTTAGTTTAGTTTTTATTTTGAGGAATTGACTAGTTTCAGTTTAGTTTTTATTTAGTTTTAGTCTTAGTTTTTCAGGTATAAAGAGAAAGCCTTGAAATGTAGATGTTGGAAAGGATGGAAGAATGTGTGACACAAAATATGGATTATCAAATCCTTTTATTTTAATTCCTGAACCACAATTATTCAAATTATTTGAATGTAAATCCAACTTTTATTTCAACATTTAACAGATCCTTATCCAAACAGGGAAACTCTAAAATCAGCCAACATACAGCTCTCACCACAGATCTTTGGTGTAAAGGCAGGTCCACACTAGGGATGTATATCGTTATGTTTTTATCGATACCGATACCAATATCAACTCCTATCAACCGGAACACCATAACCACAAAAAAAAAAACAACAAATACAACCACGGGAAATCATAAACCGGACAAAAGGGGGAAGGACACTGGGAAAGAGGAATGTGTCTGCACCACATATCCAAACCGAGAAGCAAAAAACAAAAAGACGAGCCAACCGGACCTGACGAAAAAACCGACCAACAACCAGACCGGAACATCCTAGCCACACCAGAAAATCAGCCTATATGTCCCACTTCCCCACACAAACCACAAGCCACGATCAAAACCACACCCGACATTCACCACCCCACCCAAAAACGAAAAACAAATACAGAAATCCTGGTGTGTGGTTCCAGGGAACCAACACGCACATTCACAGCTTCAAAAAAAACGCTGCTCCATTAGAAATCACGCAGAGGCTCCCGGAACAACACCAATCAACGCAACAAAGCTGACAACAGCTGACTGGCGAAAAACTACAAAGCAAAGAGCACATAGCCATTAGCTACAGCCCTGCTCTCCAAGCTATCAATTTTGGCCATTTTTATCACTTCCAACCCTCACACCACTTCTATTACTCACTTTTCCCATTTCATTTTCCCAGGCAAAACCACACAAACCGCCAAGCTCGCACAAAGTCTCGCCCGAAGCTCGCGCGAACCAAACAGCACAGAAACCATCTCTCCAACAAGTTCTCTCCACACCACCACAACAAACTGCAACAAGTGTGGCCCCGCCAAGCCATGTGGACCTCGCTAACTGTGAACTTTTCATGAGCGTGTTCTCTGTGAGAACTTTACAAATGGGCTTTCATATTTGTTGGATTTTTTTTTCCTTTTAGTTGCATTCCACAGATGTTCCCATCAGTCTTCATCACAATACACTTACTCTTATCGATTAGTGGGTTGTACTCAAAATACTCCAATGGTTTATACTAAATACCATAAATATTTATAAATACTCGAATGGTATTTATATTGCTGCCACTTTAGCCATTTTTGTCTGCTATGCACCTTCTTCTAGTTCAGGTGCTGCAGATTATAGCCGCTATACTGCCCCCCTCTGGAGGAAAAGTGGAAGAACAGCAGCTGTTGCGGGACGGGCATCTCACGTCTAATCAAGGGAGAAAATGAAACGAAAACAAAGACTAAGCTGAATAGATCTACAATTCAGTTGAGTTTTAGTTAGTTTTGCATTGTTCTTTGTAGTTTCTATTTCGTTTTAGTTTTTTTGTTTTTTAATTTTAATTCTAATTTTTATTACAGTTAACTAAATTATTTTTTCACTGCTGGCTTTAGTTTAAGTCTTAGTTTTAGTTAACTATAATAACCCTGCTCCATACTCCAAAAAAGTTTTGAATCTGATATTTTGTCTGGCTGGTATCAAAGTATCGACTCTAGGGTATCGGTACGCCCACACCTGCTGGGATCTCCCCAGTTCCTGTAACCCTGAGTGAGTTCCTTCAAGCACATCAGCATCACTGCTCCGAGTGAGACACACGACATTACAACCAGCACTTTGTCTTGTTGGTGACTGAAGCATTTTAACACTACAAGCCACATTCACACATTCAGCATGTTGTAATCTATACAGTTTATAAAAGCAGCGCAGAGCTACAGGTCTGTTTATTTCATCCAAGTGGCTGATAAAACTCACCCTTCACTGTTACTAATGATTAGTGTCGGGGCATTGAGACATTTCAGTCAGTTTTTATAGCAGACTTAAATCAATGAGTAGTTTACAAAAGGATTTTTTATGTAAGACCTGGCAGTAAAAGACAATGGAGCAGGATATGACTGCAGCCCATAAAACAGACTCCTGCTCAGTGAGCAGCGCTAACTTTTATCTGCATCTGCTGCTTCATTCATTTTTATGTCTGTACCTCATGACAAGGAGATGAAGTGAGGACGAGAGCTGCATTGGGGTAAGACAACGTGACATGTTTTTTAAGCCTGACAGCAAGCTAAAAAGCTGACAGGTTTAAGGGGCCTTGCACTCATGCTGAGTCACTTTACATGATGTGGGACAGTGGATGATTGGGTGTGGGAGTGGGAGAAGTGTCTGTGCACTCCCTCCCACTCCACTGACTCAGTCAATTCCAACAATGTCAGGGTCGGTGAAGTGGAAAGTCTTTACTGGAAGTCAAAGGCTGTTCTTTACCCTGAATTCATTGGAAAGTAATGTGCGTATCGACCAGAAATGAGCTACGCTTCGATTAGACAAATTGAGTTTTCTGCGGCTTTTCAAATCTGCAAGAGCGGGGAAATTTGTCCATCATGCCGGAGCACAGAGAAAGTTAGCAAACAGGAGGCTGCATCTGTCTGTTGGTAATAGCAGGGAAAAGGAGGATTACATTAAGAATGGCAGCGTTGATACGGAGTAATTTAAGAGCTGGATCCAACCATAATTTCCCCCTTTGGTCCTACAATCCGGGCTTCCCCATCCTTTTTCTGGGGATAAGATGCCTCCTCTTTGAGAAGTGGTCAGGGTGGTTGAACCCCCACAAAACAAGCTGTAGGTTCTTGTAGATGTGAGGCTATTCTGACCCATGGAAGCGGGGAAAATAATTAGCTGCCATTGGTCCACATAAGAGCGTGAATTACACATTAATCCTCAACTAAAATGACAAGATTAGTGTCTTCTATGTGTTGAAGAACAGCACAAATTAGGGATGTTCAGTATTGGCTTTTTTACCGATATTGTCCAGCTTTTAATTTCTGATATCCAATATCAACTGATACCATTCTATGCAGATAACTGTGAGTTTGTATCTCTTATATTTTAGAGGTACAACTACAGACATCCTCAAAGTTATTCATGCCGTCCAATTAAAGAAAAGGTTTAATTTACAATAGTAATTTAAATAACAAGAAACTAAAGGAACTAATAATAAATAAAAATTCACAAAATTAGAATTTAGTCAAATAAAAATAAAGATATATCAAATAAAAAAGAATGTATTTCTTTTGAATTGGCCCTAAGAATCAGTGTTGTAGATGACAGGAGCTCATACTCTGCGTATCAGTCATGGTTTGGGTTGGATGTTGGTTGGGTATTTTTGGCCAGTCTCAGCATATTTTACTGATAAGCTGTTTCATAAAGTTGATGTAAAGGCTGTCCGATAATCCTGGAGCATTATTTAGTTGTAGTTTTGATGTTTTCGCTACCAGTAAAATTTTGTACCAGGTTGAATGACAGTACTGTAGGACACGATGGTAGATGTGTCTTACTCGCCCCGATGTCTAACGGCTGAGGCGTCAGAGGAAGTAGATCCTTTGTTTTGTTTTTGTACAGATCATTTTGATGTGATCCTTCCAGAATAGTTGCTGGTCAAACATGTCAAACATGACCCCTAGATATTTGCAGTCATCCTCAAAATTATTCATACCCCCCAATTAAAGACAGAAAAACATCAGCTGTCAATGAAATAAGATTAAATTGACAAAAGTAATAATGAATAAAACATCTATGAAAATCATGACACTGATATTGAATTGTAGCTTGAAAGAAATACTAAAAACAAATGCAGTTTATATATAATACGTAGGAGAGTGTTTGGGAAACTGTAAAGTTGATATGTTTCTTTATACATAAATGACAAAAACCGCTAAAAACATCTGAAAATAAAACAAAAGCACAGAAAATAAAACAAGCAAACAAGCATAATAGTCCCAAAACTAAAATATGCTAAATATCCTAAAATCTGCATATATATATATGTGTGTATATCTACAGTATATATATGTATATCTACGTCTCCTCAAAATTATTGATACCCTCCAATTAAAGAGGAAAAAAATCAGCTGTCAGTGAAATAAGTTGAAATTGACAAAAGTAATAAATAAATATTCTTTGAAAATCGTGACACTCATTTTAAATTGTGGTTCGAGAAAATAGTAAAAACAAACACACAAAAAAACAAAACATGTAAACAAGCATGATGGGGCTCCGAAACAAAAATTTTGTTGAGCAACACTTTGAGACAATCGCTGCAATCAGGCGTTTTCTCTAATGCTCAAAAAGATTTCTGCACCTGTTGACAGGTATGTTGGTCCACTGTGAACAGGAAAGGTGCTCTAATGTGTCTGGGACAGTTTTGTTTGTTTTTTAAAATGATTATTTTCAACCACAAATCAAGAGCAATGATTTTTTTCACTAAATAATAATTTTTTGAATTTTTATTTATTATTAGTTTGTATAGTTTCTTGTTATTTGAATTGCTATTGTGAAGTTAGCCTTTTGTTCAATTGGAAGGTATGAATAATTTTGAGAATGACTGTACAGTATATAATGGTACCTGCTTGATTTCCATGTTGTATAATATCGGTATTTCACATATATAAAAAAAAAAATCCAATAATGAACATCCTTAGGTTTATTCTATTTTTATTCTAATTTTTACTTCTTTTTTTTTTTTAAATCTTGCATGAGGGTTTTTTTGTTGTTGTTTTTATACATTGTGAGTTTTTTGCATGACCATGAAAATTTTTTAGTAAAATTGTTTTGTCATAAAAGTTTTTGGTGAGGTAAAATCTAAAGTAGCAATCTCACCATCAAAGCATGAAGATATGAGTAGGAGCAAATGAAATTATGATAAATTTTTTTCGATAAATTCCCACTAACAGAGCATATATGGTGAATCATAAATAACATGAGAACAAGCTCGTCTTCTGAACGGCTTAAAAGGAACGGCTCCCTCAGATCCGGTTCCCTTCAGAGCCGCGATCCCGTCTAATTCCTGGTGACTGTGTCTGTTCATCAGGACTCTGTTTCAGTCGCTGGTGCAGTTAATGAAGCTGCGTTCCTGACGGCCTCCGTATCTGCCGTTCTGCACAGCTAGATTGTTGAGATAAGACACTAATCCACAGTCAAATCCATCTTAACCTTTTCTCCTTGACCTTTCTGAGTGTGGGAAGAACACGGCGGACCTCACATGCTTCCAAGCTGTCGGAACATATGAACCTTCCTGTCGTTTGTCTTGAGACGTTGGACTAACAGTCGACAAATGTCAATAAACACGAGTGGCTGCATTCAGTGATCAGTGCTGCAGTTTCACGCTCAGGTCTCTGGGGAGACCAGAACAAGCACAACCACAATGAAAAAACCTTTAGCATGTTTCATGCTAACATGGATCGGTCGATGGAGGTTCCTGTTGCTGACAGGCGCTTTTATTTCCCATCAATCAGTGCATCGATTAGCTTTAGCAGCTCTACGTGAGTTGGGATGGAGTCCAGCAGACACAGCAGAGGTCAGCTGAGGTACAGAGATGACTGCAGGCATCAGGGAGTATCCAGTATCCAACGCCTGCCATGTTTCTGCTCGATGCATCAATCCTGCGTCTGTGAGGGAAGATGATTTAATAAAAGATGAATGGTGACTTCGACAGAGAGGTTATTAGTCAACAGGAATGAGGTGGTTTACTTGTGGCAACATGTCAGTTACGTTCAGGAGATGATGATGCTACATATGAATGGAGGAATGTCCAACTCTGGCCACCGTAGTCTGCTGTTCTGCAGCTTTTCCCATCAGTGCATCTGTGTTTTTTTCATCCATGCAATCTGAGTCAAATGTGTTTCAACAAAGAAATATCTAAAACCTGCTGGAGCAGAGGGAAGGGCCACCGTCCAGGTGCACAGAGTTTTTTTTTAATTTTTTTTTTAATATCTTTTTTCCGTTTTAATTAAAGTATCTTTTAGTTATTTGAAACTAGCCCCATTTTTCTTTATATTTAAAATATTTTTTTTTTTACAGGGATTATTATTCCTTTTCCATTTTTCTCTTTTATTTAATAAATTTATTTATTTTTATTTTTTTGGTGTTTTTTTTTTTATTTTTTAAAATATAAAAAATATTATTTTTCATTTTTTTTGGGATGGGCCCTTCCATTTTTTTCTTGGGCCATAATTCCTTAAACGCCCTGGGTGCACATTCCCGGTGTTAGCCTGCGTCTCAGAAATCTATGGGCTACACTGCAAACTCAGGGCCAATTCCAGTTCCTACCTTAACCCTCAAGCTCAACCCTCAATCT
Source organism: Atherinomorus stipes (assembly GCA_023101725.1). Taxonomy (NCBI): domain Eukaryota; kingdom Metazoa; phylum Chordata; class Actinopteri; order Atheriniformes; family Atherinidae; genus Atherinomorus; species Atherinomorus stipes. Next base: position 105,813 of record JALJCO010009536.1, on the reverse strand, counting down.
TAGTAGACCTCCAAACCAAGTGTTAAGGGTTATTTTGTGACTTAGAAATGGGACACCCCATAAATGCAGATATGTCTTCAAACTGTGGGGGGCAGCATTACACAAAGCAGCGTTCAGTCTGTCAATTCAGGAGGAGAAGAAGAAGAAGAAGAAGAAGAAGAAGAAGAAGAAGAATTTACTTTATTGACATTTATTTGCACTGTTAACCCTGCCTGTTTAATCATCAGCCACAAACGCAGCCACCATGAACATATTCAGCTGTCACCCATACCACGGCTTACTGAAAGGTAAACACCAGCTATAATGAAAGTTTCGTAGGTAAATGTGGTTCTGTGAATTCCTGGATGACTGCAAGTCAGCTGGCCGACACGTCACCTGTTAGGACTTGACCTGTGGGGAGTGCGAGGAGACATATCCACGCTGGCAGTGGAACGAAACAGACCTATCGTTAGATAACTGCGGCTACGGGACATGACATTAGCGTGGGCGTCTCATACCATTATCGGCACAAGCACATTATACAGGCTGTTATCTTGATAAAACGTCATTAGAACAGAGAAGAATGACCATTTTGTAATGTTAACTTACTTAAACAATAGTAACATGGTTTGACCGTACCGGCTGCAATTGACAAAAGATCATAAAATAAAAATAAATGTTCTGCAAGAATGAGGTAACTAATCCATAACATGGGCCTAAACTAAGATAAAACAATGGTTTTCGGAATATTTATATCTCAATTAACAAAGAAAATACTTCAGATTTGGAGCTCTCCTTCTTTGCTGCTTGCATTCTGGGTAGCCCTCACTCACAAGGGTGGTGTCAGAGAATCTCAATATTGAGGGCGATTCTGCCCTCAAACTTGCCCCTTAACTTAAAACTCTAAGAATCGGCACCACACTTGGACTTCGCAGGAGTTTTTGAGATTGAGAGTTAAGACAGGAATTGGAATTCACCCATAGTCTATCTAACCAAGTTTTGCAGTCTTATATTCAGCAAAAACTTTATTAACTACCTTGATTTTACAGTAATATGCTTGATAAGAGATTGTGAATCATGGTTTTAGAGTAAATGGCTCTGTTACATGTTATTTTAATTCATAATTAATTAATTCAAATTAAAAAAATTTGGAATTAAATTATTTTCTTTCGTGTTTACATGGAAATAACAATTCCAAATGAAGGTTAACGGGAAAAACACGTTTATATAATTCCGCTTTAGAGCTGGTGGTTAGGACGAGTTCTGATTGGACAGGAAGCGGACGTGACGTATTTACGTCGTTTATGTCTTCCCTGAAATAAAAACGATGCCGGTTCCTGCTCCTTTTATTCTTCCAGCTACGACATAGAAACCAGATGGTGACACAGATTTTGATTGTAGTTTTGTAGCAGCAGCTCCACACTGACATACTTCTTCATTTCTGCCGGCTGGCACGAGTTTAGAGCTCTTTCAATTCTCCTCTCCACAAGCTCCACTGTAACAGGACGGGAAGGAGCAAGGTCAGGACGACAGGAATTAACTCGGATTGACACAAAGGTTTACATTACAGGCGACATTACATCACATCTACTGTATCTAAGACACTTCAGATCTATGGAAGAGGATTAGGGCCACTGACGAAAAAAAATTCTGAGGAAAGTCAGAATTCTGAGATTTCTGACTTTTTTCAGAAATTGAAAAAAAAAAAATTGCAAATTTTCTTTTTTCAAAATTTCATTTATTTATTTATTTTTTGTAATGTTCCAGAGAAAAGTCAGAATTCTGACTTTGACATTAGAAAAAAAAAATACCCCATTTTTTTATGTTCTGGAGAAAAAGTCAGAATTCTGGCTTCTTTCTCCGATTTTTTTTTCATTCACTTGCCTTAATCCTCTTCCATACAGATCACTTTGTATCTTTCTTCAATCCCAATTTTAGCTGCAAAAACATGTTTTTACAACCTCCAGTACAAGTTTATACACACAGTTTTCTCATAATAAGAAAAAAAAATCTTGATTTTAGACAAATGGGAAGTTAAAACATTCATTTCAAGTTTCTTTCACATGAAAAACACTTAAAACTGGTCTGTTAATGCTTCTTTTCAATGTTGTTGCTTTCTCATTTTGAGCAAAAAGATTTTAAAGCAAGAAAAAACGAACCAGGAATTCAACAACTGGTTGCAAAGATGCACTGTTTAACAGCTGAGACAGAATCAGGTGGTAGAGCCGCTGATCCAGTTGCCAGAAGATTGCAGGTTTAATTCCCATGCCATCCTGATCAATCTGGCCTTTGGCAAAATAAAAGCCTTCAAGTTCCATTCAGGTACATGGGAGGCTGGCAGGTTTCATGTGGTGTTGCCCCTTCAGTATTGAGCACTGCCTTTCAAAAAAGGCTTTTAAGCAATTCAAAATTAAGAAAAATCTTGTTTTAAGGTCTTTTAAAATGAGAAAGAATCAGCCCTGAAAAGAAGCACCACCAGACTGGTTTTAGGCGGTTTTCACTTAATGAGGGACTTGAAATGAGTGTTTTACAACTTATTTAATGATATTTCTCTCTGTCTGGAGTCTTGATATTTTTTTTTATTTTAAGAATTTTTAGCAAATTTAATTATTGGCCCCGACTGGCAGATTATTTCACTTTAATATAATCTGATTCTTCTCAATTTCAGTATTTTTAACTTGTATTAAGACCAATAGTTTTTGCAGTGTATATACAAAACTCCAGTAGTTCCTTAACTTCGTAGTGCTCCTTTGTTTCCTGTCTTTCATCCAGATGAACTGATTAACTAACGATAGTTCTGTTTCATTCCTTCACGACTGCCGGAGGCAGTAAACAAAGTGAACACGTCTCCTCGCAGGTCGAGTCCTGATGACAACAAAGTCAATCAGGTGACGTGTCGGCCAGCTGACTGCAGTCATCCAGGAATTCACAGAACCACATTTCCCTACGTTACTTTTGTTCTAACTGGTGTTCACCTTTCAATAAGCCGTGGTATGCGGTGACAGCTGAACATGTCCATGCTGGTGTTATTTATACAGAATATTTGTTTGATAACTCTGACAGAAGGATTAATTGTTTGAAATTTCAAACAAGCGAAGGCCTCATTCATATGTGGAAATAAAAAGGATATCAATCAGATTTGCGACCACAGTGTGAGCAGGCTGATCGGATCTTCTTACACATTGCGTTCCACACCTCATTAAATCTGCGATGATTTAGCTTATTTTTGCCGCACTATTAAGATGTGAGCAGTAGTTAAATGCGAGAATGACGGTATTTAAAAAAAAAAAAAAACATCCCACCATTCAGACGATTCTTCGAAAGCCTCCTCCCTCCCCCGGCATTCAGATTTTTTAGGTGCTTTTACAGGAGACGGACTCCACAACCTCGCAAACCAACTTAATGATCTATTACCAAAATGAAGTGGGAAATATAACCCAATATGCCTCCACGTATTAATGTAACTGGCTGGTTCATGTCTGAATCTCAGGGATCATTGACTGAAGCAGAAAAACAGTCTACCACCAGAACGAAGTCTCCTCAGAGCCGTGCGTCTTCATGCCCGCTGGCATCATATGCAGCATTACTAACTGCAGTTACAGAGATCAAGGACGGCGCTGCAGGTGACACCTGAAGTCACTGACGAATTCCAGCCAAAACATGTGAATGATGTCCAGTCTCCTTCATGCTGTACACGGAAGCGCAGTTACGCATTACGCACGTCACACAAAACTCTTATCTACGGACCGTCCAGGTTCAGTGAAATATTGGTTCAGAATGAAGCTGCATCATCCAGATTAAGGAGCTCCATCAGAACTGTTTAAAATTCTGATTTCAGAAGCTAAAACTTTATTTTGGAAATTAATCAGAGCACACAATTTAAGAAATCACCAGCACGCTCGCTCTCGCGTAGTTTAAAAAGCAAAAGGAGACGAGTGAAGCGCACAGTACTGTTAATTATATCTCAATCTTGTGGCTTTTTTTTTTTTTTTTTTACATTGTAGATCAGTAATCTTACTATTTCCCATCATTGTACCCGTCTGGTATATCCTCTTGTCTGTTTGTATGCAAGCGCCTGATACGGGTAGCTTACAGTTTTGTAAACACTAGGTATGCATGCGGGGTGTTTAAAAAGATGGGATGGTGTAATAGCGAGAAATCCAATATGGGTCACATTATGAAATACGTGTAACCACACATTAAAAAAAATCGGAATTAGGCATCAAATCCAATCTGGGGATCAAGACCTCACAGTGTAAATGTAGCCTAAGATTGAGGGTTGAGATAGGAATTGGAATTGGCCCCTATTTGTCTGCTGATGATGTCTTTGATGGATCGCAGTGTTTACTGGCCAGTTTGGTGCCCAAGGCAAGATTTTAGCTGGCACCCCCTTTTATCACCGTCAACTTCACAGTCTTTATTCGCTTCTTTAAAGAATATCTTTGGCAGTCAGTGAGTTAAGCAAACTAAGTTTGGAGATGATCTACGATCTTGGTCGTTGAAATGTCAGAAGAATAATCCCCTCATTTTCAGACTATTTGATTTAAAGAAATGAAAAAACAAGACTTCATTTGGAGTCTAAATGTGCCTGAAAGACAACATCAAGGTCAAGAAATAATTTTGTTTTGAGGGTTTTTGTTGTTTAATTTGCCACATTTTGATATTTCTGAAACTATGTTCAACTCTTTGTGCTTGTGAGGATTTATTCCACTTTCATCTGCTGAACACTGTACATCACACGTCTCAGTGCAGCAGAAATGGTGCGTTCGTGTCTCTTAATTGTATTAGTGGAGTCGTTGGGTGGATGTGTGCGTCTTGTGTGTGAAAATAAGCGTGACTGAAGAACAGCGTCTGTGCATGACCCTGAATAATTAAACTCTATTTATATAAAGTGAAGAAATGATTCAGAGGTTTTTCACAGCTAAGTGAAGCAGCAGCAGCGACAGTGAATCACATCGTCACAGAGAGGAGTTCGTGTTTTTACCCACCGCAGGGCATGATTCACCGGATAATCCCGATCAGGGTCAAAGGTGCGCGCTCACGCAGGCACAATAACAGAGATGTTTGTGGGAAAATATGACTGTTTGAGTCTGGAGGTGCTGTTCGGGTCCCGGACGACAGGGTCATGTATGAGCTTTATGTAGCTCAGCCTCCCTCTTTTATCCACAGATTACTTCTTTAATAATTCACAGAGCAATCTAAAGGGGGTTAAATAGAAACTGTCACTGTTGCACCAACAGCATTGGAAGATGGATGTGTGGAATAAAGGTAAGTTAAGGAATTCTGTTCAGATTTAAAATGACTTTTCCACAGAACCTTATTTTTCTTTTCGTTTAAAAATAAGACAGAGGTCTCTGTGCCCGACTAGGAGCAGGTGTTTTACCCCTGCCAGTCGAGGTGGGCAGGTACAGTTGTGAAAAAGTGTTTGTCCCCTTCCTGAGTGCTTTTTTTTGCATGTTTGTCACACATGTTTCAGATCAAACAAAAATAAAAAAAATAAATGTTAGACAAACATAAAAGTAAACACAAAATGGAGTTTAGATGAAGATTTATGGGTAGAGGGGGGGGGGGGGGGGGGGGGGGGGGGGGGGGGGAATCCAATCCTCCATGGCCCTGTCAGAAAAAGTGATTGCCCCCCACCCCCTGGTAAAACAGAAAAACTGTGGTGCATCATATCTTTGGAAAGCTGAATTGAATTTTTCTACCCAGGCTTGATTACTGCCACACCTGTTCTCAATCAAGTAGGACCTGCCTGACAAAGTTAAGTAGACAGAAAGATCCTCAAAGATAATTATAAAAATATTTTTTTAGAATAAGTTTAATAACTAAAATAAAACAATGCAGCTGGTTTCCCTGTAAACTGTAAGAAAAGGCCAGTTTATAAGGACATGGATAAAGAGACGCTGTTGAAGATGGTCTGAGACACTTGCTAAAAATATTTGCTCACCATCCAAATGATGGAATCAGGTGTTCCAATCACTTCCATGTCCACAGTTGTATATGTAATAGGTGGTTCTTTACCGATGCCGGCGACTGCAGGAGGAGGGGAAAGAAAGACACACCATCGCCAGCAGGTAGTGGTTAAGAAATAGAAGCTTTATTAAAAGAAATAAAAACTAAATAAAACTACTAAATTAATAGTAAAATAATCCTAAAAGTCCAACTAAAAGTAGCAAACTAAAAAAGATAAAAGGGGCTAAAAGGCTAAAAGGGCTAAAAGGCTTGCAGTGGTCGGCGTCTCTCGGCTTCCTCGTCTTGGCTCCGTCCCGGGTCCATGGCAGCCGCTCCTTCCGGCAGCCGCCCTCCTGGCCATAGGCCACCCGGGACCGCTGCTCCTCTGGCCGTAGGCCTCTCTGGGGGTCCACGGCTGCCCTCCAGCTCCAACGCCGCACCTCTGTCTCCTCCACCACTGCTGCCATCTCTCTAGCCCCCAGCCAGGGAGCTCCACGTTCCTGCGCCTCCTGGACCCAGTCCTCCTCCGTCCTTCCTCGTCTCCTCAGCTCTCAGTCCTCCTCCTGTTGTCTGCACACCGGCTTTTATCTTCCAGCATTCAATTAAGCCAGGGGAGGAGTCCTTCTCCCCAGGTGCTGCCAATCAGTTCGTTAAAAGCTCCTGCAAGCTTGGGAATAAAAACAAAGTTAAAAACCACACAAAAACATAAAAAGCATGCTAAAAACCAAGCTATTGGGCACAGTCCAGTCTCTGGCAACACCCGGTTGTTCACCCTGTGACATACAAATGAAGCAGCTCGGCATGCAGACTGTTTTTACAAACATTTGATAAAGAATGTGTCGCTCTCAGGACCTCAGTGAATTCCAGCGTGGAACTGTGATAGGATGCCACCTGTGCAACAAATCCAGTGGTGAAATTTCCTCGCTCCTAAATGTTCCACAGTCAACTGTCAGCTGTATTCTGGGTGTTAGGTATAAGCTGTAAGTGTTTGGGAACAACAGCAACTCAACCACGAGGTGGTCGGCCACGCAAACTGATGGAGCGGGTCAGTGGATGCTGAAGCGCACAGTGCGAAGAGGTCGCCAACTTTCTGCAGAGTCAATCACTACAGACCTCCAAACTTCATGTGGCCTTCAGATCAGCTCAAGAACAGTGACAGAGAGCTTCATGGAATGGGTTTCCATGGCGATCAGCTGCATCCATCCATACATCACCAAGTACAATGCAAAGCGTGGATGCAGTGGTGGAAAGCAGCCGCCACTGGACTCTAGAGCAGTGGAGGCGTTCTCTGGAGTAATGAATCGCTCCTCCATCTGAAAATCTGATGGACGAGTCTGGGTTAGGTGGTTGCCAGGACAACAGTACTTGTCTGACTGCATTGTGCCAAGTGTAAAGTTTGATAGAGGGGGGGATTATGGTGTGGGGGTGTTTTTCAGGAGCTGGGCTTGGCCCCTTAGTTCCAGTGAAAGGAACTCTGAATGCTTCAGCATACCAAGACATTTTGGACAATTCCATGCTCCCAACTTTGTGGGACCAGTTTGGAGCTGGCCCCTTCCTCTTCCAACATGACTGTGCACCAGAGCACAGAGCAGGTCCATAAAGACCTGGATGCAGAGTCTGGTGTGGAGGAACTGGACTGGTCTGCACAGAGTCCTGACCTCAACCGAATAGAACACCTTTGGGATGAATTTGAGCGGAGACTGAGAGCCAGACCTTCTGGTCCAACATCAGTAACCTCACAAATGTGCTTCTGGAAGAATGGTCAAAGATTCCCATAAACACACTCTTAAACCTTGTGGACAGCCTTCCCAGAAGAGTTGAAGCTGTTCTAGCTGCAAAGGTAGACCAACGTCATACTGAACCCGGATTAGGAATGGGATGTGACTGAAGCTCATATGTGAGTCAAGGCAGGTGAATGAATACTTTTGGCAATATAGTGTGTTTTGACTAGATATTGGAAAAATATAGTTGGTAAGATTTGAGTCTTTGCAGTGTAAGATGATAAATGGAGCATCTGTAAGCTTAAAAAAAAGTAGAGCTTTAGGGCTGAAATGATGATGGTTCTTGTAAATGAGCTGATTTAGACATGAAAGTTGTAATAAGGGAACCATTGCATCTCTTTCTAGATTTGGTTAAATCTCCTCTGACTGTAAAAGATTGGAGGCTGGGCTTTAACTTCTGCTAATATATTTATTAGGTTAAAAAAGGAAAGGGTGAAAAACCTGCTCATGAAAACGGAGATTGATCAGTTAAAGATGCTCAGGATGTTACCTGAGAATAAAACCTGAAAACGATTAGTTAAATTATTTAACCTGAGGTTGTGATTTTAAATACTTTAAACACATTTCACCATTTAAAACTTTGTCTTTTTCACTAGTCTGTAAAAACTAGTTTATACAGTTGAAACCATCTGAGGTCCAACAGCTAAATGTGTTGCTAATCAAATTCCTTAAAGCTAATTTAGTATGGATATTAAGTTCATAACTCAGCAGCTCATTATTTAGTCTGCTATCAGATCAGTTCATTTTTTCATGCCGTAAACGAGGAAGTAGCACACATCTCCTGTGTTTGTGTTGTTAAGGACCAACTTTAAGCGTTTCCTCACCTCATTTTGTCAAAACCATTTACATCATAGCTTCCATTCAACAGCGAGTAGCCTAAATGTTTTATCAATAGCCTGAAAAAGCTTATAATACTATGACTAAAAGCCCCATCAGCATGCTAATGCCAGCTGACTACACTAGATACAGCTGGCTGCTCCTTACCCGCTTGCAACATGCTTGGCTAACAGCATCTCCATGCCCTTCGACTCGCATTTCCTCCACACACTAAACCCACGCACCCCCAAACAGACAGAGATCCTTTGATGTGAATGCAAGCCAGGAAAAGGAATGAAAGAGGCCTTTAAAAAGGAAGTGCAGAGACAAGTGGTGTATCCTCCACCATCACTATTCTGAGCATTCGCCACACTCAGCTACTGAAGCGTCTCTTCTGCCTCCGCTCGCGTTTCCTTCCCCGTCCAATCGCTCCGTCTCTTCCCCCATCTTCCATTAAAAATCAATTCTGATGCGGCCATTGTGTGTCTGCCCCTGACCCAACGGTGTGGCTCAAAGTTGGTTCTGGTCATTTGAAGAAATGGTCTTCCCTGCTTCATCTTTTATCCACACCTGGAGCAGCCAGGTGGCTAAGAATCAGAAAAGAAAACTGATGCACAAGTAGAGTAAACATTTCCTCTCATGTTGGCATGTTCAGGTCACAACTGTGCAAAATCGTCCAGTTTCTTTCTATTTTTACCCCAAAAACAGGAAAAGGGTGGAACGATCAACTGAAACACGCAAACATAAAGATAAATTCAATATCAAAGACACCCAGCAGAACTTTTAACAGTTTTCTCAGTGACCCCCTTTTTGGCGGCTAAACTAGCATCCATCTTCTATCGTACCTGTACTGTGATTCCCTCCAGCCAGTAAAAGACAGTCTTATCTTGACTCTTTTTCTGTCCCTTCCTCTCTTTCTTTTCCTCTCTTCCTCCGGTAATGTTTCCTTGCATTTCTTTACTGAATCCAACATGATGCGCGTTCAAAACACCCGCTGTGTTCATGTCTGGTTCATATCCGTTTGCCAGTAAGTGATGCGGTGCTGCAACCAAAGTCGGCAGCAATGTCACAGACGCGTCTCTGATGGGAATCTTACTTATTGCCTTTTGTGAGCCCCGGGACGCTTTGGGGCATTGACGGCTCGAAAATGCGTATTATGAATGTTGGTGTGTCGTCAAAACGAGTCAGAAACACAGATTATTAAGGTCTAAAAGTTACGTTGTGTGTCTTTAAGAAACACAGTCCGTCCAGCTCTAAGGAGCTGAAAAGTGAGTATTTTGTCTGAGCAGCTTTTTTCTTCATCACCATCTGATCCCTCTTAGAGAAGTTTTCTGTCTTTTCTTCCTCTGGTCTTCAGGACCAGGTCTCCAGGAACTTTAAAGGACTTTCCAAAGATCTTTTTTGCTTTTTGTTCTGTTCTACGTCCAGATGATCCCACACTGCTTAAACAATAGTGAGGTCCAGGTTCTGGGGAGGCTCCATCCCTCCACCAGACCTGTTTCCACTGAACTTCAGTCCAGTTCTTGTGTCATGTGACATATTAGAAATTGGTCTTCTTGACGAAAGAGTAAAGGAGCCTAGTCCTAGGAATGAGTAAAGTAATCCTGGGAAACAGTAAAGTAGTACCAGGACTGAGTGAAGTAGTTCTAGAAATGAACAGAGCAATCCTAGGAATGAGTAAAATAATCCTCGGAATGAGAGTAATCCTAAGAAACAGTAATGTAGCTTAGCCTTAGGAATGAGTAAGTAGTCCGAGAAATGAGTAAAGTAATCTTAGGAAGCCGCGGCTTATGGGTGGGCCTAGTGGGCCTGGGCCCACCCACTTGCACTATGGGCCCACTCTGTGAGACTGCTAATAGATCAGCATTTTGTATTCAAAGCTGCAAAATTCAGCAAACGTGTGAACAAGGCAGCAAATGGATTCTTCCAGTTCAATTGTTTTCTTTTAAATACAGAATAACCTCCAAATGAGATGGTCCGGTATGTTTCTGTACCTGCTCATAATTAGTGGGCTGTTAAATCATAAAGCTCAGGAAACATAACACGACTGCAGCCGTCAAACTTGCAGACACGGCAGTGAAAGCGCTTCACTTTCACTTTCACCACTTCAGATAGAAAAAAATGAATAGATAGATGGAGGAAACAGGAAAGAGCTGTTTCTTTCTGAGAAAAACTGAACAATCAGACAAGGAAATGTTATCCAGACTGAATTGGCAGAATTGACCCACATGAGCATGAGGAATGGTCCTGAAGAATGGGATGTGATGCACAGCAGTAACTGCAGTAAAAGGCAGGGGAGATACAGCTGCAACTCGTCTGCATGCTGCCCCACCTTCCACAGCCAAACCACACACCCCGACACATTTACGCTTCCCCAACGATCGGTTTAATATTGCACAAAATATTGATAGTCAGAATTTAAAAAGCATTACATCAGTGTAGATGTGTCTATCAATAAAGTTATTCAATGGTAAAATTCTCATGAACGGTTAACAACAGCACCGGAATACATGAATGGCCGTTATTGTAGGTAAACAGGCGGGTTCATTTGAATATTTGCCACCATACCTTTTCCCTTTTTGCTTCTGGCACCATGAGTCAAGTGTATATGTCATTTCCCTAAGTTTAACCAGGGTTGCTTGTACATCATGTGAAAAATACAATTGCAAAAGGAATTGAAGCTTATATAGGTCAGCGAGGTTATGTGGCAGTGGTAGAAATGAATGTTTTCCCCTTTTTCCTTCTGGAACCATGACTTAAAGGCCCTGTACCTGATTTTATTTTAATCTCTTTCAGAGAAATCCTTTCTACACGGTATAATGTGTGTTAAAACAGGTAAATTCATAAAAATAAATCACTCATTGATTGCGTATATGCATGAATCCAGGCCTTTTTAGTTTAGGTTTCTAAGGATGGCGTGACGCTCTCTTCATGCCAATGCGGTTCGTTCTACATAAGTTTCAGTTTCCTATCGGCCACTCACAGCGTTTTCTAACGAGAAGCGCCCTCCTCTCTCACGTGCACGGCAGCATTTGTAAACAGAACCGCATGGCGTCTGCCGAAGGGAAAGTGGCGATACCGCAGCAAGACAGCCTGTAAGCATCAAAACTGAGGAGGAGAGACCAAAGAAGGAATAAAGTTTGTGTTCTCGGTGGATTGTACTGAAGGTAGAGAGAAGCTGGACGCCTCGGACTGAATGTGGACTGGAAGTCCGCCTGGACAGGTATTTTTTTCAATAACTTTCTTCTCAGTAACATTTACGTCCTCGGGTGCTGGCGCTTCCTCTGCTGGTCTACCGCATATAATAGTGATATTTACACAGAAACGCGACGAAAGTTTACATCACTGCTTCTCGAAGTGGCCGGTTAGAAACTTTATCAGGCTGTCATGTTGTAACGTCGCCTATAACATCATAACTCGTCATAACTGTGCATCTGTTTACATAACGCATGCAGCAGCGGTGGAAGTTATTATTTGGGCCCATCCTAATCTGAGCAGGCCCATCCTGAACAGGAATTCGGACGCTACGCCTGATCTTAGGACTGAATAAAGTAGTCTTAGGAATGAGTAAAGTAGCTTAGTCCTAGAAATGAGTAAAGTAGTCCAAGGAATGAGTAGAGTAATCCTACATTAGAGTGAGTTGCATAACCCTAAGAAACAGTGAAGTAGCTTAAACCTATAAATGAGTAAAGTAGTTCTAGGAATGAGTCGAGTAATATTAGGAATGAGTAAAGTCATCTTCGGACTGGGTGAAGTAGTCCAAAAAAAAGTACAGTAATCTTCGGAAAAAGTAAAGTATCTTTGTCCTAGAAATGACTAAAGTAATCCTAGGAATGAGTAGAGTAATCCTAGGAATGAGTAGAGTAATCCTAGGAAGTAAAGCAGCTTAGACCTAGAAATAGGGGAGTGGGTAACCTAGTGGTAGTGTCGTGGGCTTTGGCGCGGAGGACCCGGGTTCGAGTCCCCGACACGACTCCTAGGTGAACCACTGTGGACCCCTTATGTCCTTAACCCTATCAACTGCTCCCCGGGCGCTTTAGGTAGCAGCCCACTCTCACAGTACAGAGATGGGTAAAATGCAGAGCAGCCCACTCACAGTACAGTATGAACAGGAATGAGTAGAGTATTCCTTGGAAACAGTAAAGTAGCTTAGGCCTACGATTGAGTAAAGTAGTCTTATGAGTAGTGTAATCCTAGGAATGAGTAGAGTAATCCACTCACAGTAAAGTAGCTTAGAACTACGATTGAGTAAAGTAGTCCCACTGACAGTACAGTGTGAACCTAGGAATGAGTAGAGTAATCCTAGGAAACAGTAAAGTAGCTTAGAACTACGATTGAGTAAAGTAGTCCTATGAGTAGTGTAATCCTAGGAATGAGTAGAGTAATCCTAGGAAACAGCACAGTAGCTTAGACTTAGGAATGAGTAAAGTAGACCTAGGAAAGGCTAAAGTAGCCTTGTCCTTGGAAAGAGTAAAGTTATATTAGGAATGAATAAAGTAGCTTAGGCCTAGAAATGAGTAACGTTGCAAAGGAATGAGTAGAGTAATCCTAGGAATGAGTTGCATAACCCTAAGAAATAGTAAAGTAGCTTATACCCAGAAATGAGTAAAGTAGTTCAAGGAATGAGTAAAGTAATTTTAAGACTGAGTGAAGTAGTCCTAGAAACAAGTAATCTGAGGGATAAATAAAGTAGCTTCATCCTGCAAATGAGTAAAGTAGTCCCAGGAATGAGCAAAGTAATCCTAGGAATGAGTAATCCTAGAAATGAGGAGAGTAATCATAGGAAACAGTAAAGTAGCTTGGAGCTAGAAATCAGTAAAGTAGTCCTATGAGAAGAGTAACCCTAGGAAACAGCACAGTAGCTTAGACCTGGGAAAGAGTAAAGTAATATTAGGAATGAATAAAGTAGCCTTGTCCTAGGACAAGTAAAGTAGTCCTTGGAAGGAGTGAAGTAGTCCTAGGAAAGAGTAAAGTGTTCCTAGGAAATGAGTAAAGTAATCCTAGACTGGACCGGAGGATCTCAGGCCACTTCTTGTACAGAGGGGGTTTAGTAAAAACCACCTCATTAGATCATAACCAGAAATATGAAGGAATGAGGTTAATCAACATGTTTGCAAAGACCTGTAGAAGTACTCGGGTGCCATGTTTCTGTCCAGTTTTTTTACGCGTTTTAGTAATTCTTGAATCCAGCAGCTCATCCCCCTCACACCATCCACTCAGTCTGCTGCTTCCTCCGCTCTTCCTATCTCCTCCACTCCTCCGGTCTGGCTCGTTTCCAGATGAGATAAAATGATATTTGAACAAGAAAATGGCTTAATGACACATTTCCTTTCTCACTAATCAGTTTTCAGATGGGTGAGTCACTCAGGTTTAATGAAAGAGAGCCGTTGATTTCTTCCTCTTCACCGGACTCATTTTCTCTTTAACCCTCCTCACCTCTCGTTCACCTTCCCTCCAGAGGTTCCCACTTCTCACGGCGAAGTGACGTTCTCCTCTTTTTTCTCTACATCTTATCCCTCGCTTTTGTTCTGTTCCGTTTGGTTTCACTCTTCCCATCATAAACATCAACACTCGCTACCTGCAGCTGCCTCCCATCCTCCACCCCGTTTTCCTTTCTCATACCTCGTCTGCTCCGTGGCTTCCCGTCAGCCGGGGAGAGGAACGCTGGTAGATGCCTGCAGAGTTGAGTCTTACAAGCAAAAGCACTCAACAGGACGAAGGTGCAGAAGAGGGAGAGAGAGGAGGGGCTGTGGGAGGTTGACAGGGAAGGAATGGAAACTGGAAATGTTTTAGGAAAGGACCGATTTATCAGCAGGCAGCAAAATTCAGTGGTTTAAATTAGACACGTCTGATATTATCAGTTTATCTGCATCAAAACGTGACTTCTAAAAATATCAGTATCAGTTTTTTTCGGGCCAATATTTTTGCTGAAGAAATCTCGTGTGAACTTGTTCCTTGTTGAAATGGAATTCAGTTTCGGCAACTTTGAGTTTCTTTAGTTGGTTTTCCAGGTTATTTCCTTTTGGTTGATGGTTGTAGTTGCTTGGTCCCATTTAGTTGTCTTTGTTTGTATTTTACACTGGTGTCATTTTGGAGTTGGGATAGTTAGGCTTAGTTTTGGTTACAGTTTGAGAATGTTTATGATTTTTTTTAGCTTATTGGTGCTGCTTTATTCCCCTTTGCTTTTTTGTTTTTTTTGTTGTTGCTGTTTTTTGGGTTTTTTTTTTTTTTCGAAGCCCAAATTAGGTTTGTGTTGGTTATTCCCCTTTTTGGCTCTTCTTTTTCTCTTTAATTTAATTTCTTTAAGCACCATCACTTACCACATCTACTTTTTCAGTTTGCCAGTGTTTGTTTATGCCATAATTCTTCCTCCTGAACAAAATAAAACATCTTTTCTCCACCATAACATCCTGAAGCCGGGATTCATTTGTTGCGTTTCCAATCCCTAACAGAGCTGGGACAAATTGGGGGCTTGTCCGGGATCTCACTTTCCTGTCTTGCTTGTTTTCCTGTGGTGTTTATTATGTTCAGGGGTCTGTTGCACAAAGCAGGTTTAATGAAAACTCTGAGTTGTTTAACCCTGAAATGAGGGAAACTCAGAGTTTTCTGTTCCACAAAGGTAACTCAACCCGGGGAAAGAGAAGTAACTCAGAGGGGTAACTTAAACCCTCGGTCAGTTACCATAGTAACAGACTCTCTGAAACTAACCTGGTCATGAGCAGGTTAATGTGGAGAAAGCTTGAGTTTCTCGCTGTCTCCACCCACTTTCAGCCACACTCACTATTTCATCTCATTCATTCAGTCAGTCAGCGGTGAGTTTTGGCTGCTGTCGTCTCTAAAAAACAGGAAAAAAAAAAAAACAGCGACGAGTCCCTTCAATAAGGATTTCATTGATGAAGATGCAGCATGACTGCATGGAGAGTAAAACATTCTGAGATCGTTATCAGACCGCAGATAGAAGTCCTTTTATTTCCCGACAGTTATCATTTCTGACGTTACAGTTTCACATCACAGTCAGTTATCTACATAGACAAGCTGATCTGTCCATACATTTATAATATCACCAGCCATATGTGACAGTTGGGGGTCCTGTTTCTCTTTTTCAGGGACATAGCCTAATTTGCCCTGACATTTGTTTTGGGTAACTCTGTCTTTGGCTGTACAGTCAGGACAGTAAACCCTGGTTCACTTGGTAAACCAGGGTTCAACTCTATGTTGGCCCCACTTTGTCCTGCTTTTCCATCAAAGCAGATATTGTTTATTGCCCTGCATTCTTTCACAAATAGATTTTTTTAATTCATTTGAGATGCAGGGTCATTTGGGGCAGTGCTTTGGTTATATTTAAATTTTAACGCTGCCAACAAGAGCGCTTCTCCCCCACAGGATTGCACCTAAATTAAATAAATAAAAAGGCCTCAGTGTCAGCACAGAGCAGGATTTGAACACCAGTTTCCCAGGTGGGAGGCAGGTGCACAAACATCTCAACCAAACACACATTGACCCTCTGCATGATTTGTAATCATAGTGACAGGATCATGGACTGTCACGCTACCATTACGCAGTTTTACCCTATATCATTGTGATTGGACAGGACAGCATTTTAACTTAAATCTTCTCCTGCACCATCTCTCTTTTTTTGCAGCAGCAGTTCAAACGCACCATATGAGGCTTTAAAGGTTCTCGTTCCATTCACTGATGACCGCAGCCCGCCCTCGCGTCATCGTTGTCATGGTGATTCGTCGAATCGGGGCTCCATTGATGCTGGCTTTTTGTCCCTGTGGTGCACGTGGAAAACCACGGGTTGAACTACCCTGAGTTGATTAAACCAACTCAAATCAGCTGTTCTGACACAGAAAAACTGCTAAGTCAGAGTAGATCAACTCTGAGTTCAGGGTTACACTCAGAGTTTGTTAAACCTGCTTCGTGAAACGGACCTCAGAGCTATATTGGAGCTGGTTTTAGTTTAGTCTTGTTTCTTTGGTCCAGCTTGTTGAAAAGTCCCTGTTATTGTGGAAGAACTTCATATCCCAGCATTCCTTTCAGAGTCATGTGACCACGCTACAGCTGCTGCTGCTACAGACTGACTTGCCTTGAAGCTGCTTATGTCTGGTTTTAAGTTGTTAGTTAAAGGATAGCTTTTTTCCAACATGGACCTTATTTCTAGGAGTATATACGTGCATATACTCACCGGTAAAGTTTCTGCGTCACTTTGAGTCCTTTGGGAGATATTACGTTGAGTCGCCTTTCGGTGTACATCCAGTATTATGGCTGAGATGGGGCAGTCACTGTATAAGACATTATCTGCGGCAACAACTCCTTGATTTCATCAATGCTGAACGAACAAATGAGTACTATTGTCCTGTGAGTTCACAGTTTCGCAAATTGTTGTCTGGGTAGCAGCTGATCTTCTCAGCTGTACTATGGAAGCACGCATTGTGAACGTGCGGCCCCAAAAAGTGTGTGGAACACCCTGATACCTAACAGAAAGCTAAATCTGGACTCAGTACAATAGTACTCATTCGCTTATTCATTCTACTTAAAGTATTGGTGGAATCAAGGAGTTCTTCTGTAGATAATGGCTTCTATAGTGGCTGGCCCCTGTCCGCCATTATACTGGATGCACAACGAAGGGCGACTCGAAGTAATAAATTCCTAAGGACTCAAAATTATGCAGAAATTTTACCAGTGACTAAATGCACGTATATACTCCTAGAAATAAGGTCCAGGATGAAAAAAAAAAAAAGCTATCCGTTAAGTTACAAAGTTGTCAGAAACGGAATTAGCCACATGTTGGCTAACCTGCTAGTATCTGATATATGGTGTATCTAATACCTGCTAGTATCTAATATATGGTAGTATCTAATACCTGCTAGTTTCTAATATCTGGGTGCCAGATGTCCAAAATGAACTCCTCTGGCTGAGTTAACGATATTTTGGGATCTTTGCTCTCAGAGCAGAATGTAGTTGTATCTCTCAGAATATGAGGGATACAACCTCAAAGTTTTCTGCATAGATCGGTATCAGTTGACAACGGAAATTAAGAGTTAGACAATATAAGTATATTGGATATGAGTAAAACAGCCAATATCAAACATCCCTACTGTAAACGGTTGTAATGTTTGCATAAACTTGCATCAGTCTACCAGACAGGTTGGTCAACAACAGCAACACCTTGTTGAATCTGCCACCAAGAATGTAAAGGCACAAAAGGGTCCAACCTGGTGTAAACAGGGTAATGATAAAATGGACATAACATTCCTATTCAAAAGTGATGGAAGGGGAAAGGGTGCATGAGGCAAATGCAATGAAAAGAAGGAAAAAGTAGAGGATGAGTGCGAGGGAGGAGAAAGTGAATAATAGAGAAAGGCAGGAGGTAAGGCGACAAATGGCCTTTAATTTGGCTCAGTGAATAAGGAAGAGATTCGTGTAAGTGTGATGAGGTTAGCTGTGTCCCTGGGTACCATCTGCTTTGTGCAAGACTGCTCATATTACCCAGAAGGCCTTGAGGCTGAATGAAGCGGTGAGGTAACCAGGACTAGATTCTATGTTTCTGCCCTCTCTTCATTCACTCTGAATGCCAACAGGAAAGACAAAGGTAGCATTTATAGATACATGAACATAATCATTTTATCTGTTGCACTTTTCTACATAATTTGGCCATTTTTTGAGGGAATTTTTGGTCATTTAGGATTTAATGCCGAGCACTGCTGGGGTCTATGGGTTATGTACACCGCTAAGTGTCATCAGCATAAAAACCAAAACTCCACTCAAACTCCCACAACCCACCGAACAAAAACTTCCTGTGCAGTTCAGCAGGAGATGAATGAAGCAAAGCATTTTAGTTGTTATTCCTGCCATCACCACATTTCCCGTCAACGCTTTCCCCCAGCACATCGTCCATCCTTTGGTTGCATACTAGCTTAAATATGTGGTGTTTATTAGAGGTGTCTGATATTGCCTTCTGATATTATATGCCGATATCGGCATTAAAATGTAATATTGGTATCAATTTTATTGGATTGATATTTAAAAAGCGCTGTATCAACATTTTTGGTTACAAAATATTGCAAGATTTGGTGACGGAAAAGGGAGATGTTGCTTTAGCAGCAGTCCAGCATGTATAAAAGTCCCTGTTATTGTGGAAGAACTTCATATCCCAGCATTCCTTTCAGAGTCATGTGACTATGGTGCAGCTGCTGCTGCTACAGACTGACTTGCGTTGAAGCTGCGTGTAATATGTCTGGTGTTAAGTTGCTGGTTAATGTGGGAGCGGTTAATGCCTGCTTATAATTAGGGATCAACCAAGACAGACTTTTTTAGGGCTGATACCAATACGATATTTTCTCATCAGTCATGGCCAGTACAACCTGCTGACATTTGGTCTGACATTTGGGGCCGATCCTCCATTTGACTCACAAATCAATTTAATGAAACAATGAACAATGAAACAATGAAACAATGAAAGTAATTGTACAGCTCTTTAATATAAAAAATAACAAAGAACCTAAATATACAAAAAAAGAAACAGTGCACTTCTGAACAAATATTAAATAGAAACATTAGCATTGTAATAAATATATTAAAGAAAGGTCTGTAAATTATGGTGATTATATCAGTCAACATACCCAACATATCGCTGATGCTGATACCAGCAAAAAATGCAAATGTTGGCCTAAAATATCGCCAGGCTGATATATTGGTCTATCCTTACTTATAATATGTCTGGTGTTAGGTTTTCGGTTAACTTACAAAGTTGTCAGAAACATTAGAATTAGCCACGTGTTGGCTAATACCTGCTAGTATCTGATATATGGTAGCCAGATGTCCAAAATGAACTCCTCTGGCTGAGTTAAGGATATTTTGGGATCTTTGCTTTCGGAGCAGAATACTGTATATTTTTTAAATTAATTAATTAATTAATTATTTTTTTTTAAATTCACTTATTTAGTGTCATGCGTAACAAAAGGTGTGCAGCCCACATGGGCTTAGAAGACACAAAACAGGTAGTAGGCAGTCATCAGCATACAGTACATCACAAAAAAGTGTCCTCTTACTTTGAGACCACACACTAAACAAAAACTGAGCCAAATCAAATTGTTTATATACTTAAACAGATACTTGAGTCTGTCCTCATCTGACAATGTAAACAGTTGTACATCTACCTCAGACAATTTACAGAATAATTGCTTTTTCAACTCATGATATAAAGTGCAATAAAATACTAACTGTAGCTCATTTTTGACATCATTTAACTGACACAAATAACATCTTCCTCTTGGACCGAGTAGTACGACTCATCTCCAGAGCTAAAGGCAGAGTTCCAGACCGCAATATAGATGTAGCTCTCAAAATATGAGAGATGCAACCTCACAGCTGTCTGCATAGATTGTAGGGGTGAGAAAAAAAACATTGATTCAGTGAAATATCACTGAATCAATATCAATATTTTCATATGCTAATATATCGATATTTTAAAACAGGGTATCAATCTATTTCACTAATTAAAATCTTGAAATCACCAGGCGATTTCATCTTTAAATTAGATCAATATCGCATTTTTAAATATCAATATGAAATCTGCATTTGAAAATTTTGCCATATTTCAGTATGTCGATAGTATTTCCAAGCCCTAATAGATTTTGTTTTTTGGGGGATTTGGGATTGGTTTATTAAAACTTTTTTTTTTTTATTAAAAAACCATATTAAATCCCTAGATTTTTTAATAGGAGAGATTTAATTTTAAAGGAGTGAAAAAAGAAAGAAAAGCTCGGGAAACTGTCTTCCAAAACCTTGGCTTCTGATTAAATTTTAATTTGATCTCTGGTAAAAGCAGTGATTCATCAACTGAACCATTTTCCTATTACTAAAGAAAATGTTGCCACATGTTGGTTGATCTTTATAAGTGACCAGTCCAACAATGAGCTAGTACATTATCACAACTTTAATGCAAGTTTGCCCAAGTCCGGTCCTCAAGAGCTACTATCCTGCACATTTTGGTTGTATCCCTTCTTCTCCAAGACACCTGAAACAAACGAATGTCTGGTTACCAGGCCTCTGCAGAGCTGAATGATGTGTGCCTCCATTTTTATTATATTCTGAGACAATTTTTTCAGACATGGGAAACTTTCTGTCCCACTTTTTCTCTCCTTTTTTCTTTCTAACTTATTTCTTCCATCTTTGCCTCATTTTCCTGTTTTCTTTCCATTTCAAATGTTCATCTCATCTGTGCAGCCTTCCCTCCTCCCGCCTCTTCGCTGAGATGGCCTCATCCCTCTTCATCCTCAGATCAGATTTAAGAGTCCACGAGCTGACACAAAACACCGCTTCAGTGTCTTTTTTTTCGCCTGACTGCCATCCAAACAAGCCTTGCATCACATCAAAGTGCACATCTGGCCACAGTCACAAAACACACATTTGATATCCTCTGTTTGTGTTCGCACAGAGTTTGATGTCAGTAGCATCGGGAAGCGGTGTGACGTAACTGGCAGAGCAGAACGGTGAATGCGGTAATCCTGTCAGGGCGCCGTGGATGATCGTAACGTCCTCAAACTGTGACCAGGTTTGTGTCGGGGGATGATTGAAGTATCGTATGCAAACCAGGGGAGCAGATTTCACAGCAGCTGTCAGCCAAACGCTGCTGTTGTGCCGGTCAGTGTGTTTTCCACTTCGCTCTCTGAAGCCAGCTCAACAAATTTAACAAGAAAAGAAACTGAAGTGGGTGAATCAGGAAATGAGAGCACTTTGAAATCAAACCAGAAATCCCTGTGAATAACAACCAAACACCCATCAAGCACTGGGGATTTTTCTTTATTTTTTTTGCTTGATTGCATGTATTTGTATGTCTGAAGTGACTTTTAACTCAAAAACGATCCTACAACCCTGTAATTATGTTGAGTCTGCAAAATCAGAGGTCTTGTCACTGATCCGATTCAGAATGGGCTCTATGCACAACTCCACTACTTCCTGAACTTAAGCCAGCTCCTTTGTTTTCTGTCTTCATTGCTGGGCAAACTGATTAATCCAGGTGTGTCTGACCATTGTTGTCATGGTTACTGAGGTCAGGCACATTCGGATTTATCAAATTGTCCAGTAATGAGAAAAGGAAACAAAGAAGCTGGCTTAAGTTCAGGAAGTATGGAGAGTTGTGCATAGAGCCTGTCATCTGGCTCCTTATTTCTATTCCAACTCTGGATGAACCAGTGATGTTCTGTCCGTAATTGCTCTGAGTTCAACCGTTCCAAAGACAAGCTGGTGGAAACAGACGAAGAGTTCTTGCACTGAAAAAATATAACCATGCTCGAACTAAAAAAATGACTGTTCAGAGATATCACATCTAAAATGTTTGACTTCACACAGTCTAAATTGAGTAACTTTATCTGACCTGATTTTTTTATGTTGATGTGAACAATAATACTTTATTTGACTCAACCTTAATTTTTTGCCTTGATCCAAATTATTTTCTTAACTTTTAGTTATTGAACCAAACTAATAAACTGAAATTCAACTCAACTTATTTTTATTGAGTTAATGCAAATTGAAAATTTCTATTTGGGTCAGCTTAGGTGCGCACGCACCCTTCCCCCCAGGAAACAACCGCGTGCTGTTGACTTACTTTCACTTTCAGATGGCGCACTTCGCTGCTATATTTCCATCGTGTCTGTCACTGATCACTTTTTCCACAAACTTTCCTCCTTCATCCACCTCCTAAACTGCTTCGATTACGACCGGTCACCATGTTCTCTCCCCCTCGCAACAGAATCCAGCACACTTCTTGGGCTAACAGCCGTTAGCAACCACTAACACAGGAAGCATCATAAAATCGCATCACTTCCTGGTAGCTGTTTTTTAAGCTTGTCTGACACCGCCATCTGCTGGATTAGATGAAAACTACCGAAAAAATTATGATGAGCCCTTGGTTCTCTCTGACAAGCTCCGCCAGAGATTAAAACAGCTCCTCCGATTAAAACCCTTAATTAACGTGGAAACACGTGATTGCCAGTTAATGTTCGGATTTGAATTAATGTGGAAGCACGTGAATGGCAGCGAGTGAGTTAATGCAAATTTACTCAGTTAAGGCCCCCCCCCCTTTGTTGTTCATGCACTCTGAAGCTGAAACAACTTAATGAATTTACTTTGAGTGAAAGAATAAATTTATGTCGGATTGGAGAGTGGGGTTTTTAAGTTGATTTTTGAAGTTTTTAGGCTAAATCACAGGTGGCCAAGTTTGGTCCTTAAGAGCCACAATCCTCCAACTTTTAGATTTCAGACACCTGAATTAAATGTATGACTCGTTATCAGGCCTCTGCAGAGCTGATTGATTGACATGTGGTAGTTCAGCTGTGTTGAAGAAGAGGAGGATCTAAAAGTTGGAGGATTGTGGCTTTCAAGGACCTAACTTGTCCCTGGATTACATGATCTAACTCATCTGTTGTTCTCTGGCCAGCTGTTATGTTACCTTAAAGGCCTCCTTCCACTGAAAACCCGTTTAACTTGCTCCTTCTGAAACACGGAGGGTTTCCCCTTGTTTACTTACACATGCTGACTTGCTAGCGTTGCGTTCCCCCCAGTCGGCTGTTCTTTCTCATCACAGAAACAATACGAAGAAAAGAGCGAATCGGGAACAGCCTCGCACTTCTACATCACATTTCAAATAGCGTATCCCACGTGGGGTTTCTATCTGTCCATTGGAAGGCAGGTAACCCTCCACTACACACTAGAAGTAAAGACGGCACGACTGTAGCTTCGGAGTTGAGAAGCTAATTAGCTAACTGTTTGTTAGCATGATGGAACAAACTTGTTTGTCGGCTCTATTTCCTGTCTGTAACAAAATAAGAGCGGAGGGCGGAGCTTCCTTCATACACTCATGGGAGGCAGCCAATCAGACGGAAATTCATGAGAAGGACCTGGAAAAGCTGCCGTTGGACCACAAGCCTCTCTTCTAGTATACAAATACAGCTGGATACAAAGATACCAGAAGGTTTTTTTAAACAGAAACAATGCAGAATGCATTCAATAATAATGGAGAACACAGAAATATTAATGAAATGACCATGGAAGTACAACTTTAAGATTCCTGTTGTGGTTTACCATCATGGACAGACTCACGAGACTGAACTGGAGACCAGTTTACCAAAGAAGCAATGAGCAAAACCTTCTCTAGTTCACTACTGGGGCGTTATGTCTCAAAGCTCAACAAAAATCCAATTAATTATACTTAGGTTATTCTGTTCAACTAAAGCTGGTTTAGAATAAAAATGATGTTGGTTGAGCATGGTTTTATCAAATCTACAATCATCTGTGGAATAAGAGTTAAATGATGCACTGCGGCTCCACATTCAGGCATCACCGGGGGTTTGGTAATGGCCCTGCAGAAGTAATGCTGGCTCGGCTGCTGACCCACGTTATGTTGCTGTGGCAGGGGGGGGGGGGGGAATTACTTCCACGCTGGAAGAAATAAAATCAGCCTTTCATTGTTTGTAGAGCTGTGACTTAAGGTGATGGTGGAGGGGAGGAAGAGGCAGGTGGCAAAAGAAGCTAGATGAGCAGCAGGACCCTCCCATAAGCAGGAGGATTTAGCTGGTTTTCTCCCGTAGAGATGCCTTCAGGCCTGGATTTCTCCTCTCTATCACAAATAGCATGAACCTACCCGGCCTCGGGCTCCTGGAGTCGTGCGACTGTGTCACATTCAGAGCCCAACAGAACAGCAGCGCTGTAATATTACCTTCAGCAGCATGGATCTGATTACCATCACCTCTGCTCCTGTCAGGTTTATACTGACCACAAACGTACTGCTGGTCTTTTCAAAATGAAGACGACGTAATATGTGTCAAATTTTTAACATCAGAGGGGTGTATGTGGCTACTTGTGGGTATCTTCAGCTATGATTTAATCCTCCCGGAGTGAAAATACAGTTGCAGCTGTTCAGGTTGGAGGATTTGTTGGATTTGTCTGAATCATTCACATGCACGACAGAAGCAGAAGTTGTGATTGGTCAGTTTGTGATCACATGCTAGACTTGTAGTTCTCAAGACCAGGTTTGAAACACTTTTTCACAGTCTTGGTCTTGTCACTGCCTCAACAGTCTTCGGTCTCAGTCTAGTCTAGATCTCGGGTCTCTCGGTCTCGCATTGTCTCGGACTGGCCGAGCGGTCTCAAAGGGATTTGTAACCTATATTTGTAACGTCTATGTTTGTTCATTCCTGTTCAGTTTGGATTTGCTCAGTTAGCATTAGCTTGGCTGTCAATCACTGAGAAGGGTCTGGCTGCGGCCTGGGCATTCTTGTTATGCTACTAAGAACACCCATGGGCGTTCCTGGTAGCGTTTCATTGACCAATCGTCAATGAAATGGAAAAGTTTTTCACAGAGGACATTGTAAATGCTGCCATCGCATTGAAAGTGTCTTCCACGCTGACATCTGCCTCCCAGAGAAAACATGATTAACCAGTGAGAGGTTACAGATGCGGGCATGAAAAGTTCCCCTTTCTGCCGACTGCCAGCCACTTACCAGCCACTTACTGCCCTTTATCAGCGCAGAACTTTGGGCAAGGCCCACTCCATCCTTGAGGACCGGAGCCCCCCCCTGGCTGGTGAATTCCTGCTTCTCCCGTCAGGGCGTAGGTACATGCTGCCAAAAGTACAGGACCATCAGCCATTGTTCTTCTAAACAAGTGACTAACCGGTCATGTTGTTGTTTTCTATCTGTTGTCTCTGCTGTTGACTGAGTGACTGTTGTTGTTTAATTGTGTTTTAGTACTGCTAGTTGCATAAGAAATTGCCCTACAGGGACAATAAAGACTCCTTGAACCTTGAACCTACCAGCGACTTGTCTGCTAATTCAATCACACAGAGAAACGTGTTTGTGCCCAGGGGAAACGATTTCAGAGCATAAATGAACGCCCGGAACAAGGACGTTTGCACACGCCAAGTTTGGACACCGTGCGTGATGACGTATTCACAGTACAAATTGTTCAGCCAGTGATAGTGCAGTAATAGTGCACTATTACTGCACCTTTTTTTCCTGTCACTGGTCTGTCTTCACCATGGCAGATGCAGGAGAGAGAGCGGCTCGGCTTTATGTGATAAACAAAGCTAGAGAACGTCGTCATTGGGCGTCTCTGCTCTGAGTCTGGTTCACCAGATGATTCCAGGTGTTCTGAGTGTGATGAGTGTCACCACTTACTCCAGGAGCTGCGCTGACAAGAGGCGCTTTCAGCCGTCTGATCCGGTCCAGTTTAACGTCCCGCTAACCCGATGCAGGGCAGCATTATCAGCCCATTACATCCCATCGACAAGCAGGTCATCAAACCACCGTTCAGAAACCGGGTCCGGACACAGATCACAGTTTATCCTCCTCTGTCTTCAGAGAGAGAGGAGATTCCCTGGTTCTTCTGGGTGTTTCCTGTCCTGTCATGACATTGAGTCACTCTGATTGGTTGACACCCTGCGTCAAAACGCCAAAGTTTGGATTTTCCAACTCCGGCATCTGCCGCCCTTGACGCACGTGGAATGCTGAAAATCTCAAAACTCGACGCGCTAAACGAGTGAAACGCCTGTAGATTAGCATAACGCAGCGCAGGGTTTTCGACGCCTCCTGGACGCGCGTCGGCCATTGACTTTGCATGTAAACCTGACGCCCTTGACGCCCAAATCCCGTTTGGTCTGAACACACAGTCAATGTCATCGATCCATCAGCAACGTGGCTATTTGTAGTTATCAGCTAATGTTTGCAGTGACAACTTGTAACGTTACGTCTACAACCAAGTGGGCTTTGTTTATTTGGATGTCATTTTTTTTAATTTAATACATAACAGTTTGTGGGCATGTTTTTTTCCCAAACAGTCAATGCTGTCTTGCTAATTGTGCTCGTGTGCTGTGGCTTTTTTTTTAATAATGTGATTTGCTTTGTGTATTTGTGTCTCCTGTCGGCTGTGTTCTGGTCTGTGTTCTGTTTTATGTCCTTCTTTTTTGTGTAGTGTTTTTAATGTGTTTGATATATGGTTAGGTTATTTTATTAATAGGGGTTATATAGTTTTTCTATTTTATCTATTCATATTTTAGTCAACTGAATCTACTGTATTTTAGTAGACTACAACATTATATTTTCGCCGACCAAAACAAGACTAAAACTAAGCATTTTTGTCAAAAGTCTTTGACAAAAACTAAATCAAAGTTTGCTGTCAAAATTAAGGCTGATTTACTCGATAGAGTCTCTGAATAAACCTGACATTAAAGGGACACTTTACCTCGTACTTTTCATGCTGCATTCGCGTGAAACCGGGGAGACCGACGACATCCGCTGCATGTAAAGTTATCACCAGCCTCTATGTGAAGATGTGGTCCGTCAGTTACAGTGACATCAGTCCACATCTGTTCGGTTGTCATGGCGATGTCGTATTGTTTTCCCTGACCCATGTTTTACCGTCTTTCGCTCGGCTTCATTGATTAAAATGACATCTGGTTTGTTACCAACGGCCGTCTGCCGGACTGCACGTGAACGCAGCATCAGTGAGACGCTGGTTTCTCACCACTGCAGCGCGGTGACTTTTCAAAGACATTACCTCGAACTGAGCTGAAAACTCCGGTGTGTCCGGTGAGTTTCTGTGTTTTCCTGCTGTCACGCTTCTCCCGAACGCAAAAACGACATGGCAGCCTTCACCGAGCCGCCCCGCTCGATGTGTAAATGAATGATACGAACGGCAAATTTAGAACTTAGAGGAGCACTTCAGTTTGATGATGGGAGTGATTACTGATTAATGAAAAAACACTTTTGAACCAAATAATCAGTTTTTGTGAATAAAACACAGGAGAACTTACACAATATCCCTTTAAGTGGCTGGATTGTAAACCTACTGGACAGGGGATGACCTAAAGCAGGGGAGTCGAACCCTGGTCCTCGAGGGTCGCTATCCTGCAGGTTTTAGTTGTTTCCCTGCTCCAGTACACCTGACTGGGTCACTGTGAAGAAGCTGATGAGAAGGTGTTGGATCCGCTTGGCTTGAATCAGGCGTGCTGAACCAGGTTATCTGTTCTTTGTTTTACGGGGGACGTACAGGGGTCACCTATATTTTCTCCCCTAGTTTCCATTTAAAACTTCTCCTTGAATTGAGCTTGTATGGTCGCGGCGTCCTCTTCCGCTTCCCCGTCTCCTCACTTTGCGATGCAGTTGTGGGGTTTTTTTTGCAGGAAAAGCAGGTCAGTGGAGATGTGCACATGGCTGTGATCAGTGTGGACCGCCAGTCCAGAGGAGCCGTCTCAGAAACAGCCTCTGCAGCGTTCAGCTGCTGCAACCACAAGGAAAAGAAATAACCGCTTAAAAAACATTTTCCTACGGAATAAATGTTGAACATTTCAACAACATGGTGTCGCCAGTGTTCATCACATTCTAATGGAGGAAACACACCACAGCAGATGGTGTATTAAGTTAAAATATGAGCTGCAAAGCAATCTTAATGTTTCTGTTTGCTCCCAGAGGCTTTCACAAGTGTTGGTCCTGTTTTGTACATTTAAATGCGACACTTGGCATAAGTTAAAGCTCACTGCTGAGCTGTGTTTTCTTGTCAGGTGTGTTCAAGCTGCTTCTTCAGCCTGTGACCTCTGACAGGGTCTAAAACCCTGCAGGACCTGGTTCTGTTTGAGATTGGACATGTTGGTAACAGTTCCATAAATCTATTTGATGATCATGTTGAAAGTCTGGTTGTGTTCCTGCTGCTGACTAATGGAAATCAGAAATGAGTGCATCCATTGCTGCAGCTGAGTTTTTCCCTTTTTTCCAGGGTTTAGAGAGCAGTTTAATTCAGTTTTATTTGTAAAGCACCGACAGTCATCTCAGGGCATTTAACAGACCAAATTAATTCAGGCAATTGATTACGATCCAATCGGTGTTCATACAGGCCAATTCATGAAAAATAACAGCCTAGCTAAGGAAACCAAAGGACTGCATCGAATCTACGAGGCTGGCGGACGGCATCGTCGTCTGGTTTGCTATGAGAGGGGGAACAAGGTGGCAGTGGCTCAGGTTGGTGGTTTGAATCCCACTCCCCCAGTCATCTGTCATCACTGGTTCCATCAGTGAACCTTAGGGCAGCCGTGGCTACACATGTAGCTTACCATCACCACATATGAATGAGGAGTGGGTGACTGTAACACTTTAAGATTTACATTGTGCTTTACTGCACGATATAAATCTAATTTATTATAAATAAATGTGTCAGGAGTTGCATTTTATGCCCTTTTCCCTCCTTCTCCGAGCTCCTGCATGCTCCTCCCAGGTCGCTCAGGCCGGCTGACCACTTCTCCTTACTCTTCCGCACTGCAAAAACTCAAATCTTACAAAGTATATTTTTTTCAAATTTCTAGTCAAAATATCTCATCACACCCCAAATAAGACAAAATCACCTAAAGAGAAACATTTCAGTGAGATATGGGAACTTGTTTTTAGACAAATGCATCTAATTTAAAAAAAATCTTATCAAGAAAACTTCACTTGTTCAATTGGCAGAATTATTCTACTTATTACAAGCAAAAAAAAACAACTTTTTTCTTTGCTTATTTAAGAATAGCTAAGGTAGTTTTGCTTGAAATAAGCAAAAAAAAAAAAAATGCAACCCATAGGATGTGAATTGTTTTTGATAAAAATTCTTGAAATCAGATGCGTTTGTCTTAAAACAAGTTCCTTTATCTTACTGAAATGTTTCTCTGTAGGTAATTTTGTCTTATATTGAGTGTGATGAGATATTTTTACTGGAAATTTGAAAAATATGCTTGCTTAGGTATGAGTTTTTATAGTGCGAGGACTCTGAGAAAGCAGGCGATAGAGCCTTTGCAGTGGCTGGCCTGAGGTTGTGGACTTCACTCCCATTCCACACCTCTGAAATAAGTTTTTATGTTTGATCTTTGATCTTATTGTTTTTACTGTTTAAATGCTTCTTTTTTTCTTCTGTGTCTTTTGTGTGTGTGTCTTGTCATGGATTCTATTTTGAAATATGTGTATTCTGTTGTACAGCACTTTGTGTGCAGTATTTATTGTGGTGAAAGTTCTCTAGAAATAAAGTTGGATTGGATTGTCTAAAAACAAGTTTCTATATCTCACTGAAGTGTTTCTCTTTCGGTGATTATGTCTTATATTGAGTGTAATGAGATATTCTGACTAGAAACTACACAAATATACTTGGTAATATTTTGGGTTTTTTCAGTGTGCAGGTATTCGCCAACATGGGGCTAATTGTAATTTTTATAATGAGATTTTGTAAGGCAACAATGAGATCTCTTGAGATTCCATTATCAAAAGTATTGTTATGGAAGAAAAACTATGCCAATAATTTCTGGTATCACATTTTTAAAGCCGATATTGGCTGATAATATTGGTAGGCCGATAATATGTGACATCTCTAACCTTAAAACACAGTCCTATCTAAATTTAATGTACTGAATATCATTCTGGTCTCTACCCTCCTTCAGCATCATAAAAAACTCCACTCTCAATTTTGTTCTGACTCCACAGCATTTATTATTTTGTATTCCAACCAAAAACAAAGAAAATATTGGTTAGCCTCGATGAGGATGGTCCAGAAACTTCTTCTGTAAAAGGAAGTCCTCCTGACTCATCGTAACCATGACATTCTGAGCCTCCATCATCCTGAATGCCACTCACATCGAGTGTGTCTCAACATTGATTTTCTGGACCCTACAGTTGACTTTTAAGGCCATGCATGGCCTTTGACCGTGTTATATGTGACCTGACACATACGAGCCTGTATGTCGCCATGTGCTCCTCAGGCAGAAAACTTTATCCGTTCCCAGAGCGCGGCTGGAAACTGGAGGTGATGGAGCATCTGCAGCCTGAGTCCCAAAGCCACAGAGCGAGCTGCCCGAGGAAATCAGGTCAGCCCAGTCACTGACCTCTTTCTGCTGATTTTACTCCGTCTTTCTTTTTAATCCCATAATTCTGCCACCAACATTTGTCACGCTGCAACAGTTGTTCAGAGAGTTTCCGCTGGGATTTATGGCTCTTTGAAAGGAGTCGGCTCAGGAGTTGTCGTTTCTTTTAAAGGAATAGTACACCCACAGAATGATGGGCCTTCACCTTCTCCTCACCGTAGTGCTGAGCAAGACTATGGAGCACTATTTTAATATCTCAAATGCAGCCGGAGATCGGACAGGTTTTTGTTTTCCCCCGCAAATTTCATATAATGGAGTTCACCGGCGACTGAACCACAAAGGCCCATAAAAGTCCACAAAAACTTGGCAAACAAAATGTACCCTGATGTAGATTCACTACCCGTGTTCATGCTGCCAGAACTTCCCAGCCCTGAATGCCCGACAGCATTTTCTTGCAGTTGTTTTAGTTTTTGCAGGATTTTCTTGTTGCAGTTGTTTTCGTTTATGCAGCATTTTACTGCAAGAAGAAAATGCTTCAAAAATTAAACCAACTGCAAGAACACACTCAAACATAGAGGGACCAATTTGTACTTAAAAGGGTACAAAGCTCGTCGCTGGGGGGTTCCTTTCTGAAAGACATTTCTGTACCTTCGGTCCTGGTCCATTTTTGTACCTTATCAAACTGAATGAGTTATTAAAGTACAATTAAACCAATTGTAAATGATGAATAAAATGTTGTGTTGCAGTTGTTTTTGCATATGAAGCGCATTTGTACACGTGGGCCAATTTATAATCTACTTTTGATTCAACCTGAAGAGATGTCGCTTGCACTTTACTTTCATGTTAAAGGTGTAATATTTTTACGTAAAAAAACAGCAGTGGAAGCAGCAGGTACATCTGTTGCACTTACTGTACTTTAATTAAAAATTAAAAAATGGTTCATTATTGAAAATAATACCAGATAAAGGTTAACCTCCTGCTGATCAATCTGGAGTGTTGGTTGAACTTAAATTAAAATGTGAATGTATTTGCCATTAATTCTTGTTTGCTTGTTTCTGCTGATATTTATTTCATGTATATCTGAGTCCTTTACAAGAAACAATAATCTTAGAAACTTAAGCAGTGCTGTCTGTTATGCAGGTATTTATGTCACAGTCACTCGATATGCTGAATCGATATGATTTTAGATGGTATCGTTCTAAATGAGCCAATATCGTCCCTGAATCGTGAAATGAATCGAATCATTGTTAAAATGAATCGTTGCACCCCTGGTAGTTTCTGTCCAGGACAGCGCTTTCTTCGGTCAGCGTGCTCTTGCATCTGTCTCGGCTCGCTGCTCCGCTGTGGGTCCAGCGCCAGTCGAGTGTGCAGTTGGAGCCACAATCAGATTACAGCTGAGCATCTTCTTCTGATCGCTGCTCTCTGCTCTGCACCGCCAACTCGATCTGATCGGGCACAGCCTCGGGCCACCTCTCTGATCAGCTACAGCAAATCTCTGCCGTCTCACATCCGGGCCGTAAAGAGTGGAGGCTCGCCTGCACGCAGATGCATGAAAACACACACAGGCACTGCGTTTGTCCACTCATGCACACTCCCAGAGTAGTCCACGCCACAGGAGTGGGAGTGTTCGGCGTGTGATTGTGTGGAAGTCTTCACAAAAGGAAAGCTGACTGGTCAGAGAGGCAATTTCCTCCTCGCAGACATTTGAATCATTCATGAAGAGATGGCAGAAATCACCGGAATCAGACTGGCGCCAACACAAAGATGCACACGCTCAGACGCAGGCATGCATGGACGCTTTCAGAACACACCTAGGGCCGCTCACCGTGACTCACATACGCACACACCACCGAGCGTGCATCTCTTACACACACAGTTAGCTTAACGGCTGGATCCCTGCAGAGGGAATTCTGCAGCTGTGACTATCACGGAGCGGAGACGGGAGACGGGAGACGGGAATGGACTTCTCGTGTCAGAGACGGAGACTGGACGGGGTGACATGCAGCTAGAGGGAGCAGATGAACAGAAGCAAGAAACTGAAAGAAAGGGATGAGGTGGAGGGAGGTGACTTGTGTGAAGTGTGTGTGTGTGTTCGTGGGCTGCACGTGCACTCAGCAGGAGTAAAAATAACTCCAGCAAGTTTTACTCATTTGTTTTCAGTTTCTATCAGACAAAATGAGATTATTTCAGGAGGTTCACGAAGCCGGCTGTAGAGATGTTCAGGCTTCTGATAAAAGCCGTTATGTAGTTGCCACTTTCATTTGCTATGTTGTTGTGTTTATTTCTATTAATATGTTCACACCTACATCCAGCTCAGAGGCAGAAATTAGAGCTTGGAGTTCATGTTTGTGTGGAATGGATGGGGCTTTTAAAGTTTTATTTTAAAATGCATGAATGGTTTTTATCATATAAAAAAGGGTTGTTTTTGCTTAAAGGAATAGTACACCCACAGAGTGATGTGCATTCGTTTTCTACTCACCCTCCTGCTGAACAAGACTCTGGAGCACTTTTTAATATCTCAAATGCAGCCGGAGATCGGACAGGTTTTCATTTCCCCCCAACTTTCATATAATAGAGTTCACCGGCGACTGAACCAAAAAGGTCCATAAAAGTCCACAAAAACTTGTCAATATTCCTCCATACTGCTCGTCCAATGTAATCCAAGTGTCCTGAGTGGGTAGCGTCCAGAATTTACTGGAAACAACATCATTGAGTAGATTTTTATTGCTTAAACAGTAGAACATGTATCTGGTACGAAGCGCGTCCATGCGAGTTGTAGGCATGTAACGATAAAAAAATGTCATGTTTTATTGTAACCAAAATGATCATGGTTATTGATATTATCGCCGTATTGGTGAAATCTGGTCAAAATGTTTAAAACGTTCTCATACACACACTAAAATCTTTTCACCAAGTTTGAAAAAAAAAAAAAGGTAACAAGCACAGTGGACTTGCTGTTGGCATAGCATGTAGACATCAAACATATACATGTTCATTAAAGGAGCCCTACCATGAAAAATGGACTTTTAAGAGCTTTTCAGCATGTTACTGTGTTATTTCCTCATAAAAAACTTCATTTAAAGGGGAAACTCAGTAACTTTTTTACCTCAATAAATGCTTTTCGGAATCCCCGTGGGGCTAAACAAAGTGTTTACGGAGCGATTCAATGTTTCCCCCCCTCCCGCCGGTCCCTCTGGCCAGCGAGCAGCTAAATATAACTTTGCCTGCGCCGACCCGAGCAGAACTTGCGACAACAGAAACCGCTGTACAGTACTCAGGTCCCCTATCTACCGAGCTGCTTCCAGCTCTGATTTGAACCAGACTACCAGCGCTAATTCAAAGAAAACATTTCTTTATCTTCCACCACCTAAACACGGCTCCTGGCTCTCATAACCAACTCTTTGCTGGACCAGAGTGATTCATGTAGCTGCACTGCCTGGGCGCCGGGTGAAGCATCACTGCTTCAGGCTCAATAATCACTTGTCACGTCCGCAAAAAGTAAATAAAAGTTTGTATTCTTACCTGCTACTCGCCAACACCAGTGAAAAATATAATCCACGGCATATTTACCCGCAAATCGCGGGTAAAACGTCCCGTTTCAGAAGATACAGGTCTTTGCTTTGAGCAGAGGGAGACGAGGTGCTGCTACCAACGCAGCAAAGTAGCATCAACAAGCTAGAAAAAGCTTAGAAACATATCCAGGGATCAAAATAGAAGAAAGACAGGTAGAGAAGCCGTCTGTGTGCTGTGGGGGTGTAAGGGGGGGGTTGAACACGACAGTGAAAGGACGCCACTAGGGGGAGCCCCGAGCTGAAGTTACTGAGTTCTGCTTTAAGTAGTTTTTTTCTTCATTCGTGCATATTTGAGTAAAATCTATAAATATTCAGGCCAAGCTGTAGCTTCGGTAACATAACTGACTGACACCGGTGTACGCAACGAGGTGGCACCAATCACGAAGCGTCAAACATGCATGCGCAGCATCGTAGCAAGACGCCCTCTTTGTTGAACAGAAACTCAAAGAGAATCCTAACCTAGTCACACTGTGAGGAAGAAACTAACAACCTGCAGGAAGATTTCCTCAGAGACAAACAGCCGTCAGCTAACAGACATTTGATCCAGAGTTCAGGAGAAAAGTTTTCTTTTTTTTTTTTAGCTCTAGAGGACGGCAAGTTGGGAAAAATGTGGTTTTGTGTCTGAATCTCAAACAGTAAGTGTTTTTTTTCTTGGGGATTACCACTGAAACCTGACGCAGTTCCCACTAGAAAACGCCTCATGGACAGACAACAACACCGGTGAGTGAAAACGTCTCTCAGCTCAATGTTAAAGCAGAAGTTAAATGTTAAAGGGACTTGAGGCAAGATTAAGAAACGAAACTCGCGACTGCCACGACTGGCGCTTCAGGTAACTGCAGCCACGAGCCAAGCCGTCACGGGAGCGTGCACAAACTGAAGCTATGATGCTGTTTACTCACCTTTTTCTCCGTAGTTCCACTTTTTAGTGTCTTTCAGTTGATCTGGATCGTTTGCTGACAGCAGAAGAATCCATAACTATCGCTTACAGTGTTTGAATTTAACGTGACCGTGTTTTTCCTGCATCAAAACAGTGGATGTAGGTCATTTGATGTCACGTCCGCAGGGCAGCGCGGGAAATTCAGACACCGAATTGCAGCACATTTTGTAACGTGAAATACCTGCACTGGAGCTTTGTGTTTTTTATTATCTTTGAGTGTTTTCTGTACAATGTATGTCTGTTAGTGATCAGTGACGGTTATTTGATGTCAGTGTGAAGTGATAAACGTTTGAAGGAACGTTGTTTGTGTTAAACGTTTTTACAACGGTAGTGATGCTAATTGCGTTAGCCTCTCTATGGGTTTTTCAATATTAAGTTAGCATTAATGCTAATCGGTAGTCGTGTGTGCATTTAATGGGAGACAGCACTGGTTTTCATGGACACAAAGTAATATTTGCTCATATGTAAATAAGAATCTAACTCATTTGAGTTAACCAATTTAATAATTAGTAATTCAGTCATTAATTTGTATGTTTGTATTTCAGTTTCACAGTACTTCTCATGTCCAATATATATATATATATTCTCAATATATTGTGATATTTATTTTTGGCCATTATCGTCCAGCCCTAGTGTCTTGGTGAAATAAATAATGAAGTTTGCTGCAAATAATGCTTAAATAGAGGCTCATTCATTCTGCCCACTTCACGTCCATTATACGACTAATCTGAATACAGTAGCATCCAAAGGAGTCAGACTGATGCAGAAATGTTGCTGGTTTAAATTCCTAGAAATAAGATCCAGGTTAAAGGAACCAGAAGTCATCCTTTAATAACCCTTGGCCACCCTGCTATTTTCTCTGGCCACCCCTAAAAAGTTTCTGCAGGCGCTCCGGTCTGCAAGGGGATGTTTGTGTCTGTGATGAACTGCACGCTTCCTCCCACCTACAGCCGCTCAGATATTCTCCAGCCTCCCCATGGATAGATTTGTCACATCCCCTCATGTCCCCTCTAAAAGGCGTAAATGAGAAGTTTTAGTTGGCTTGTGTGCGACATGGATTACAACTTGACTTTGTGTTGAGGTCAGAGTGTGATGCTGAACTGCAGCTCTGTCATCGTCTCTGTTATGGGATTATAAACACACACTGAGGACGGTCATTAGCGAATGAAATGCCGCTCGCCATCATTATTAATTGAGCTGATGGTGAATCATTGGACTACTTATCACGGGTCAGCGAGGAGCTCTGGGGGTGTCGCTTAAATTCCTGCAGGAGGCGGAGACAGCTGGCGCCCTCAGGTGCTGCGACACGATGCCTCGATGCTTAAACTGAGAGTCATCCTTCGTTCCCGCTGGGCCTCGTTCTTCTAGCTGCCTGCTAAATATCCACCCAGCCTTCACTTTACATCAGTGGTTTTCAAACTGGGGGTCAAACAGCACTCCAGCTGCAGCTGTAAAGACATTAATTTGTCAAATTAACACATTCATTTTCAGCCTAAATAACTAATTTATTCCTAATACCATGTTAAAAATCCCAATCTGTCATTATCTCGGCGAGAGCAGCTGATTCTGGGCATGTAGGTGTCTTGTCACAGCAGTGAACCGAATCCACCAGAAAACATGGATCCTCCTGGTTTCTGATGGTTTTCAAGCCTTACATGGAGAATTTTGATCATTTAGTGTCCAGAAACTGTGGAGGAGTACTGAAGAAAAATGTTCAAAACTCTGAGGAAAAATTCTGAATTTCTGAATTTTTATCTCAAAATTCGGACTCGTCTTTCCAGGACATAAAAAAAAGAAAATTTGGGAAATTTTTGTTACAATTTCCTTTTTTTTTAAAAAAAAAAAAATAGTGAGAGGCAAATTCTGATCTTTTCCTTCCAGAACATAAAAGGATGAGATTTTTTTTCAAAGTCTGAATTATGACTTTTTTTAAAAATCAGATTTATGATCTTTTATTTTTTTTAGACATTGATTTATAACCTTTTTCTTCCCTTTTTTTTAGAAATTGAAAAAAATAAATATCCTGAAAAAATATATATTCTGGGAAAAAAAGTCTGAATTCCAAGATTAAAGTCAGAATTATGAGATTTAACGTCCAAATTCTGCTTTTTCTTTTGTTCCTTCGAATTTTGACTTTTTTTCATGAATTGAAAAAAAATGTCACAAATATTTTATATTTTGGGGTGAAAAAGTCAGAATTTTTAAATTAAGCTAAAAGTTTTTTGCCTTTTTTTGCACAGAACATAAATAAAAAGAAAAAAATGGGAGATCTTTTTTATAAATTTATGAAAAAAGTCAGTATTTGATTCTTTTTTCTCTCTCTCTCTCTTTTTTTTTCTTTAGAAATTGATAAAATAAATCTCATGAAAAAATATATATTCTAGAAAAAGTCAGAATTCCAATTTGAAAGTCAGAATTCTGGCTTTTTTCAGAAAATTGACCTTTTTTCATAAATTGAAAAAAAAAATCTTGCAAATACTTTATGTTTTAGGGAATAAAGTCAGAATTCTGAGAAAACAAGTTCAAAATTAATTTAAAAAAAGTCTGGATTAATTTTTCTCAATTTATGAAAAAAGGCAAAATTCTGCTTTTTTTCCTGTGTTTTTTTTTTAAGAAATTGAAAGAGGAAATGTCCTGAAAAAATATATATATATTCTGAAAAGAAGTCAGAACTCCAAGATTGAAGACAAAATTCTTTCTTCAAAAGTCTCAGAATTTTGACTTTTTTTTCAAAAATTAAAAAAATTAAAAAAAAGAAATATTTTATGCTTTGGGGAAAAGTTCTGACTTAAAATCTCAAACTTTAATCTTTTATCCCCAGAACATAAAAAAATATTTCTTTTTTTTTTCAATTTTTTTTTCTTTATTCTTTTTTAATTGAAAGAAAACATCCCCTTTAAAAATATATTCTGGAAAAAAATTCAGAATTCTCAGATTAAAGTCACAATTCTGACGTTTTTCTCAGAATTCTTTTCTTCTTTTCTTCAGTGGCTCCATTACTCGTCAGTAAAAAACACAGTTATTCCAGCTTTTCTAAAACAATCCAACAAACACCAACGTGTGTTGTTTTGTGGGTCATGGCTCCACAAGTTTGAAAACCAGTGTTACATGATTTCATCTGAACCCAGACATGGCTTCTCCTCAAACTGAGAACCACAACGTTCTCTCTTTTAAGGATTTCACGCACACGCACACGCACACACACCCACACACACACACACACACACACTGATGTGATGTTAGCGATGCTATCTTGAGATCAAAGTCGCCGGCTGGCTTTTAAAACTCGAGCAGTTCATTTTCATTCAGAGGCGAAGCTGGAGAGGACTCTTCATGATCTGTCCTGTCTGATGGGATCTCTGGAAGAAGTTCAGAGAGGAAGAGGATGGAGGAGGTGAAGACGGGACACATGGAGAAGATGGCACCAGAGAGGTGAACCGGGGTAGCTGGAGCTCTGTTGTCTCTCAAATGATACTGTCTCACCCGTCTTCTGTCTTACATAACCAGCCTCCATCTGTCTCTCCCTCCTGCCGCTCTGATTTATCCATCAGAGACAAATGGAACAAAAGTCATCTGGAATTCATTCTGCTGTTTTCGCAGGCGTCTCGTCCTCGCATCCATTTGTCAGCTACCTCTGCGTCGCTAAAATGAATCCATTTGCCTTCGTTGCTCCATTTCAGCGCCTCTTTATTGCACAGAGGCAGTTTGGCAACAAATGCTAAAAGATGAAATGAGCATCGGTGTGGTGATGACTCAGCGGGTTTAACTACTCTCCAAACATCAAATCTCCCTCCAGACTTCCTCCCCATCTCTGCCGCCCCTTCCTCTCGCTAACGGCCGCAATAAAAAGGTTTGGAAGAAGGAAAAGTGGGAAGGCGTGCGGTTCAATTTGTTTGAGTGCTTCAATTTACCGTTATTTTGATTTGCTTGTTTGCGTTGTGCAGTCGTGTGATGGTACGGCAACAAGTGTCTTTACAGGGATGTCTGTGGCGTAATTGTCTCATTTGTTTAAATGGCTTTTATCTCATTTTTTGGGACAGAATTGTGCAACAGGACAGGTAATTGAGAGGCTTTACGGACTTTAAAGCAACGGCAAGTGTTTACAAGCTGCAACAGAATGATGGACCCATGAGATCGGGGTTCTGAGCGAGGATGTCGCTTTTAAAGGATCACTTTAAAAGGATGCGAACAAGAAGAAAGGGTTTTTATATTTCTGTATGTGAATGAAAAATGTGGAATAATCTGAATACAGAAATAAAAGAAAGCAAGAATATTTATCAGTTTAAAAAACTGTAAAAAGAATTGATTTTAATCAGGTATAGGAGAGAATAAGGTGGATAGGCATGTAAGAAGTGGTTTGTATTCATGAGAAATGTGCACGTGTGTATCTGTGGAGAGCTGTTTGTGCAGTCAGTTTGTAAACACACAAAGATACATGTAAAGTATATGCATATTTGTAGTTTTATTTGGATTTTGGTCATTATAACTGGCAAATAAGAAGAAGAAAGCAAAAGACTGTGATCTATGTATGTAGTTATTTACTTATTTATTTATTTGTTTAAAGTGGGTGGGATTGAATCAGTTTTTGTACTTCTTCCACTCCTTTTCGTACATGAAATTAGATAAATGTACGTTATTTTTTATTTATTTACTTTTTAAAAATTATTATCATCTATTATGACTTTTGGTGCATTTATTACATTATACTGTTGTGGTTATTTTGTTTTGGTCATGTTTCTTGTTTGGTCTTGTACGAAATGAAAAAAATAAATGAAATTAAATTATTTTCCTTTTTTTTCAACCTGGACCTTATTCCTAGGAGTATATATACAAATCATTGTAGGGGCAAAGTAAAGTGTGATGCATTTGCCTGCATTCAAAAAAGTATATACTGCATCTTAGTGTATTATAATGCAACACAATAATACGGTAAATGGAGATGCTGTAGAAATGGAAACTCAGGGCATAAAATAAAATAATAAATTATTCAAAATTAGAAAAAGACCTAATGCTGGTACATTTTTCAAGTTTATTCAGGGTGCCCGAACAAACTGGCCACTTGAGGTATAAAACCATACAAGGTAACACTTTACAATAAGGGTCCCTTAATTAACGTCCATGCATTATTATTATTATTATTTTGATATACTGTTAAGATCCCCGAGGGGGATTTAGGGCTCTGCATTTCACCCATTTCTGTACAGAAGTACCAGAGAGCAGTGGGAGCAGTTGGTGGGGGTTGAGGACCTTGCTCAGGGGTCCACTGTGGTTCGCCTGGGTGGCGTGGCGGGGACTCGAGCCTGGGTCCTCCGCGCCAAAGACCACGACATCACCACTAGGCTACCCACTCCCCCAAGCAATCATTAAGCATTAATAATTAACTGCTTATAAAGACGTTACTTTACCAAAGAACACAAATGCAAACATACGTAAATCATTATGTATGTTTATAAGTGTATTTATGAGATATTGTAAATGCATTACAATGCATTATAAATGCATTTATAATGCATTTATAATGCATTATAAATGCATTATAATGTATTTATAATGCATTATAAATTATAAATACATTATAATGCATTATAAATGTAGGCTTCAAATAAAGTGTTACCACATTATCTGCAGCAAAACTTCCTTATTTCATCAATGCTTTAAGTGGAATGAATGAACGAATGAGTACGTTTGTCCTGAGTTCAGAGTTTCGTATTGTGTCTGCTGTTGTCTGGGTAGCAGCTGCTCTTCTCAGCTGTACTACAGAAGCGCGCATCATGAACGTGCGATCCCTAACAGTGTGCAGAACACCCTAATCACTTTTTAAAAACATTTTTGTTGATTTTATACGCCTGTTGCGCCCTCTAGCAGTTTTGTTTCTTACGACGGATTTCAGGTTTTTTACTCCCAGATGGGAATTGGGTTATTTTCAGCTGAAATGCTATGAAGGCGTTGATAAAGGAGATGTTTTTAAAGGTGCTCCATCATCCTCCAACATTTTTCTAAACATCTCATCCTTTTTTTTTTTCTATTGTTGCCCCAAAGTGTGACTTAAAGAACTAGTGGGAACTGAATTATTTCGGGGGGAGCTGGATGTTACCGGTGGTGTCATCCGTCTTATCTACTGCTATCCCCAGGCAGTGCAGAATATCAGACTGACATGTTCGATTCAGCTGTTTTTTTACTGCGACAGCTCATTAAAAATGTAATCTTGACACTTGTAAAGTACAGTCCAAACCAATTATAATTCAGTCCAATTAATTATAATCAAATTTTCATTTAATTAAAATAATATCATCATTTGATCGACATTAATCCAATTTGCAATAATTGTGTTCATATGAAGCAATTTAAAAAAAAAAAGACATGGCCGAAAGAAATCATCCTTCTTTGATTTAATGGAAGAGAGAATGGTTAAACTGAAACAAGGAGTAGGAGTACTACTGCAGCTGGAGTACTACTGCAGCTGGAGTACTACTGCAGCTGTAGTACTGCTTCAGCTGGAGTACTGCTGCAGCTGGAGTACTACTTCAGCTGGAGTACTACTGCAGCTGGAGTACTGCTGCAGCTGGAGTACTACTGCAGCTGGAGTACTGCTGCAGCTGGAGTACTACTGCAACTGGAGTACTGCTGCAGCTGGAGTACTACTGCAGCTGGAGTACTACTGCAGCTGGAGTACTGCTGCAGCTGGAGTACTACTGCAGCTGGAGTACTACTGCAACTGGAGTACTGCTGCAGCTGGAGTACTGCTGCAGCTGGAATACTACTGCAGCTGGAGTACTACTGCAGCTGGAGTACTGCTGCAGCTGGAGTACTACTGCAACTGGAGTACTACTGCAGCTGGAGTACTGCTGCAGCTGGAGTACTGCTGCAGCTGGAGTACTACTGCAGCTACTACTGCTAAAACTTTCTATAACCTTTATTTTCTTAAACTTTCTTTTTCAGCTTGGGTACTAACAGTAAACGCATCGCTGTCATATAGAGCTCAGTGAAACTGATTATTAACGTTAATAGTGATCAGATTCTCTACTTTGTTCCTGTTTCAGGAGTCAGGACGGACAGATCTCACCACCGGAAGCCAGACAGGGTGACATCAGCTGGAAGCGAATGCAAGGTATGTTGATGATCCAGGACGGGGAACGTGGACCAGTCTGGCTCTGAGACAGCGGAGAGAGATGGATGATGGTCGGTTCATTTCAGATGAATGCTTCTCCAGTTCTACAGGGAAGTATGAAGGAGCAGCAGTTAGGGAGATGAATGTGTCGGGAGGCGATGCAGGAGAAAGCGCAGATATTTCACACCCACTGTTATTAGACACGCGGAGGACTGGCCCACCTGTTCTTTAACGGAGGTCCTGCTTATCCCCCCCCCCACCCTGACACTCTGCAATCTGTTTGAATAACGAGCGTCCATGCTGTATCTGATCAGGCTGGACAATATCGGGGAGTGGGACAGATCATCCTGGATGTGATCACAATAGATCCCCCGCTTTTATCTGTCGGGAAAATTGCCATCATTTATTTTCACTTATTATTGGAAGAGACGAGATTTCCTCCGTAAACGGCCGATGAAGGTTAAATGCTGACTTTTAAACAAAGATGTTGATGAATGGAATTACTTTCATGACTGATCAGACTGAGCGGGAGTTCAATCATCGTCTTCTCTCGGTGGGCAGCCTGGTCCGGCGTGCATTTGTTTACTTGCTGAGTTCGTAGCGGCGTTTCAATCCAAGGTGGGACTTCCTGACTCGTCCCACGGCTGCAGTTTTCTGTCAAGCAGCATTTAAGTTGCACATCATGACACATGAATATTAAAATGTGGAAGCTGTACATCGTGTTCTCCTGTAACTGTCTGAACGTGCAGTCTGGGACATGCAGGCCTAACCGAGTAGAAAATTAAGGATTTTTTTTAGAGGGAGGAATAAGAAAAGAGTGAAACGTTGCAGCACTTCCTGCTTTCCATTCTGGCCTGAACCTGCAAAACCTCTAAATCTTACCAAATGTGTCTAGATCTGCAGGTATTTGTACCTCAGTGATCAGAGCGATGTTCTCCATTTTATGCAAAGTCAGCAGCGATTTCACCCCCAACCTCGTGTCACCAGTGCTTAGGCGATGCCCCCTTGTGTATCTCATGGGTGTGCATGCATGTATCCTTCCTCAAGCACTTTTACATGCAACTGGTGTTATCACAATACCAGTAATTCAAAAGTCGATACCAATACTAGTGAATTTCCACGGTGCTCTATACCAAATTTGATACCATGGTCAAATAAAATAATCTTAAAAAATCTGCAATATATCCACCTTTTAAAATTAATTACCTCTCTACAACTTAGAAACCTGAACAGATAAATAAAATCTTCCTGCTGCATTGTTTTGCCTTCAGGTATTTACAAGAAATGTGCTTTTGTTACTGTAATGAACAAAGTTTCATGAACATTATAAAAAAACATAAATACAAAACAAAGTAATGGCATGAAGCCTTCAAGTATTTGAAAGAAAGCAAACAACATTGTGTTCAATGCTTTCACTGAAGATGCCAGCAGCCACAGATCTGAACATTTTTATGGAATGAACAACAAACAAAGACAACGGAAATTATAGGACAAAAGATAACAGCACACACGTGTGAGCTCACTTGGAGGGAAGCAGTTTTAGGCGACGTCGTATTGATTCACGGACATGAGACAAAGTTTCATTATTATCTTCAAGCGCTATTTTATTCAGGCGCGCCGACTTCCAGTTGCGCTGCGGTTTTGTTACGGCTCGCGTGTTGACAGCGTGCAGAGATGCAGGAATGTCTGACAGCTGGAGTGGGATGATGCAACATGTAGTTTGGA
This sequence comes from Atherinomorus stipes, assembly GCA_023101725.1. Classification (NCBI taxonomy): domain Eukaryota; kingdom Metazoa; phylum Chordata; class Actinopteri; order Atheriniformes; family Atherinidae; genus Atherinomorus; species Atherinomorus stipes. The sequence goes on along the minus strand of JALJCO010009536.1, from coordinate 62,066 downwards.
GTGGGGCTGCGATGTGGCCGCAGTGCGATGCATGTGAGACGACTGCTTGAATTGGGAATGGCGGTACGTCACTCCTAAATGATTATTGGGGAAACGTTCCCATATATATATGACTGCGGAGTATCCCGCTTATTATACGGCTACTTGCAAAAATAAAAAAAAGGGAAAAGTCTTCTACTTTTGCGAGGGTCAAATAACTTTCTGATGTTTTACGCTCAGATTAAAATAGCTCCCCGCAGTCAGGCCAGGTCGGGGAACTTGTTGCTTAGCAACGTTTGTTAGTTGAGTGACGGTGGCTGGAATTTGTGCTAGCATTGGCTGTATGTTAACCTGGACATTTCCTCATCTGCTGTTCTGATGTTTTACGCTAAGAACAAGATAGTTCCCCACAGTCGGGGCACCTGTATCTTAGCAACGTTTGTTCGTTGAGCCATAGCGGCTGGAATTTGGCCTAGCACCGGCTATTTCTGTAGGTTGAACTGGACATTTCCTTCTATGCTGTTAGCTGTATGCGTCTTACCACTGGTCTTCTTTTTGTCTTTTTCGTTTTGGGGAGGGTGAATCCTTAAACTCAGCCTGGACCCAGAGCTCAAAATCTCCACACTCGCCAAAGACGTTCACATTTATTGGGAAGTCATCCATTTTCAGTCATGAGGTGTCGCTACATGCTTGCTTGCTATAGTGAGTGGACTACTTGCGACGCGGAGGGATATTAGGATCACCGCAAGACCACAGGTTAAAAAAAGGAAAAAAAAATCCGTTGCCATTGACAGCGGTCATTATATCTAAAATGATGACCGCTGGAACATTGGGAAAACCCATTCAAGTCAGTGGAGCATTCAACAGCATTCTAAAGAGCTGTATAATAAAGAAGAATATAAAATTAAAGAGAATTAACTCATGTCGAAAGAAGAATCAAGTTATATGCAATTAAAACAGATTATATGAAATTAAATCAATTCAAAGTAAAAATCCAAGTCAATTTGTTTCATAAACGAAAGAGGAACACATTCTTGAAATTCTGATATCCCTTTGAAGCTGGAGGTAAGAGGGACCTGCTGTGAGGAGAACCATTGCTTTTGGTCCTTGGTTTGCTCAAAGAGATAAGAGTGTCACTTTGATGGAGACCAGCTTTGATGAGACAAAGAGATCTCAGGCCATTAGGAGAGTCAAACAAGCAATTACAAGAAAGTTCTGCCATTTGTGGGAATCATTAATGACATTTATGCAGAGCTTCTGTGTTTCTGTTTATTCAGGGGTGGTCAGAGTCTGGGCAGATGTTTATCTTTGGGGGTAGAATATTTGTTTTAGGAGAGCTATAGTTTAATAAGGCTGGTGCCTTCTGCACTGCAGGGGTTGAAGGCCGGTGTCTCTTGTTGTCCTGGAAGAAGGAATGTCTGTCTGATGGAGGACAAAGATCATTATTTTATTCAGGTTATGATTGTTATTAGTCCTCAGGATCAGAACAACGCTGAACTGTTTGGGAGACCAATATGCCTGGTACCTCTGGTACCATGAAAATAACGGTACCGGCAGTGCAACAGTAATACTGGTACCAACTTGGTACCAAAGTACCATGACAACACTACATACAACCCAGTAATCAGATCAATCTTATAATAATCAAGAAATCTTGTTATATTCAAACCTTTGGTGCACATGTCTTCATCTCCTGCTGACATGCAGATCCACTGACATATCAATGCTAGTCCAGCTGTTTATTCTATATGATGTTTTTATTTTGGAAATGGGCTGAATTCTCTACTTTTTACATCCCACTTCCTGCCATGCGCCACAAACTCGGCTGTGGCAAGCGCAGAAATTGGACCTGACCCTGAAACAATCTCTGCACAAGCGGATTTGTGCGCTGCACGCTCCGCCCTTTGGGCCTCGTAGGAATGACTTGGGCTCAATCCCAATTCTCTTTTTTACCCCTACCCCTTCCTCTTGGCGCTTGCACTTAAAACAAAGCTATGATGGGTAGGGGTGAAAGTCAACTCCTACAAATGGGGACAACCCTTCAACAATCACATATGTCATCAGCGATCCCGCCGGCTCGTGTGTAAGCAGATGTGCGCTGAGCTGTCGGTGCAAATCTGGAGAAATCAAACCGTCTACAGCTGTGGATTAATGTTAACAAGCAAGTTTGATTTGTACATTACATCCCTGCTTGTGTTATATCCCACGGAGGACCCCCATGTAAATAAAGACCAGCAGCGATGTTGCCGACCTTTTTATTGATCATCTATCAGTGTAGATTATCAAGGCTTCCTACAGAGCACCGCTGTTTTTCAACCTGGTAGCATTTATGTAACTGAAGCGTCAATGTAGTACTAGTGATTTTTCTTAATGTGCATTTTACAAAGAAAATGACGTAAAACATTTAAACAATGTTAAACTAGACAATAAAGTGGTTTTCATACTTTTTAAACTATATCTATGGAGAAATATTTACATTTGTGGATTTTTTGGACTAGCAGCCATCTTGCCGATGATTGACATACCCCTTCATTGTAAGAGTGCATCAGGAAACCCTTCGTTTGAAGGGGTACATGCCCCTACCACTTACCCCTCTGTCCTAACAGGATCGAGACACCCTTGCCCCTACACGTGAATGTGCAAAATGGAGGGGAAAGGCTAAGAGAAAGAGTTGAGATTGGGCCTTAATCTGTTTAATTTTTTTTCTCAAAAATTTGGGTGTATTCATGCATCTGCTGCTCCTGGTGGAAATCCAAGGAAATCCCTCAAACGTTCTTAAAGGCCTCCTTCCACTGAAAACCCGTTTAACTTGCTCCTTCTGAAATATGGAGGGGTTCCCCTTGTTTACTTACACATGCTGACTTGCTAGCGTTGCGTTCCCCCCAGTCGGCTGTTCTTTCTCATCAGAGAAACAATACGAAGAAAAGAGCGAATCAGGAACAGCCTTGCACTTCTACGTAACATTGCAAATAGCGTATCCCACGTGGGGTTTCTATCTGTCCATTGGAAGGCAGGTAACCCTCCACTACACACTAGAAGTAAAGACGGCACGACTGTAGCTTCGGAGTTGAGAAGCTAATTAGCTAACTGTTTGTTAGCATGGCGGAACAAACTTGTTTGTCGGCTCTATTTCCTGTCTGTAGCGAAATAAGAGCGGAGGGCGGAGCTTCCTTCATACACTGATGGGAGGCAGCCAATCAGACGGAAATTCATGAGAAGGACCCGGAAAAGCCTGCTGTTGGACCACAAGCCTCTCTTCTAGTATACAAATACAGCTGGATACAAAGATACCAGAAGGTTTTTTTAAACAGAAACGATGCAGAATGCATTCAATAATAATGGAGAACACAGAAATATTAATGAAATGACCATGGAAGTACAACTTTAAGGCACAATGACGTTATTAGGCATTCTCATTTTGGATCAGGCTCATTTTATTTAATAAAATACACCGCCTGGCTGAAAAAAACAAAAACAAAGTCAGCACCAAAGAAAAGGTCATGCACTCTAATATTCTCTTGGACCATCTTTATCTTTGATTACGGCAGCAGTCGCTGTGGCATTTTTTCCAGAAGCTTCTGCAGTGTCAGCAGTGTCATTTCCATCCAGTGTTGCATTAATTTTTCACCATTATCTAGCAATTATCTAGCATTGATGATGGCAGAGTCTGACCACAGCCTTGTCCAGCACATCCCAAAGACTCTCATTGGGGTTCAGGTCTGGACTGATGTCTCGTGCTCCCTGAACCATCTTTCACAATTTAAGCCCGATTAATTCTGGCATTGTCATCTTGGAATATGGACGTGCCATCAGGGAAGAAACATCCATTGATGGAATAACCTGCTCATTCAGTATATTCAGGTATTAGCTGACCTCATTCTTTGAGCTGCTGCTGTTGCTGAACCTGGACCTGAGCAACTGCAGCAACCCCAGATCATCACACTGCCACCACAGTCTTGTACAGTAGCACTAGGTATGATGCTGCATCACTTCATCTGCCTTTCCAGTCACATTTGTTCCTGGGAGACGATGGTTCCCCACTATCCTTACAGTTTTTAATGCATTGGACAGTCCTAAACCCAATTTTAGTAGTTTCTGCATCTCCTTAGATGTTTTCTCTGCTTTACGCGTGCCAGTGATTTGACCCTTCTCAAACAGAGTAACATCTTTTCCACTAACACGGGATGTGTCTTTCCACGTGGTTGTTTAGAATGAGAAGCAACTCATTGCACCAGTTGGGGTTAAATAACTTGTTGCCAGCTGCAGTAATTACCCAAAAGGAGGTTCGTACCTATTTGCTTAGTTAAATCCAGGTGGCAACTTTTTTTTTTTTTTTGGCCAGGCAGTGTACTTGGATGCTGTTAAACAAACCTATGTTTAAGAGGGTGCAATCACACCAACCGTATCTGGGGAGGCCTTTTTCAACTTTTAAGAAAACTCACTTTTGGTCCTTTCACCACTTTGGCGGCGAACTTGAGACCTGTCTGCTTCTACAGGTGGATGGGTTTTCAGTCAGTCACAATAGTGACACAATCTGCCCACCAGCACACCGGCCCAGCGGGACACCTCCGTGTTTGGATGATTTTCTCATCACCGAGCATCCATGTTGTAACTCAGGCATGTCAGATGCATCTGTGTGTGTATGGCCCTGCTGTTGGGATGATGATTAATGTGATGAGGAGCTGCTGTCCCTGCTGCGCTTCAAACCTGAAGGACAGTCATGGCAAAAACATCTAACCAGCATAAACGACAAACATCCACAATAAAACCACACCACTTTGTTTTCTAATAAAATGTCTAATGGAGGAGAAACATCGTGTTTGATGACTGAGGCTTTCCTGCTCGTCTTCTCTTATAAAATGTGTTCACATGAGCAGCTGATGTGGATTTGAAGCCTCCTCGACATGTTTTTCCAACAACCTTGCACCCAGCTGTGGGTGGTTTGTACAGACTACCTTAGCAATAGTTTTCTTTGCTATACATAATACTGTAACTATCATATGTGCATAGTTGGTTACCATGTTGATCTCATCCAAGTCCCCCAGTAAACAGTGTGGGGCTTGCAGGAAAGTTACACCTGAGCCATGTTGACAGGTCATCACATACCTGAAGCCAAAACCTCTGGACAGGTGGACAAGACCACAAGGCGTGAAGATAATTGTCTGTTGTATTCTCATTGCAGTGTAAACAAATATTTGAAGGTGACAGACCCATCTTGAACATCCTCTGTCCTGTGTAATGTACTCTGTGTAAAACCTTGAATTGTATCAACTGCATATTTGAGTTTTTAGTCATTAGGAACGTGTTTAAACATATCTGTGTCCATGTGTTTTGGTTAAGGGTTCTGGACAAGTCAGCCTCCCACTTCGAAGTTGGAAGGGAAATTGAATCATCCAGTTTTAATAATAATCTATATATTTTTGACAGTAGTTTGGGGATAGAGAGATTCAGGAATTCTGCTACCCTGACCGGAGTCTGCAGGTTCAGTTGGTTAGAGGTATATTTTTTGCTTAATATAGATTTAAGTTGATGGTATTCTAAAGCCCCGTTTCCACCAGCGGGTCTGGGTCGGGTCGGGCCGGATCAGTCCACGTTTTTTTGCGTCTCCACAGATAAAAACTGGGACGGGTACCCTTATATCCGACCCGACCCGGTCTACTTTTTTGGCACCCTTCGGTAGGGGTACTGATCTAATCGATCTGGACCAAAGAGGTGGAGCTAATACACAGCAATCAGCTGATTCATTGAAAAATCCGCCACTTCCCGCGTGACCCAGCGTAAAAACAAAGCCGGGGTGACTCCTTTCTGTTTCTGTCACATGTGGCGCCGGTGTTTTGGTTAAACTGCGTTACACGGCGATGATGTCACACAATCACGTAGCAGCGCTGTCCAGCTAATTCTCCGCCTCCAGAGTAAAGGGTACAGGTTGCTGTGGGGACACAGCGTGACATCAACACATCCGTACCCAAACCCACCTGATCCGGCCTGGCCCGGCCCGACCTGACCCAGACCCGCGGGTGGAAACGGGGCTTAAGAATTTAGTACTACTAATCCCATATTGTAAAGTGAGTGTATTAAATGACAGGAAATTTAAATTTTCAATGATATGTTGTAATTGTTTTACTCCTTTATCTTTCCAATGTACAAAATTAATCATTTTCTTGTTTTGTAGAATATCCAGGTTATTCCAGATGGGTGTGAGTTTACATGGAATAATGGAAGACTCGGTTAATTTCAGGAATTCCCACCATGCTTTTAGAGTAGAGCAGATGTTGATACTTTTGAAGCATTTATGACTTTTTTGCATGTAGCGCTGGTGCTAACTACCTTTTCAGTTTGAAGCGCCTCCACAAATTAGATAGCACCAACCTTTCTTTGTATAACATGGTATTAATACATGACTTTATGATGATGATAGTTGTGTTAATTTACGTACCACAGGGGGGGAGGGGGGTACTCACTGGACTGAGCCAGAAAGCAATATTTTATCATCAATAGGGCAGGTCGATATTTATCACGATATTAATGATCAAATTTACGATATTTATATATGCAGAGCGTTTCTAGGAAAAGTACTGAGTGATCACTCGGACATTCGAGGTGGGCGGGGTTAACGCAGACAAGCTGGAAGTGGAAACTTTTCACTTCCACATTTCTGCTGATGTGAAGTTAAACAGGTAGCTTTAACAAACAGCTGATTGAGGGGGTGAGAAAATATGAAATATATACAGCACGTGACATTTAGACACAGACACCACCGAGTTCGCAACCCCGCTTGCCTGCGACGAACAAAGTTTTTCCTAGTCCCCCCTGCATTAATAACTACCCCGTCGCGGATGAAGCTTTATGTGGATGAAATGACCAAAACAAAACTTTTTTTTTTGTTCCTGCTGCCTTGAAAACAAGAAGAAAGTTTTCGCTTCTCATGGAGGATGTAACAAGCTTTAAGTTAATGCTGCTGTTGTTGCCTTCCTCTTCCTTGTCGCAGCCAGGCTGGCTCGTACTGGCACTTTGGTACTGGCACGTGCGTTTGCCAGTACCAAAACAACGGCAGTGTGCATAGCGAGTCACTCATATTCTATCATGATGTCTCATTTCCTTATCATTTCCCTAACGTTACACCAGTATTACCGACCACAACATGCATTAATGCGCCAGCACAGCTGCCCGTGTCTCAGGGCTGTGGCAGGGTGTGTTTTTCTCTCTCTCTTTCTCTCTCTGTCGCAAGTCACACTGGTGCTACCTTATTAAGATTTGACTCGCACTTTAAAGAAATCAAGGCGCATATCCGACCTTATAGGTATCAGTCTGGAGCCCTGATATTCCATAGTCAACTGTCAGCTGCATTATAAAAGAGAAGTGGTAGGCTATGTAAACTCATCACTATGCTGAAGCGCACAGTCCCAAGAGGTGGCCAACTTTCTGCAGTCAATCACTACAGACCTCCAAACTTCATGTAATGGTGTGGGAGAGATTTTCTTGGCCCACTTTGGGCCCCGTACCTATGCAAATGTGGTCACATGACGTTGAGGCACACTGCCATGTTTCTATCTCTGCAAGTGTGACCAGAGGCAGTTTGTACTTGACTTTTGACACCCGGTGAGTTGAAACAGGATTAAATCAATCGTGCCAAGTGTGACCCTGCCCTTAGTAAATCTTGTTCCATCAGCATTGGTCCAGCATGTATAAAAGCCCCTGCTGTCCTGGGAGAACTTCATATCCCAGCATTCCTTTCAGAGTCATGTGACTACAGTGCAGCTGCTGCTGCTACAGACTGACTTGCTTTGAAGCTGCTGATAATATGTCTGGTTTTAAGTTGTTGGTTAAGTTACCAAGTTGTCAGAAATATTAGAATTAGCCACATGTTGGCTAATAACTGCTAGTATCTGATATATGGTAGTATCTAATACCTGCTAGTATCTCATATATGGTAGTATCTAATACCTGCTACTATCTGATATATGGCAGCCCGATGTCCAAAATGAACTCCTCTGGCTGAGTTGGACAGCACCAGTATATCTGACATTGGTTTAAAAAATACCAGTATCGAAAATATTTTTTATGTTTTTTTTGTCTATTGCTGTGTGTTTTCTTTCCCTCCTTCATAGAATCACCACAGCAAGCTTTCGTCTTAGTCAAATTTTCCATCATGACTGCCCCATAAACTTATACAATCTGAGACATTGTGGATCTCACATGGCGTGTAATTACCATGGACAGTAGCTGCATGTTTAACACATCCTCAAAAACGAGCTGTTTTTGTCGTCATTGCTACCATGGCCAGAGCACAGCATCACTGCCCACAGCTCAGCTGCTCGTTTCTCTGGTATATCAGGAAACGGACAAATGATAATTGAAGATGTGCTCCAGTATGTGATGAAGAGCATGTAAAAGGAGCCATATGTTCTGTAAACATCTTTATTGAAGATGCAGCAGTGAAGAGAGAGAAATAATTAATCCACTCTTAGGATGCCTAGTTGGACCAGAGGGAGGCAGTATGGAAGACAGATGGATTATATGATGCTTCATTTCCCCAACATGTGTGGAGCAGATATGGCTGCAATGCCTTGAATAATTTCATCTTCCCAGGCAGTAAAGTTTCAAACTGGCTTTAACAAATACAGGACATCGAGGAAGCAAAAAGATAACATTTTAAATGAATTTAATGCAACAAAAATCTGAATTAAGTGAATTAATCTGAACCTTACAGAGGAACATTTTATCATGTATAAGAGCAGAATCTCAGTTTTAATCTTTCTTTTTGTTCCACTAAATCTGTTCAGTGTGAGGTTTGCTTTTATTGACAGCGGATTTGTTGGAGCTGCAAAAGCTAACAGCTGAAGTGTGGTGTTGATGAAACGATCATCTGACAGCCTGTAGGTCACAGAGGAATTCTGGTTCTGGAAGCGGAGACGGATACAATAGGTTTTAACACCAGGTGAGTGGAAGAGGAGCTGTTTGCTTCACCTGAGAACCATGGATGGATGGATGGATGGAAGAAAGGGTGCATGGATGGATGGATGGATGGATGGATGGATGGATGGATGGATGGATGGATGGAAGAAAGGGTGGATGGATGAAAGGATGGGTGGATGGATGGATGGAAGGTTGGTTGGATGGAAGGGTGGATGGATGGATGGAAGGGTGGATGGATGGATGGATGGATGGATGGATGGATGGATGGATGGATGGATGGATGGATGGATGGATGGATGGAAGGAAGGGTGGATGGATGGATGGATGGATGATAATGAAAGGGTGGATGATGGATGGATGTATAGATGGGTGGAAGGATGCATCGATGGATGTATGAATGGATGGAAGGGTGGTTGGATGGATGGATGGGTGATGGATGATTATGGAAGGGTGGTTGGATGATGATGGAAGGGTGGATGGATGGATGATGGATGGATGGATGAATGGATGGAAGGGTGGTTGGGTGGATGGATGGATGGATGGATGGATGGATGGATGGATGGATGGATGGATGGATGGATGGATGGATGGAAGGAAGGGTGGATGGATGGATGGATGGATGGATAGATGGATGGATGGATGGAAGGAAGGAAGGGTGGATGGATGGATGGATGGATGGATGGATGGATGGATGGATGGATGGATGGATGGATGGATGGATGGATGGATGATAATGAAAGGGTGGATGATGGATGGATGTATAGATGGGTGGAAGGATGCATCGATGGATGTATGAATGGATGGAAGGGTGGATGGATGATAGGAAGGGTGGATGGATGGATGGATGGATGGATGGATGGATGGATGGATGGATGGATGGATGGATGGATGGATGGATGATAATAAAAGGGTGGATGATGAATGGATGTATAGATGGGTGGAAGGATGCATCGATGGATGTATGAATGGATGGATGGGTGGTTGGATGATTATGGAATGGTGGTTGGATGATGATGGAAGGGTGGATGGGTGGATGGATGAATGGATGGAAGGGTGGTTGGGTGGATGGATGGATGGACGGAACGATGGTTGGATGTATGGAAGGGTGGATGGAGGGTGGAGAGATGGATGAATGGATGATGATGGAAGGGTGGAAAGATGGATGGATGGATGGATGGATGGATGGATGGATGGATGGATGGATGGATGGATGGATGGATGGATGGAAGGGTTGATGGATGGGTGGTTGAATAGAAGGATGGATGGATGGATGGAAGGGTTGATGGATGATGGATGGGTGGTTGGATGGAAGGATGGATGGATGGATGGATGGAGGGGTGGTTGGAGGGGTGGATGGATGGAAGGGTGGATGGATGGATGGATGGATGGATGGATGGATGGATGGATGGATGGATGGATGGATGGATGGATGGATGGATGGATGGAGGAGTGGTTGGAGGGGTGGTTGGATGGATGGGTGGATGGATGGATGAATGGATGGAAGGGTTGATGGATGATGGATGGGTGGTTGGATGGATTGATGGACAGACAGACAGACAGGCAGACAGACAGGTGGGCTCTAGTGTTGCTACAGTGTGGAGACAAAAACAAAATGACCAGTAGTTACAGTATGAAAACAATGATCAGGTCCCTGTTGTCCATGAAAACCCGTTTGTTTCCAGTTCAGACCTTTTTCATGTGTTCTGAACACGAAAGGAAGCATGCAACACGAACTTCACCATCATTGTTATTGTTTATCTCCGAGCTCCAAATGAATAAACCCATTTCTTTTTGACATTACAGATGAGTTCCCTTTGAGACAATTCTCCATCATGTGCATCACATCAATCACATCTCTACAGATTAACCATTGCTTTTTATTTCCCAGAACTTCCAAGAAAACTTTAGATCTTCTCCCTCCACATGAAGCATGATTTTCCAGTCAGACGTCCCAGAACTGCTCCTCTGAACGGATTCCAGTGGAGTTAAGTTTGTTGTGTGGTCTTTGAAGCTTGTTCAAACTGACTCAGTCCCTGTGAGAGGCACACATGCTGCTCCTCAGATGCACAAACTCATGGCAGATGGTGTGTGTTCATGGGGGGATGAGACTTTTTTTTCTCAAACTCGGTTTCATGTTTTTGTATTTATAAGGGGAACAAATATCAGTGAAATGCAGTTTATCAATGATGCACAAAGTGAATGAAGTAGCTGTTCAGATTTGACAGATTTAAGGCACACATCTGGAACAAATGAGTTCAAAGACAAAGCACAGAAGCTAAAATTGAAATTCATACTTCATACAAACACAAAATCTGTTAAAAATCCTCCATTTTTTTCAGTTCTTTTCTCAGTTAACATCATAGTTAAATGGCGGTACTTGTAATCATCTGGTTTTGTGAACCATTCACAACATGTATAGAAAATTACTTTTATTTGTGATCGAAAATAAATGTATATCAAAAAGATTTTAAACTGTCAGAAAGCCTGTGATCTGACTTCATTAAATTAATTATGCTAAAACCAAATCAGAGAAAGAAGCTGAGAGCAGGGCTGCTGATCTGCATAAAAACAAGTCAACTGAGGTGATTCTGGCATCTGATTGGGATGCTTGGAGGTTTTTGGAGCTTATCCAACTAGGACAAAATCCTGGAAATCTCAAGATACCCTCAATGAGTTATAGGGCTCATCCAAAAAAATGACCAAACAAACAAAAAAGCTCCACTTGGATTTAATCAGACAAATAAGAGCCTCCAATTGGACAATTCCTGCATGGCAGATGATGTTTCAGCTGGAGCAAGTTATTTAACCCCAACGGATGCAACGGGCAGCTTCTCATTTCTTAAAACTTGTGGAAAGACACATCCCTGTGGTGGTGGAAAAGATGGTTGTCTGTTCCAGAAAGGTCAGATTATCGGCATTAATGTGAGAAAACATTTAAGGCGATGGAAAAACTGCTAAAACTGGGCTAAGAGCTGTCCACATGTGATTGAAACTTGAAGGATAGTGGGGAAACATCCTCTTCTAGGAAGAAATGCGGTCGGGAAAACATCTAGAAGAATGTTAAAAAATAAATGGACGTAGTATCCGGTCATGTCTGAATAGGGGAAAGGGCAAATGATTGACAGCCAACATATTCTGGGCTAAATGCAAACCAAGCTAACTCAAAACTAACAGGAGCTAACGAAGATTAGCCTCCTAAGTGGTGCGCGGGATGTCAGACATGTTTGGACTTGCTGTTAGCTGCTATAAAAAGCACCATTTTGCTACTTTGCTGCAGACTGAGACCTTATCGAGAGCAAACAAGGAGTCAATTCCAGTTGCTGTCTTTACCCCCAATCTCAAAAATGCGCACTCCCACGAAGTGCAAGTGCTGTCCCGATTCTCACCACGTTTAAGTTGAGGGGCAAGTTTGAGGGCTGAATAACCCTCAACACTGAGATTTTCCGACACCACCCTTTTGAGTAAGGGCTACCCAGCATGCATTGTGTATTTTTAGCAGGTAAACATGGCATCCAAAGTGGGGAAGAAGGCGAGCTACAGATGTGTTTTCTTTGTTAATGGAGATATAAATATAACAAAAACCATTGTATTATTTTAGTTTAGGCCCATGTTATGGATCAGCTACATCAGTGCTGCATAAAATTTATTTTTATTTTATGATCTTTTGCCAATAGCGACCGCTGCGGTCAAGCCATGTTTCTATTGTTTAAGTTAGTTAACGTTACAAAAAGGTCATTTTTCTTGGTGGTGATGTAGTAATTTTATCAAGATAACAGCCTGTATAACGTGCTTGTGCTGATAACGGTATAAGATGACCGGGCTAATATCCTCTCCTGTAGCCACAGAGTTATCTAGCGAGAGTTATAGCTGGTGTTCAATAAGCCGTGGTATGCGGTGGCAGCTGAATATGTCCATGGTGGTGTTATTCATACAGACTGTTTGTTTGATCACTCTCAACAGAAGGAATAATTGACAGATAGTCCACAACATTTTCAAAAAGGTTGAGGTTGAGGGTTAAGATAGGAACTGGAGTTGGCCCCAGGAACCAACTGATAGCCACGGGCTGGCATCCAGTCTGCTGCATATCAATCAAAAGGATACGCCCCCAATTATGTGTAATTTCAAGATCAAATAACATCTAAACGGATGATTTATAAACAAGTTAACATAAAGGTAAACTTGACGTATTATACTTCAAATGATTTTTTGAACCAGGCTGTAAACATGTTTATTTCTGCTGTAAACATGCTTATATCTGCTATAAACATGTTTATTTCTGCTATAAACATGTTATTTCTGCTGTAAACATGTTTATTTCTGCCATAAACATGTTTATTTCTGCTATAAACATGTTATTTCTGTTGTAAACATGTTTATTTCTGCTGTGAAGTTGTTTTTTTTTACATGGAAGTCTATGCGGACTTGCTCTGTTTTGGAGCCCCAAGTGGATGAAGAGTGAACTACGATTATTAAACTTAACTTCCAGGTTCACTCTTTTCCAGCAAAGTTTGCCCCTTGATTAAAATATTTTGGTGAAATTTGGTGAATAAAAACAACAGCAGAACTCAGGGCTATGTTTGAAAGTGAAAGAACATTACATAATTTAAAGGGACTTAAGGGACTGGGACTGAACAGTAGCCATAAGGGCTGCGATATACTTCTGTTAGCAATGACTGTGTGGGTGTCACATGTTCCTAGTCTTTGTTTTGCACGTAAGCCGCTCTTGTTAACAAGGAAAATGCCATTTCCAGGTGATGACTCCTTTGCCAAGTTCGGAAGGTAATAGAAACACCGAACAGCAACGATGAGTTGGAATTTTTCATTCATCACCAAAATACAGGTTTGTACAATTTAATTCAAAACACAATGATCTCTGCTTGTTTTGTCTGGTTACTTCACCTTTTTGTGAATGATACGAGTGTGTTGGGCCATAGACTGCAGTACAAACAGGCTTTTTCCCAAATGCATGCGCGTGCAACTGCCAATGTTTTTAAATAAAAAGTTATGTGGTTGGAAACTCTGCTCTTGTAAAACCAAAAACCTCTCAAAGGTGCAAAGTTGTTGATCGTCCTGTGCTTTGTTTCTTCCATCATTACCCTGCTCCTGATTTGTCCAGTTTTTAGCTTTTCTAAACATAAGATGTGCAGGTTAATTTTTTTTTTTTCTCAGCTTCGTCATCGATTGAATTGTCAAGTCTTTGACTGTTGTCATTTCATCTTATTTAAAGGATTTTATGGCAGTATTTGATTGTTCTTGGAGACGGTTCACCAGCTAGAAGAAAGCACTGACAGGCTCTTCTGCTGGACTCTGCCACCAATTATCCTGCCAAGCCTTTCAGATTTACCCGTACACCCTCGCACAGTGTCAGCCTGACCACTCTGCCTTCCCATCTCTTATCTCACTTCCTGCCACCCCTTTGATATCCATGCCTTTTTCATTGGTTCTTGCCATTTTGTCTCCGTTCCCCTTTGCCTCTTGGTCTGTCTGCGTATTACTGGAGCTGTCACAGGATTTCTGCTGGAGGAAAAATGTCATGTGGATGTGTGATAAATATGCAAGTCCCTGGCCACTTTCAGATTCACAGCGGCGTTGCATTGAAATCTCATGGGACTGTGTTCATGTCTGTGTATGTCCAGGTGAGAAAAAAACACAAACAATATGGCACCTTATAAATGCATCTGCTTGTTGTGGAGAACTGAAGGAACAACAGTTATTTCTTGCAACCTTTTTCGTCCATTGGCAGCATTTACTTGACAGATTTTATAATAAGACTACTGCAATATTCTGAGTTTCTCTGCTTTTATAATAATAATGATAATGATAATAATAATAATACATTTTATTTCAAGTGTCTTTCATGAATCCCAAGGTCGCTTACCAGAACAAATATAATACAAATGAATTAATTAACTAATAAAAGGTGATAGCTACAAGTTTAATTCCTTCACGCCAGAAAGTGGCACTAACAATCGCTTATTCAGTTAACATTAGCAACATTACAGAACCGGCTAACCATTAATTAGCATGGGCAAATGTTTAACTTGCATGTTCAGGAGAAAAGGAGCAACCTCCACGGGGGTTTTCAGCCTCTTTTCTACTTTCACCTTAATCCTGCACATTTTTTTTCACTTGAATCTAAGAATGTATGACAAGGAAGATGCTAATTCTACACAGAACAGTCGAGCTAGCAACTCTGGAGCTAATGCTAACGGCGAGGAATCCCAAGATTGGCATGGTAAACAAATGCAGATATTTTTGTTTGGGACCTGAAAAAGTTGATAAAAACAATTGTTTATACACTATAAAATGTGGGGGGGATAAAATTAATACTTTTAGTCTCCACACCTGAAGATGATCTGTGGATATATTATTTCTTTGAAAAAAATTGTTTTGTTGAAAAAAGTTGTAGCTATCACCTTTATTAAATAAATAATGTAAAGCAATATATATGAAATATAAAAGGACAAAAATAAAAAAAAAGTTTAAATAAGCAGTAAACAATTATAATAAAAAAGTTTAAAATGGTGAAGTTACTCAAAACAGGTGCAATGAAAATGGTTAAAGGTTAAAGGCAAGCACAGTTGTGTTCATGATTATTGCCACCCTCCAATTAAAGAAAAGGCTCAATTCGCAATAATAATTCAAATAACAAGAAACTGAAGAAACTAATAATAATAAAAAATTTATTAAATCATAATTTCGTGAAATAAAATATTGACTTTGAATTGTGGTTGGAAATAATAATAAAAAAAAAGAAAAATAAATGAAATTGGACCAGATAAATTAGAGCACCTTTCCTGTGAAATGTGGACCAACATACCTGTCAACAGGTGTAAAAGTCTTTTTGAACATTACAGACAACACATGATTGCAGTGATTGCCTCAGAATTTTGCTAAATTAAATGTTGGTTTCAGAGCTCCACCATTTTTGTTTAATTATTTTTTGTGTGTTTGTTTTTAATATTTCTTTTCAACCACAATTCAAAATCTGTGTCATGATTTTCATAGATTTTTTATTTATTATTACTTTTGTCAATTTTAACTTATTTCACTGACATCTGATTTTTTTCCTTCTTTATTTAGGGGGTGTCAATAATCTTGTGCACGACTGTATATCCTTTAAGGTGTTCTCATCTCATTTCAAGGGTACCTGACAGACTGTGCACAGCCATCCATTAATCGCCATTGTTTGGCAAAGAACAAACCTTGGAGTAAAATGCATATCATATGTGTACAATGTAAAACTAAACGTGTATTCAGGTCCCCGCACAATAAAAACAAGTGGTTATGGATAATAATAAGAATAACTCAAAGACAAAAACCGTACTCACAACATTCACAAAGATGTAAAATCACGGTAGGTTCACTAAGATAGCATAACTTACAGCGCTATTCAAGTCATCTGCTGAAAATCTGTGTATTTTTTCATATCACAATATATATCGCAGGGTTAGAAAAAATCGCCATCACTGGCCACCCCCCTCTCTTTCACCGGGCTAACGCTCAAGCAGTTACAGAGACCCCAAGCTGCTTCCAAACCACTTTTCCTTCACTACCTACCCCATACAGTCAGACTTTTTAAGATTGGACGTGCAGTATTAAGCTTTTCTCGCCAAGATATTGCGATTGGGGAGAGAAATCTGCTGCCCTGCAGCCGACAGACACTAGCTGCCACCTACAGTTGGTGTTTTATTTTATTTTTTTAATGTCACGAGGGTCTGAAAAATTGCTAAATATAACAACAAAGTCATGGAGTTTTGCCGTGTCAGTCAGCATAATTGGTTGGACCAGAAAATCGGCCCTAACAAAGGGCCGCTTTGCTTCTAATACAAACTGCTATTAAATGCGTTAATTTAATATGTTAACTTTTCGTGATTATTTATACATATATATATATATATATATATATATATATATGTTTGTGTGTGTGTGTGTGTGTATATATGATTATTATTATTGTTATTTCCAACCACCATTCAAAAGCAAAATTTATTTTGCAAAATTATAATTTTGTAAATTTTTACTCATTATTAGTTTCTTTTGTTTCTTGTTATTTTAATTACTATTGTGGATTTAGTTTTTTCTTTAATTGGAGGGTACGACAGAGTATATATACTGTATATATATGCGTGTATATGAATCATGCACTCTGAGGTAAGTACTGATTACCACCCCAAGAGACATTTGGCAATTTAGCATTTAGCAATTCCCCGCCTCCCAGCTCTCTCTTCGCCACACTTTGATGATCCAGCTTGAATCTTTTGTTTCTTTTTCTAGGAGTTATCATGCGGGTTAGTTTAAATAATCCCACTGCATCTTCTCCAGAAATTGCACTCTCTATTCCCCGGGAAATTTATTTCAGAGCAGCAAACAAACTATTTGGCAAACACGTCTTCTAATGGAGGACCCTGCCGCCTCAGAGAAAGCACACACAGAAAAGCAATAATTGAAGTATGAATGTTACAAAATTAAAAGTGCTTAAAATTCATCTGCAGTTCATAAAAAAGAACATTAAAACGAATGTTATGTTAAATCTAGCAGTGATTATAGTAATTGCAATGCTGGTCTGTCTCATTAGAGGTGAGCTTTTTGCCTTCAGTGAACACCCATTATCTATTGACCCTCTGTGCCCACTGCCTTCTATTTCCACTCGCACACAGCGGCTGGCTGCAGACCTGGCTCAGCGTTGTGGAGGCTTTTTTTGCAGCCTGATTCCTTGTAATGTGTTCAGATTCCTGCACAGATAACGATGGCTGTGCATCTGCTGCCCCTCTCGGTGGAGTAGCAGCAGGTATGTGGGGGATCCTTCCCTCAAACCTAATTGCATTCCCCTGGGCTCCATTCACCTCCCCTGGCGAGTCAACAGTCTTCTTTGTGCCTTTGATCTTAACAAGTCTTATTAACTACTGTGGCAACAGCGGAGCCTCCTGCAGCAGCAGAGCTGTTGGCCGTTTGTTATTGGACATAAATAAGGAGGCGGGCCTGGCATGCGCCGCCACCACCGCTGCTGCAGCTGCAGGGAGGGTTCGGATTAGAGTGGATTTCCAGTCACACTCACTTCTGTCCCATTTCAGAATATTATCTATGAGCCAACTGTAATGACTTCAGATTTTTTCCTGCATGCAAAAACTGACAGAAAATGACTTGACAGCAGTTGACTGAATATAAATGAACACTGACTCATGCTGTTTGGGGAGCGCTGAGGTTCTGTGTTGACAGATACTGAGATCCACAATGCCGATGCTGGAATGTTTGCACGGGTAGAGAACATAATCTGTACCGGTGATGAAAGCCCACCTGTTAGGAGGCATGTAGCATCTTTCTTTCTTTCTTTTTCTAAGTGGGCTTTAATTGTACTGCTATCACTCTTTTATTTTTAATGAAATCCTCTGGCTTTCTTTGTTCTATGTCTTAGTTTTACTTGTAGCTTTGCAACCAAAATTCCACTTATCAGTAAAATGTAAATAAAAACTGAATTGATTTAAAAATCTATATTGTTCCCTGTGAAACGTAAACAACATATCAGACGAAACTGAAACATTTCACGAGTTCATGGAAAACAGGAGCTGACGGCATCTATGATGATGGTATTTACCATTGCGTAGTAACACGTCTGTAAAAAGTAGTTCCAGGGAGATGTTTACCATAAAGAATTATAAATAAAACATTTTATTTAAAGGCGCCTTGTCAAAGCACCAAGATAGCTGCACAAAGACAGACGGACAAATAAAAGCATTAAAACAACAGTAAAAATTACAAAATGCAAACTAAACCACTATAACACCAGCAAACAACAAGGTTTATGTGGGATATGATTGTCCAAACAGAATTGTTTTGAGTCCAGTTGAGTCCAGAGAGCTGGCAGGCGTGGGATCTCAGTGAGGGGAAGGGGGTGTTTGGATGGAGAAGGTCTGAGATATAAGAGGGAGCCACGTTGTTGAAGGCCTGGAAGGTAATGAGAAGCAGTTTGAAAGCAATTCAGAAGCTCCAAAATCATTCTGGAATCGATGCCATCAGTGTTTTTGCGAAGGTCTTGATAGAGAGAGATTTGTTCAGGCAGGGACCAGGGCTACTTTCTGACAGATTTCAGTTTCCTGTTTGACTCCATTGGCAAAGAGATTATTTCTATTTTTCTGTTTGCTTCCTGTTCAGTTTGATTTTCTATGCATGGAAAGTTCTTTATCCAGCAAACAACACAAGGTGGGACGTGAGTTAATTCTTGATTGTTTGTTTCTTCTTTAAAAAAAAAAAAAGAAATCTGTTATATTCTGAGTTACAAGATTCAATCATTTGTTTGCTGAGATAAAAAAGAGAAAGGATGAAAACTGGACTCGATGATTAATGTGTTGCTGCCATGAAAATCCAAATGAGCTCATATTTTTCATTTCTTGTCTGTCAAGGAAAACATTACTCTGAGATTCGCTAAACATTTATTTTTATTTACATTTCGTAGAGTTGTGTTTAGCTTCTGTTTGCATCCGTCTGCAGGCAGATTTATGGCGACCTGATGGTGTTGCAGTGGTATGAGATGCAGTCAGAGATGAAAGATGTTGAGATTAAAATGGAATATTCATTTCTGAGATGAATGTGCTTTGATCCATGTGTACTGTGCAGTGGTATTTGCTTTTTTCTCTCTCTTTTATGTATTTAAAAATGTCTGTTCATGTTTAGGTGAAAGAAAAACAAGCGCATACCTGACAGCAACAAGGGAACGCTGCAGGTTTTATGACTGAAATCATGAAACATTTACATGCGTATGCTTGACATCAGACTCTGAAGATGGATAGTTCTGAGAAATACCTTGTGTTTTTCATTCTGAGTCATATTGACCCCATAAATCTTTACAACTTTTATCAAATCTCATTATTTATGAATTATGTGTTGTATTTGGGCAGTAAGTGTCTGAGTAATCCACCGACTTCACTGCTTGACATTTTATTTTTAATGTCAGATTTAATCGTACAATTAAAACTCTTCCTTTCATGCTTTGATCTTTTCCAACTTGAACACTTTCCACGTTTCTTGTTGATTTCTGCTTCTGTTTTGTAGCCTTAACTGTGGCGAGTTGTTTTAATATTTGCCAAGGCAGTGATGGATATTCAGATTGTGATTGGAGAGTATTCAGATCCACACAGCTTTATATTCTGAGGTAAGCAGTTATCACTACCTGCAGGTATCTTGGGTGATTGGAGTTGTTCGTATTCTGTGACCGGGTGGTGATGTGGTTCCGTTGCCGTCGTTGGGCCGTGATCTCAAACCCTCGCCATCAATTTGCAGCCGAGTGTGAAGCGGCTGGGCTGAAAATCAGCACCTCCAAATCCGAGACCATGGTCCTCACCCGGACAAGGGTGGAGTGTCCTCTCTGGGTCGGGGTGAGGTCCTGCCCCAGGTGGAGGAGTTCAAGTATCTCAGGGTCTTGATAACGAGTGAGGGAAAAATGGAGCGGGAGATTGACCGATGGATCGGTGCGGCGTCTGCAGTGATGCGGACTCTGCATCGGTCCGTCGTGGTGAAGAAGGAGCTGAGCCAGAAGGCGAAGCTCTCGATTTACCGGTCCATCTATGTTCCTACCCTCACCTATGGCCATGAGCTGTGGGTCATGACTGAAAGAACAAGATCTCGGGTACAAGCGGGTGAGGTGAGTTTCTTCTGCATGGTGGCCGGGCTCTCCCTTAGAGATGGGGTATGGAGCTTGGTCATCCAGGAGGGGCTCAAAGTAGAACCGATGCTCCTCCACATCCAGAGGAGCCAGATGAGGAGGCACAGGCATCTGGTCAGGATGCCTCCTGGACGCCTTCCGGGTGAGATGTTCCAGGCCCCGGGGGAGACCCAGGACACGCTGGACGGACTACGTCTCCCGGCTGACCTGGGAACGCCTCGGGATCCCCCCGGACGAGCTGGCTGCTGCGGCCGGGGAGAGGGAAGTCTGGGCTTCCCTGCTTAGGCAGCTGCCCCCACGACCTGACCCCCGGATAAGCAACAGAAGACGGTACGCTACGGTATATGGATCATTATAAGAAAATAAATCAAAAAACATAATTTAGAAATGCAACACCAATAGAAATAGTTATGTTATGCACTGCACCTTTAAGTGGTACCAGTTTGTATGGGGAAGAAAACATGTTCCTAAGCCTGTTGGCTCTGGTTCTGATGGACCTGTAGCACCTGCTGGAGGGCAGCAGGTTGAACAGGTGGTGAGCAGGATTCCCTCAGCTATGCTGTGGCAGGATGTCCCTTTCAGTCAAGGAAAGGGGGGCAGCCAATGACTGTTCGTCTTGACTTCCCTCTGCATGGTCATCGAGATGAATAGTAAATAGATTATATAATGTTTTGCTGCCTCTTAGCCAGGTCGTCATTGTAAATGAGAACTGATTCTCAACTGACTTACCTGGTTTTAAATAAAGGTCACGACTATGACTACTGCTGGTCATATGTTGACCATTCAAAGCACTTTTACATCGTATACAGCTTCTGTTCATATTCTGACTGCTCACAGTACTGGATCACAGTAGAAGAGTAATATCTCAAATGTGCATTTGACTGTCCTGTTGTACTGGCCTGGGTACATGTGGTGCTGATGTGTGTGTGATGTTTTTTGTTGTGTGTGAGTCTGGTTGGATGACGTGTGAGTGACATACGCTGTTATAGTTATTTATCACCTTCAACAAGAAGGTCATGTAATTGCCAGAATTTATCTGTCCGTCAGCAACGTAACTCAAAAAGTTAACAGATTTGGATGAAATTTTGAAGGAATGTTCATAATGGGAGACAGAATAACTGGTTAAAATTTGGTGTTGATCCAGATCACCATCTGTATCCAGATTTCTTTATAAGGATTGTCTATCATTGTGAGAAATGGCCATATGGCTGCTTGGTGGAGGTTTGCGTTCTACGAGTGATTTTTTAGTTCTATTTATTCTCTTTTTTATGTGTCTGTGTCCTGACTCTGCACCTTAATTTCATTGTACACACATCCATAATGACAAAGTATCTTGAATCTTGCACTGAGCTTTTTTTATGATGTCAGAATGTGCCTCAAATGCCCTGTAACTGCTGAGAGGACAAACCCCAGTTTCTTTCCTTTTTGAAAATGGACACAGAGCTTTGTAAAAGGTTTGACAGCAGAAATGATCTCTAGGACCTTCAAGGATCACAACTTGGGTGCACAGCCCAGTCCAATAGTGGCTGGACAGGTACTTGGGGACAAAAACCCTTTCTCAGGCCATTTTAATGGCAAAAGTATAAATCCAAATATTTAGGTACAACAATGGCATCAACAGTCATCAACTATGAAATTTGGGGAAGAGTATCTTGACACATAGGGGAAGTAGTTTTTGATGGAAACCATATAGTTTTTGAACAATAGCCGAGTATTTGTTCAGCAATTTGCTATTGCTAAAGTGGGACAGTGTGTTATTTGCACACTGGGACAATCATTCGACTCAGTCTAAAGGTTGAAATAAGTTCTCATTTTCTTAATCCCTCATAGTTTTTCTGTCTCACTAGCTTGCTAGATACACAAATTTACTTAAATTGCATAAATCAAGCTTGCTACAATGAAAACAATGATTGTGATGCTTTGCCAGTCTATGCTAGCTAGCCCTTGCCCCGCTTGTTTTGCATACTCTTTAAATTGATATAAAACAAAAACTTCAATGGCCACCTCATACAGTTTGCTGTTTATTCTTTAATTCCTCCAGGGGGTTATAAAAACATTTTGTCTTTGTTCTCCAGCCTTTTTTGGCCTTTGCTGTTTGTTCTTTTATCGTCCAAACTAGTCTACAGTATTTTGAAGTGACATTTAGTTTCTGAATAACAGCCGACACTTCCGTTTTACCAAGAGTGCCTTGAAATTTTGTTTTTTGGGTGTGTTTCTGGTGAAGGGTCATCCATCCAGTGTTCAATCTTTATTTGTTATTTCTTCTACATGGTAAAGTAGAAATCTTAAGCATTTAGAATGGTATCATATGATGGCCTAAGATGTTTGGTTCATAATCAAAAAATTATGTTGAGGTTACATTTTTTAGAAGGTGTCCCAGTTTACCCATATTCACCCTACTAAAATATTTGGATTGACATAATTTTGCCATTAAAACAGCACCACAAAAGGGTTTTTGTCCGCCTGTGGCTATCCAGCAGCTACTGAACGGGGTCGTCCATGCAGGTTGTGATCTTTGAAGGTCCTAGAGATAATTTCTGGTGTCAAACCTTTCACTGTATGTTTTCCTGCTTGGGCCCTGGGTAAGGTGAACTTAATTTGACCTCTGAACATTTGAATGTTCATGTACAAATATTCAGTGTTGAGTCCTTTTTGCAGAACAAGTTTTTTTCTAACAATATTGAACACAAAAGTGTCTAAAGAACAATTTGACCACAGCACAAGTACTCAAGTTATGCACCAAATGGTTTACACATTTAACGAGTAACGCACATTTGTAGCCATAACTGAGTCTGTTCTTTCTCTGGATGCACCTTTTGCTCTTTTTTTTACCACCCAAAATAATTTTTTTCCAACAAAGATCTGCAATATTGATTTGTGATTCTCTGTCCATCTTTCCTCCTCAAACAATCAGCATTTCATAGATTATATTTAAGTAAACCATACAATCACCTGCTTGAAAGCATCACTTACCAAAATAACTGATTACACCCCTAAAAATGATCATTTTAAAGCTCTCAAGCTATAATAACATTTCAGCCACGTCCTGGAGAGGCTGTCTGATAATTGCTGGCTTGATCAGATTGTGGTGTAACAGCAGCACAAGTGGTCAATTGTCCACTCAGACTGCAGCCTTTATATTCACTTGTGGTAATGTGGTTGAAAACAGTCATTTGTATAAAAGGTTTGTGAGGCAGGTTCGGGTTAGCTGTTTTCACTTCATTAACATGTTTTCACATCTCAGCCGCGGGGGAGAGGATGCTCTGGTATGCCAAGGTGATGTTTTTCTGTCTTTCTCCCCTCCCTTCTCTCTGTACTGTATGTTTGAGTTGGAAAGGTTTTAAAATCATTAAGTAGAGTGTGAGACATTGAGGGATTAAGGGTGCAAAGCGTCAGAGCAAGAAATTATCAACAGCATGAGAATAACAGCTGAGCGTGAACACAAATTAATTTCTTAGACAAGTAAACCTGAGCAGGTCGCAGAGAGAGGGGTGGTATGTAGAAGTAGTTTGGAATATACGATAGGGATGGGCATATCACTACCCTGGAGTCGATACTTCCATACCAACCAGCAAAATATCAGCAAAATAACATTTTTGATTATCGTGATATAACTGTTCAGATACAAAAATTAAATTTGTTTTTACTTCTGAGAGTTTTAGGCAATGAAATGATGTAAAAGCAGCCAGATTCTGGCTTCTGTGTCACACGATGGTGGTAGCCTATCAGATTCTAGCTTGTGTGTCACATGATGGTGGTAGCCTATCAGATTCTAGCTTCTGTGTCACACGATGGTGGTAGCCTATCAGATTCTAGCTTGTGTGTCACATGATGGTGGTAGCCTATGAGATTGTAGCTTCCGTATCACATGATGGTGGAAGCCTATCAGATTCTAGCTTGTGTGTCACATGATGGTGGTAGCCTATCAGATTCTAGCTTGTGTGTCACATGATGGTGGTAGCCTATCAGATTCTAGCTTGTGTATCACATGATGGTGGTAGCCTATCAGAGGCCATGATGATGCTGCTACTGTTCGTGATGATGGTGATGTTTTCGTATGTCTTAGTGCTTTAATGCAGGTTATTGCTCATTATTTTTAGGTAAATTAATAATATTACTATAACATTTTACATTTGAACTTTTTCCACTGAATAAATGTAAATAATGTTAACCTGTTCTTAAGTTATGGGTCGGGATATTATATGGGTTTGGGTTGGGATATTCCGACTGATCGCCGTTATCATGGAAACAGGATTAACTCTGTCTGCTCAAGCATGGAAACGGGTTATTCCTAATCTTTCAAAAACCGGAATGTTGACCTTGACTTGAATTTTGATGGCATGTAAATAACAAGTGTGTGTGGAATAGCAGTAGCCTATTTCGGAAGACTCGTATAAATGGTGGTATGTCTAAATGACAGTATGGCGGAATACC
Source organism: Atherinomorus stipes (assembly GCA_023101725.1). Lineage (NCBI taxonomy): Eukaryota > Metazoa > Chordata > Actinopteri > Atheriniformes > Atherinidae > Atherinomorus > Atherinomorus stipes. The sequence continues at coordinate 37,078 of JALJCO010009536.1, read as the reverse complement.
AGCATTTAACCCTCTGAGACTTGCAGGAACAGACTCACTGCGTTTACATGCAGCCAATAACTCTTTCGTAACTCTTTCATAACCGGAATATTAGCAATAACCCGGTTGCGCACGGCCATGTAAACACTGGCAAAAACCCGAATATGCTCATTTTCGGGTTTTTAATAACTTAAAATTGTGTTCTGTGCATGTTCTATCTGCAAGGATTCTTGCTCTTTTAATTAAACTACAGGGAGTATTTTGTACCAGTGATCAGACGGTACTCTGCACAGCTTGCTAGTTTATCACCATGGCAACACGCATCCTGAGGGGAGCTGGTGTGGAGTTACTTCGCAGGGCTCCATCACTCATCTGGCAAAGTCTGGTGTAGACGTGACGGGAAAATTCACTGACTCCAGCCGGAGTCAGTGAATTTCATCATTACAACCGTTTCCACCAGCCAGTGGATGTGCACACGCTGGATGTGCTCCAGCACACGCTCTCTCCTTCTGTGACCCGTCAAGTAGCTACTGCTGGTGGGCCAGTGCAGGTCTTGTACGGCACAGCAGCACCAGCAAAGGACCACTGTTGGCTCCGGGCTGCAGTCCAGCTAGCCACCTCTCACGGATCCGCGGTCAAGCTAACCAGCGTTATTTCGGCTGTAACCGTGACTTGACAGCAGTGGCTCTGGATTCATTATCCACCATCATCATGACTTTTCCGTGCGTCGCGGTTTGGGTCGGGATATTCCAGTAGATTCCAGTAATCATGTAAACAGGAGTAACTCTGTTTGCTCACGCATGGAAACGGGTTATTCCTGATCTTTCAGAAACCGGAATATTTACCTTAACCCGAATTTTGATGGCATGTAAACGTAGTTTTTACTGGTTGAGTTTGTGAGTGCAGATCTCTTGATTTTATAGTAATTCACCATTCTTACACAATTAAAGAAATCACCAGCGCGTTCGCTAAGTCTCGACATAAGTTAAAAAGCAACAGAGGATGCTAGCATGTACCCCCCCATTGATGAGAATGATTCCCTAGCTCTAGGCTATTAGCTTCAAAGATAAATAAATAAACACAGAGTACAAGTAAACACTCCGAGCACTGGGGAAGAACTGTGAACTGGAGCGACTCGAACGGAAAATCCTCACTGCCGCAGAACATAAAGATGAGTGTCCATGCTCATAAAACCGCTTCCCTGATTTGCCTGCGGATCAGTGGCAGCGTATCTGCAGCAAAATGAACGAGATTGAGGAGCCCCCGAAAAATGGACCCTGAGCAACAGTGTCTTGGATTTTCAGGGAGACGAAAACAAGAGATTTACCTCTAAGAGACTAAATCCCAGACGCACCTAGGATTTTGTTTTAGTTTGGTTTTTAAATCTTTTTTTCACCTTAAGTAAAAATGTAAAAACAGACTACCGACTGTCTTCATTGTGCATTACAGGAAATTGATTGGGCATTTTACTTTGTGTCTGCTTTGTTCGGCTACGCTGCAGTAAAAATAAAACAAACATTTGACAACATCCAACCACCTCTCCAAAGGCAAAACCAACAAGCCAATCGTCGCCCAGATATGTGAACAGTTGAGTTTATTGCTTAATTCCAACACTATTCATGGCCAAAAAAAATCTTCATAGAAATGTTAAAGCTTTCATGATTCCTTATAACACAGTTTAAAATGATGATTGAGTTTAAACCATATCTAAAAGCTATGAACGGACAGTTTCTGGTGTTAACAGGAATATAACATTATCATGTGTTTTTTCTATTTTTTAAACAAAACAAAAATGATCCTTGTCTGGGTTTCTGAGTGTTTCTCTTGCGGCAGGACACCAATCAGGCTCCGAATGCTGTGCATTGTTCCAGGAAAGGTGTGAATGGGGGGGTCTGGGTTTCCTCATTCCAGGCTTTGTACCTGAACATGGGCCTGATGTAAATGTGAAGGGGGGTTGCATTGCATGGGTCCAGGTGGTGATCTAGCTTTACAACCAGTGTGCTCTGGGGGGGTGACATGCTGGTTTTTGTATAGCACCGGTTACCAACTCTGGACCTCTGAGAAAAAATTAGGCAATTTAAAGAATATATAAAATTGTACGTTAATTTTTGTATATTGTGTTTTTAGTAGGGATGCCCAATATTATCTAATGTACTGATGTTAATAGCTGATATTGGCATGTGATAATGTGATACTGAAAAATATCTGTATCTTTTTTTTTTTTTTTTTTTTTTTACCAATATATTTAAAACAACCATTTAAAACACCAGCACTCCCCCAAAAAAATTTCTAATTTCCCCTCACACATTTCCCCCTTTTGATTTCTTAAACTGCCATGACTTTTCATAACAATATGACTATTATGTGATAATTATACATAATATATACTGATATGCAGCATATTAAACCTGCTAACAAATCTTTGAATATAGTTTATATTTGTTAGTCAGTGTGAACAGAAATATAGGAATTCTGCTTTTAACAAGACCCAACGTTGCAATATTACAGTACATTTTCACAAAATTAAAAAATTTCCTGAAAGCTATAAATGAATAAATAAATACAATCAAAACACATTATTTTATGCTCCAAAAGCCTCTGAGAACATTATCTATCAGGAAAAAAGTTTGGCTATTTTATTTCTATATATGGATTTTGCAGAGTTAAATCAAATGTATGTTCTTGTACAATACTGAACAGTAGGTTACTTTTGGTTCTATGAATTTCCTCTCACTGTCAGAGGCTTTATGATAAATGCTTCCTCTGGTGGTATGTACTGTATTATCTGAGAGAAGCGCCACTTCCTGGTCATGTCCTGTATTTCATTGAATGAGCGGAGTACCAGTACAAACTCGTCACGCCCAGGAGAAGGTGGGGGTTACTCCAGGCGCTGGAAAGAGGCTGAAAGGCTGCTGACAGCCTCCTGTCAGCTGAATGGCCTCTGAATGGGAGGGGAACGTCTATGTGGCTCTTACTGTATAGACAGACATCGCATGCAGGGCCTGGAACGAGACGGCAGAACAGAGTCAGATAAGTTTGGAAGGGAAGGACTCGGGTCAGTGCCAGAACCATGACTCGGTCTCGGACCATTAAGAACAGAACAGGAGTGAATGCAGCCTCTGAAACTGCGTAATGAGAGCAGACAGCATCTGGACTGCAGAGAGGGAATTGCAGCCAAGTATTGACCCAGCTGGCTGCTGGGTCCAGACGATGCTAGCAGCACTGGGTCAGATTTCCTTCCACTATCAACCCAGAGAGATTTCTGCTCCATCGTTTGCTACAACTTAATCAGAAGCTCACACACAAACAGCTAGCATCTGTTTTCTCACAGAGGTGATACTGTCTATGTGCATGTTTGTCTTCCCCTAATTTATTCCTCTTTGGGACCTCAGTGCGCCTCATAAACACCCTGCTGTTTCCCCAAGGATGTACACAGGCCTGTTTTTGTCCCAGTTTGGCAACGACAATGGCTGTTTTCTGTTTGAACTAATGTTGGCGTCCTGCATATCTGACATATGACATGCTTCAGCATTTGTGTCGGTGAGCTTGTGGATGTGTTTGACAACAATGGCAGCAACAGTCGTGGAGATAATGGAGATGAGGATAAAAGACACCTGCAGAGGCTGAATTGAAGACCGTTTTGGATTTTATGAGTAAAGCTGCTTGTAAACTGTCGTGTTTTGCAAAGATGTGGGAGGACCTGGCTTACAGCCATTCAGAGATGGAAGGAACTGAGAGTAGAAGAAAAACCTGCAGCTTTATCTGCCAGGAGACTCTGGAAACCTGCCGTGTTATCTACTGTCATTATTCACAAATACAAGCAATGAGCTGAAGAAACGGTTTAAATAAAAGAAACTTGTTTCTTTTGTAAGAAAGATAAAAAAAAAAAAAACAGAAGCAGAAAAACTTGTCTTCCTCCCTAAAACAGCTCAGCGGGTCATTTGTTCATGTGCACTAACAAGTAGTAGTTATGTTCAAAGAATAAATAACCTGTAATCAATATGAAAGCAACTGGAGTGTCAAAAAGTCATTCATTAAGCTGATGGAGCTGCAGGCAATTACTGTCGAAACTCAACCAGGAAAAGTGTCGGACTTGCAGCCTGTGGACGAAACTACTGTGGGTGGTTTGGGTCACAGATGAGGGCCAATCAATGTAATTGGTCCTTAAAACAGGGTTCCCACCAAGGGGCTGGAAAAGAGTGAAGCCTGGAAGAATAATTGTAGTTCGTTCTTCATCCGCTAGGGGCTCCAAAACACAGCAAATCCCCATAGACCACCATGTTAAAAAGGACAACTTCACAGCAGAAATAAGCATTTAAAGCAGAAATAAACGAGTTTACAGCAGAAATAAACATTTACTGTAGAAATAAACATTTTAAGCAGAAATAAACATGCTTGCAGCAAAAATAAACACGTTTAAATGAATGAAAGTACAATATGTCCTTGAAAAATTAGATTTAGCCTAAAAATAATTATAAAATAATTTTTTTCGGGTTCCAAAATGGCATTATATTTACGGCTATAAGCCAATACACGCCGCCGTTGCGGGTTGCCAAATACGATCTCTGTGTGGCATCAATATTTTGGGCCCAGTTAGGCTGATACAGGGGAAACAGTGGAGACGACGAGTGAAGCAGCTGCTTCAGAGCCCTGGAGATATTGTTTTCTGTTTCCGAGAAGGAGTGACCTGAGAAGAGCAAAACCTGGAGTAAATTTAGGTGAAGACTTAACTAAATGGACCCACATAAACGTTTTCCACGGCATCAAAACACGGAAATGGTGACTTTCCTCCTGGATCGGTAAGCTAGCTTGTTTGCTAACGTAGCTAATGTTAGCTGTCAGTTATAAACTCCTCTGCGTTACTTGTTGGACATGCTGCAGACTGTTGGTCACTTGCGTACCAGCAGCCTGGCATCCCAGCGGATGGAGTTGTTTTTCTGCCGTTGCAACTACAACCTAGACACACGTGATGTCGCTGTTCAGTCCGTATTCCATATTCAACCTTTAAAGCAAAAATAAACAAGTTTACAGCAGAAATAAACATTTTAACCAGAAATAAACAAGTTTGTAGCAGAAATAAACATTTTAAGCAGAAATAAACAAGTTTACAGCAGAAATAAACATTTAAAGCAGAAATAAACAAGTTTACGGTAGAAATAAACATTTACAAAACATAATTTTTGGTTTAATAGGTCAATTTTACCCACATGTCAATTGTGAGGGGGTGAATTTTTTTTAAAACTCATCAGTTTAGATCTTATTTAATCTTGAAATTACTTATAATTAGAGGTGGGTCCTTTTGATTGACATGTGGCAGAACAGATGCCGGCCGGAGGCTAAAACTTAGCTCCTTGTTTGCTCTTGGTAAGGTCTGAGTCTGCAGCAAAGTAGCGAAATGGTGGTTTTTAGCAGCTAACAGCAAGTCCAAACATGCCTTAACTTTATCCCACCACTTAGGAGGCTAATCTTCGTTATTTCCTGTTAGTTTTGACTTAGCTCAGTTAGTGTTTAGCCCAGAGTATGTCAACTGTCAATCATTTGCCTTGCATACGCTTTGCACATTTTAGTATTTTCCGGGAGTGACAACACAAGCGACACGACAAACTGGCTTCTAGTGATGGGAAGACCGATTCTTTTGGCTGACTCGGATCTTCTACTCTCGAACAGTAAAAAGAACGAATCTTGAACGAGTCATTTCGTTCATTTTTACAGCAGGTGGTGCTGTAGCCCTGAGTGAGCTCCAAGTCATCGCTCGTATCTCACAACATGACCGAATCACTCAGTTCACTCTGTTGCTCGGCGACGGCGTCACTCGCAGCACACAAACTAAATAACTGGTGCAGTGGAAGCTCACAATATGTGTAGCAGCCGGACTCAAGCCAAGGATGAACCGCTCACCTCCTTCCTCCTGGCTCAGCTGCACATAGGACCACACAGTGACAGTGTCAGCTCACGAATCACCTCCTCCCTCCCGGGCTCCGGCTCACAGGTAGTCGCGCGGGCGCGAGTCAGTTTCAATACCCCCCACCCCCACCCACCCCCTCCTTTCTCCTTCTCGGCCCTCCGCACACTCGAGCTGTCTAAAATACCACAAGCAAATCAAAACGTGAAAACCCAGAAAAGCAAATACACGCCTCAGTAAAGTCATTTGTGTTCTGTTTCCTCCCTGATATCATTGTTTACAACAGCGCGACAGTGACCAGGCAGCTGTCACATGACAAATGAACAAGGACTCAGGAGTCCGACCCGCCACCGCCAGTGTACTGCTCGCCACAGTCTGAGCTGTGAACGAAGACCAATGAACGGTAACCGAGAAGGACGTACTGGTCTGAGCCGTGAACGGAGAACGAGAAAGACCCGTTCAGCCCGAGCTGCTCGCTGTCACATGACAGCAGGGAGAAGGAGAAGAGTGAATTTAAAACAAATGTAGACAATTACAACTACTTGAAGGCTGCGTGCTGTGCAGAACACCACAGCACAACTCCTCGTCATGGTTTACAGCAATTTCTCACAGGGACAAGTGATAAAGATAAAGCACTGATCCCGCATAGCAACCGTTTGTTTTCACCGCGCTCCTGGTTGCTAGGTGCCAGCGCATACCTGATGTGGAAAATTTCGCTCCCGAGAATAACAATTAAAACAAAAGTAATAAAAGTTTAATGAGATGTTTACGTGGTACATTTATTATGTCCAAAATGTATTATTATTATTATCATTATCATCATTATTATAATTACTATTATTATTGATTGTTTTATTTTTTAAATGGCAGAATAAAACACAATCAGTGTGTTGATATAATTTAAAACATTTATTAACAAACACACTTTACGTCATCAGATACACAGTCACACTATGCACATCTACAAGCCCACTAATCATTTGTGATTTCATGATTAATGTATATGTCAGATGTGGACAACGGACAAATGAATGAACATAAGATATCAGACATCATTCCTTGTTGGTCTCCTCTCCACAGCCCCGTAACCGTAGCGCAGCTCTCACGTGACAAATGAACGAAAGAAAGATCTGTACTGATCTGTATGAAAGATTATGAACGAACTAAAGTGCTTGCTCCTCCTCACCACACAGCCTGAGCAGCCTGACTGTCACAAAAGAACGATACCTGTGGACCGACACAGTTGGTTGAGTCATGAACTAATCATTTCTGTTTCCTGTCGTCCTGCTGGCTGGCTGAGCTTACAGCTGCTGCCGTGTGGCGAGAGAGCGCAGTGCATGAAAATGAACGAATCGCTCTCTGAGAGGACTCATTACTCCCGAGTCATATAAAAGATTAGTTCATATTGAACGAATCGTTCGTGAACGACACATCACTACTGGCTTCACTTTCCCCTGATCAGACATGACCGGATACTGCGTCAATGTTTTTACAGTCTTTGGTTCCCACAGGGTCTTAAAAATCTTAAATTTACAAATCTGCATTTAATACCTTAAAATGTCCTTAAATTTGACGGTTGTCGTCTTCAATTTCATGTGGTAGGTCTTCAATGATGTTATGCTTAAACAGATTTCTGTCACCTGTATGTTTCAGAATATATGCCATGAATATAGCACACCGAAGGCCTTTATTAATACGTGAAAGAAAGCAGCCTTACAGCGACTTGAGAATTTTGTGAATTTGTCAATTTAAAAAAACAAAAAACAAAACATAGATTATTCTCTGTTTATGTGTGTGTGATTGTTGTAGTTCAATCTATCTTTTTTTTTTTAAATTATCTTTGTATTTGGGGCGACAGTGGCTCAGGTGGTAGAGCAGATCGGCCAATGATTGGAGGATCGGCGGTTTGAATCCCGATCCCCCAGCCATTTGTCGGTTGTGTCCTTGGGCAAGACACTTAACCCTCCTTGCCTTGTATGAATGTGTGTGAATGTTCTGGTGGTGGTCGGAGGGGCCGTAGGCGCGAAATGGCAGCCACGCTTCCATCAGTCTGCCCCAGGGCAGCTGTGGCTACATACATAGCACCATCACCACGTATGAATGAGGAGTGAAAGAATAATGGACCTGCTGTGAGCGCTTTGAGTGCCTTGATAGGAAAAAAAGCGCAATATAAATCTAATCCATTATTATTAGTAGTATTTGGCTTTATGGACGGCTTCAGTGCTTCCTGAACTTAATACTGCACCTTAGTTTCCTGTCTTACATGATTGGATGAACTGATTAATCCAGGTGATTTCCAGCTGAAATTATGTAATATTCATCCCTTGTGGAAAATTAGAAAAATATTTCTGTTGTATCTGCTGCAGATCTGGTAGCTACCAGAGGCATGATAATGTTCCCATGTTTCAATGAATTAAAAAAAAAAGAAAAACAAGCAGTATTCCGTGGGCTTGACACCAAACAGCGCCTGTTATTGATTGGTTAATTATATAGGGGTCGATATCGATATTCAGTTTTAAAGGTCAGCAGTTTTTATTTGTCGTTCCTTATTACAAGAACAGAGGAACCAAATAGGAGTATAGTGTAGTCCTAGAGTAAAAGAATGTACAGTCGCCCTCAAAATTATTCATAATCTCCAACTGAAGAAGGAAAAACATCAGCTGTCAGTGAAAAAAGCTGAAATTGACAAAAGTAGTAAGAGACAAAAATTCTATAAAAATCATGACATTGGTTTTGAATTGTGATTCAACAAATATTAAAAACAAACACACAAATAATAAAACAAATAAACAAGCATGATTTGACTCTCATACTCTACCCTCAATCGTAGTAGCCCTCAAAACCAGGTGTGAAGGGCTATTTTGTGACTTAGAAATGGGACACCCCTTAAATGCAGAAACGTCTTCAAACTGTGGGGGGTAGCATTATGCCATGGCGGTGTTCAGTCTGCCAATTCGGAAGAAGAAGAAGAAGAAAAAGACAATGAAGAAAAAGCATTACTTTTTTTTTACAATTAGTTGCATTGCTACCCCTGCCTGTCACAAACGTAGATATCATTGATGGCTCCATCATGGGTCCGTTTCACGAAGCAGGTTCAACAAACTCTCAGTGTAACCCTGAACTCTGAGTTGATCTACTCGGAGATATGAAACTCTGAGTTTTCGGTCCAAAAGCAGCTGATTTAAGTTGGTTTAATCAACTCAGGGTAGTTTAACCCAGAGTTTTCCACTTGCGCCACCATGATAAAAAGCCAGCATCAATTAAGCACCGATTTGACGAGTCACCATGGCAACGTAGACGCGAGGGCGCGGTTGCATTCGCCATTGAATAGAACTATAAGTTCTAAAGCCTCATATGGCGAGTTTGAACTGCTGCTGCTGCAAGAGAAAAGAAAGATGGCGTGGGAGAAGATATAAGTTTAAATGCTGTCCTTTACAATCACAAGTTTATAGAGCAGAACTGTATAATGGTAACGCGACAGTCTCGGATTCTGTCAGTATGACGCCTGTTTGGTCAAATGGTTTGCGCACCTGCCTACCACCTCGAAGGCTGATGTTCAAATCCAGATTTATACTTTTATCGCAGCCTTATGAGCGCTCTTGTCAGCTGCATTAAGATGAAATATAACCGTCACATTTCTCAAATGCCCTACATTTCCAATGAAAGAAAAAAAATCTATTTGCGATAGAATGCAGGGCAATAAACAATTGCCTATCTGCTTTGAGGGGAAAGCGTATGGCAACGTGAAAAAGGTCACAACCAGAATTGAACCCCAGCTTACCACGTCACAGACATGCAGCCTGACCATTTACCCAGAGACAGAGATAGTTATATGGTTAAATAATCAGGAGAGACCATATCTCGGAAACAGAGAGACAGAACCTCCAACTGTCACATATAGCTGATAACATCACAAATATACGGACGGATCAGCTTGTGTATGTAGATAATAGGGGATTATCACGCTTACCGGAACTTCCCGGTATTTGGACACTTCCTCTTCCGGGCCATTTTAACATCAGCCGTTCCTGCTCTGTTATACTGTTTAAATCGGATAAACTCCAAACATACTTAAGTTTTCATTCCAGACTGAAGTGATACTAAGGAAGAAGTGGATCAAAACGACTGATTCACCGCGGTGAAGGGCCGAACTTTACAATAAAACAACACACATTTGTTTGTAGCTGGTGGGGCACAACACCACACGACACCGGCACTTCACAGCATGCTAGCATTAGCCAGCTAGCGTTTACTGACGTGCTTAACATTGTGTGTCTTAAAACACACAAACATCTGAAAATCGGGTCTGTACCTCCCGCTTCCAGTGGAACAACTGGGGACTGCCAAGAAAGGAGACGCTTTCAGATGCTTGTGTGTTTTCAGCTGCACAAAGTTAGGCACGTCATCAAGCTGGCTAATGCTAGCCTGCTAACACGACTGTATAGTCTGCCGGCTACAAACAAATGTGTGTTGTTTTATTATAAAGTTCGGTCCTTCACCGCGGTGAATCGGTCGTTTTGATCCACTTCTTCCTTAGCATCACTTCAGTCTGGAAAGTTTTAACAGAGTAGTAGTCAGCAGACTACTGTTAGCAGGCTAGCATTAGCCAGCTTGATGACGTGCCTAACTTTGTGCGGCTGAAAACACACAAGCACCTGAAAGCATCTCCTTTCTTGGCAGTCCCCAGTTGTTCTACTGGAAACGGGGGGGTATAGATCCGATTTTCAGATATATGTGTGTTTTAAGACGCACAGTTATGCACGTCGGTAAACGCTAGCTGGCTGATGCTAGCATGCCGGTGTTGTGCCCCACCGGCTACAAACAAATATGCTACGTTGTTTTATTATAAAGTTCGGCCCTTCACTCTGGAGAATCGCTTTGATCCACTTCTTCCTTAGTATCACTTCAGTCTGGAATCAGTAAAAATTTAATTAGGGTTGGCTTTTATTCACGTTATTTACGAAGTAAGGCAGGGACATTGAACTGGGCCGGAAGTGGGCGGTCTAAGTGTTTCAAACAGGAAGTTCGGAACACAGAAGCGTGATAATCCCCCATTGGCTGTGATGTGTAACTGCAGCATCAGAAATGACATCTGTTGGGAAATGACACTTCTATCTGTGGTCTGATAACGATCTCCGAATGTTTAATTCTCTGCAGTCATGCAGCATCTTCGTCCATGAAACCCTTATCGAAAGGACACGTCTGTAACCTACCGATGCTGATTTATTTTAACATGTTTTAACTGAGACGGCAGCAGCCAAAACTCACCGCTGACTGAATGAATGAGGAAATGAAACGGTGAGTGTGACTAAAAGTGGGCGGAGACAGCATGAAACTCAAGGTTTCTCCACATTAACCTGATCCCACCCAGATTAGTTTCAGAGAGTCTATTACTATGGTAACTGACCGAGGGTTTAAGTTACCCCTCTTCGTGAAACAGGCTAGAGTCCCTCCTCTTACCCTGAGTTGAGTTACCTACCTTTGTGAAACAGAAAACTGAGTTTATCTCATTTCAGAGTTAAACAACTCAGGGTTTTCATTAAACCTGCTCCGTGCAACAGACCCCAGGTCCATGTTTTTTAGATTGTTGTGGACTATCTGTCAGTTATTCCTTCAGTTAGACTTATCTAACAAACAGTCTGTATAAATAACACCGCCATGGACATATTCAGCTGTCACCGCATACCACGGCTTATTGAAAAGTAAACACCAGCTGTAACTATTGTTAGATAACTGTGGCTACGGGAGAGGACATTAGCCCAGGTGTTTTATAGCATTATCGGCACAAGCACATTATACAGGCTGTTATCATGACAAAACAATGACATTAGCACCGAGAAAAATGACCATTTTGTAATGTGAACTAACTTAAACGACAGCAACATGGCTTGACCACTCCGCCCGCTATTGACAAAAGATCGTAAAATAAAAATAAATGTTATGCAACAGCGACGTAACTAATCCAGAACATGGGCCTAAACTAAGGTCATTTTTGTAATATTTATATCTCCATTAACATAGAGAATATTTACATTTGTAGCTTGCCTACTTTGCCTCTTGCATTCTGGGTAGCCCTTACTTCCAAGGGTGGGGTCGGAAAGTCTATGTATTGAGGGATATTCAGCCTCAACTTAACGTTCTGTGAATCAGAACAGCACTAGCACTTCACGGGAGTGCGCATTTTTGAGATTAAGGATTAAGATTGAGGGTTAAGACAGGATTGGAATTCACCGTTGATGTCCTCTGGATGTAGAGAGGTTTTCAGATTGTTCATGTTGTACAAAATTCAAAATGTCAAATTGCAAAAACTTTTAATGAAAATGAAACCTCCATTGTTTTTAGACTCACCTAAACTGCAGGTGTTAAAGGCATCCCCTTGGACTGATCCACATGTCTTGGCAGGGACACGTACCAAAATCAGGCAACCGTCCTGCATGGGTCAGGGAGGAATGTGAAGCCAGCAGATGTAGACGAGTGTCAGTGGCTGGAAGCTGCAGACTGTCAGCTTCAGCGTCTGTCCAGCTGCTGCTGATGATATCTGACACTGTTAATAGGCTTTAAACACTAACTGACGCATCTGGCATCAACACACTGACATGTGACAACAACAGTGATGAAGTTGCACCAACTGACACCCACCCACACACACCTCAGCTCAGTGCAGATGGCACATGCTACGCCACTGTATTAGTCCAATTAGCCGACTAATCCCCCATATGTTTTAACATGATCTCCATTTATGGGGCTTCGTTTATTATGGCTTCACACGTGACGTCTCTGTACTCGGTTTTAAGATGAGAAACAGTTCAGTCCATCTGGATGCTGGAAGGTAAAATGTTCAGTTTTGTTGTTTTTGTGATTTAAAGTGATTTGGAAATGTCATAAACACATTTGCAGAAATGCCACCTGAGTCTGTGTGCTGGCGGTGCTTCTGACATTCAGAGAAAATCTTTAGTTAAAAATAAATGAGCTCAGTCAACAGAAAAAAACAAAACAAACTTGTTTGTCTGGTTTTATACTCTCCCAAAGTTGTCGGTCCATGTAAAGTTTGTTGGATATTTTTGGGGAAAACTGCATTATACACCATCAGCTCCACCTGCTCAACTTCCCGTTGACACGAGCATTTAACCAGCCAATCACACGGCAACATCTTACAACTTGCTGAAGTTCAAACTGAGCATCAGAATAAGGAAGAAAGGGGATTTAATGGTTGTTCAAATTTCAAATTCAAATTGTATTTATAAAGTACTTTTCATACAAGAAGTAACAAAAAGTGCTTCACATTTAAAACAATGTTATGATAAAAACGTAGGTCATTTGTTGGTCTGAGTGTTTACTGGGACTTCCACCACAACCAAATTGAGCCGGGTTTCCATTACACCTGAAATTGCACAAAACCTAAATTTTGCAATTAAAAACCGCGAATGGAGACACCTACATTTAGAAAAAACTCTCAAATATCGCAAAAAAGTTTTTACCCTGTCATGAGGCGTAAATTCAGATGTTTCGATAAAGCAGTTTTTCACATAAGTGTAATGGAAACACTTTTTTTTTCACAATTACAGCCATTGGGGGGAAGGGGAGGGGGGGGGGGGGGGGGGGGGTAATCCAGTTATTCCTTCTTAATTATGATGAATATGATCATTTACAAGCATTAACTGTGAAATTGGAGTGATTGGGAAGTTTTATCAGCCACATATGAAAAATCCCCAAATCTCCGAAACTCAGCAAGCTGAGTTCATTTAGGACATTACACAGATGGTTTACGTTCTTCATGTTTTCACGACTGTCCACAAGCTGTTTATGTCGTTTGCACACATTTGTAACACCACAACTCTGTTATCTGGTTCCCACGTTAATTATACGTCACCAGGATTTAATAAAACGTGATCACAGATAACATCATATGACTGCGCCTTCGTATCAACAGCTGCATCACCACATCAGTCAGGAACTGGTGCCGGATAAAAGTGGAAAATAAGATCAAGAAATGACACCCACACTCCAGAAGTTGATCCTGAGGGGTTTTTAATTTGTGTTACGTTTCGGGCGTCTGTCCTGGAAGTCGCTAGAGTGTTTTTTCCCTGCTGATGTGATCAGAGGCTCGGACATACGGACTTTACCTCTGAATCATATTCCGCTGGTTTCATCTCCTGATGAGGAGCAGAAGCAGCTCTAAAACACATGTTTATATCTCCATCCTCCTCAAAGTCCCGGATTTTACCAGAAATACGGTTTATATCATTCAATGGAAACACCTACATATCGGTATTTTACTTTTTCAAAATTCAAGAAATATTGCTTTTATTTTTTGAAAAAAATGTAATAGAAACCCAGCGACTAAGCTTTCCAGGGAATGATCTAAAGAAGAGAAAATCTCCAGGGAGCAGCAGGTGTCTGGACCAGAATGCAGCAGAAGACCAGACCGGGTTCCACTCCTGTCAGCTAAGAACAGGAAACCGAGGCTACAATTCACACAGACTCACCAGAACTGGACAATAGAAGATGGAGAAACGTTGCTGGTCTGACGAGTCTCCATTTCAGCTCCACATTCAGATGCTAGGCTCAGAATCTGCAAAAAAAATCATGAAAGCATGGATCCATCCTGCCTCGGATCAAGGCTTCAGACTGCTGCTGGTGTAATTGGCTCTATGCACAGCTCCACTACTTCCTGAACTCAAGGTAGCTCCTTTGTTTCCTGTCTTTCATTACTGGACGAACTGATTAATCCAGGTGTGTCTGGCCAGTTAATGAGGTCAGGCACACCTGGATTAATCAGTTCATCCAGTAAGAAAAGACAGGAAATGAAGAAGCTACCTTAAGTTCAGGAAGTAGTGGAGCTGTGCATAGAGCCAATTGTGTGGGGGAGAATTTCTTGGCCCACTTTTGACCCCTTAGCACCGGCGTCGCGGTTTAACCACCACAGCCTACCTGAGTATTGTTGCTGACCATGTCCATCCTTTTATGACCACAGTGGAGCATCTTCTGATACTACTTCCAGCAGGATAACGCACCATGTTACAAAGCGTGAATTATGTCAGACTGGTTTCTTGAACATGACAATGAGTTCACTGGACTCCAACGGCCTCCAGAGTCACCAGATCTCAATCCAACAGAGCAGCTTTGGGATGTGGTAGAATGGGATATTCTCATCATGATGTGGTGGATTGGAAGATTTTCATCGCAGATGTGCAGCTGACAAATCTGCAAAAACTGTGTGATGCCATCAGCAAATTCTCTGAGGAATGTTCCCAACACCTTGTTGGATCCATGACACCAAGAATGAAGGCAGTTCTGGAGGGAAAAGAGTCCAACCCAGTACAAACTGACCAACGAGTTTACATAGAAAAGACAAAAATGTTATAATAAAAAAGGGGTTTGGATTATAGCTCAATTTAAAAGATAGTAATGAATGTCATTAAAACCTTCAAATCAAAGCAATTTGTGGCTTCTTTCTGTGAAAACTAGATTTGCTTTTCTCAAATGACCAGTTTGCTTCAACTCTGTCCGTTCCATACATCACACAGCCAGTCCGCACTAATTTAAAAAGATGATGATGTTTCATCAACATTGTTGTGATGAATTGGACTTGGCTGTACTGATGAGCAGGGCAGTGCCCTGATGATGAGCCGCTCGCTTCATATAATGAGTTTTATTGACATGGGTGGCCCGGCGTGATTAGCGCTGCTAATAGACAAACAACTGTTCATTCTCACATTCGACAATAACCGCAGCTTCAGCTGAAGAGGTCGGGAGGACGGAGAAGAAATGGATTCAGCATTCAGCGAGGCCTCCTATCCTCAGGGAACCTCTTTACTTTTCTTCTTGAGCTGACATTAGCAGTAAATGTCAGTCTGTTGCATATTTCAGGGAACACTGAGAGCTTAGTGTGGTTTAAATTATGAGACTACAGGGGGCGAAGGCTTTTGGCTGCAGGATAGAGGTGCAGGCGGGTTTTAAAGATACAGATCTTTTGTCTGGTGCGCAGAAGGATGAGACATCTGATTATTTTTAGAGTACCTGAGGAAAAAAAGGTACAAAAACTGAATTTTATACCTCATCTTCATGTCCAGTACAGAGACCAGATCTGATGCATCATGAAACATGATGCTCTGAAAAAGGATAGACTGATAGATAATGACCTGTTTCACTTCATTTGCTGTTACACTTTCCAAAAATGTGAAAACTGCAGCCTCTTCCATTATTTTACAGAGAAAAAGATTATTTACAGGTGGAAAAAATTTAAGACAGCTACAGTCTTCATCTGGATGAACGTCCCAACAAGGTCAGACCGTGCAAAGCTCAGAGAAACGGCAAACTCCAGAGCGACATCTCAGACTCTCCAGGCCTCTCTTAGCACGTTAAATCCCATCCACTTTTATTTGGGCAGGACTTCAAAAACACCACACAGTCAGTCAAAGTGTTGTACACAGCAAAGGTAAAATGTTAAGAGAAACACTCCATTTCATTGGATTAAAAATTAACAATTAAAGCCAAAATCTCAAGTGGAGAAAAAAACAAAACAAAACAAAAAAAAAAGAAAAATCGTGCATTTTAGAATCAGTCTTTAAATGTTAAAGTTCCTGATAGTCCAATCAGGAAAAGACTGAATCGGTGTTCATGCAACAGGACGATGATCCCCAACACAGCAGCAGATCCACAACTGAACGGCTTGGAAAAAATAAAAGAATCAAAAATCCAGATGTCACAAGATAGTGCTTTTGTTTGGTTCCTTGTCATTTATTTTGGTTATTTCCTTTTATCAGATACTTGTTTTCAGCGGCGTCGCCAGCTGATTTTCCCGGGGCTTCAGTCCCGGATGTTTTGAGTCCAGCCTCGGGTATGAATTTACTGTTTAACCACCTTTTCCTGAAAAAAAGTCTGATGAAAATCCAAATGACGCAGCTTTCTACCAGCACTTGAACGCACCATGAATGCGCGGGTCCAGCCGAGCTTCCGTTGGTGTGGTGTGTGAAGTCCGAGGTCCGATTAGCCCCCCCATCTGATGTCAGAAGAAGCTAAAGTAAGTTTGTCAGCTCCGTGTGAGCATGTGCAGAGGAGAGCAGCAGTCACATTAAAGTATCAGCAGATGATGAGAGCGGAGATGGAGAGAAAATATGAGAGAAAGCAGCAGTTACATCCTCAGCTTTTCAGCAGGAAAGTCAAAGGTAGATATCACAGTGGTGACTCTTTTTTTCTCCTTCAAAACAATATGAAAAAGTCAACATAAAAAACGAGGCTGAAGCTAGCAGCAACTCCTTTCCCAGCTTCTGTTTCGATTTTGGCTTAAAGGGCAATTCCACTCAAATAATTTTCTACTGACAACATTTAACAAGGTCCTGTGTAAAAACTACAGCATGTAGACTTTTCAAACCTGGACTCAGATGTTCTTTAGGGACTGCAGGTTAATTAAAGCACTGTTTCTGATTTGTGAAACCTATAAATGAATAAATGAGAAAGGAAATGAGAACAAATGTGGAGAAGAAAACAAATGAGTAGGAGAAAAGGAGAACAAGTGATGAGGAGAAGAGAACAAATTAGGAAGAAAAAGAAGAGCAAATAACGAGATAAGCAGAGCAGGTGAGAAGAGAACTTGTGATGATGAGGAGGGTCAGTGAAGAGTCAAAGAGAAGACAAAAGGTGAATACTGTATGAAATGTTATGTGTGAGTGCAACAAATGTGTTTAGCAACATAATGGTCACCATTTCATTGTTGATTTTGTGGTTAGTTAATTTTTTTTAAATTAAAATGACAATTTTTCCACTCCATTAGGTCTATTATTGCCTTCTAAAACACATTTTTGTAGCGAAAGACTAGAGAAAAGCTCGTCTAATTTTTTTCAAATTTACACCTAGGACGGGCTAAGCCCAGGTTGTCCTCAAAGGCTGGAGACGCCAAAAAAACAAGCATCCTCCTGCTTGTTTTGTCTTCAGGAGGACTTATTTCCTCCTTCACGTCTGGTTCCCGTTTTACTTGATTTTGTTGGGTTTTTTTGTTATCAGGGCAGGACTAGGTCTGACTTCTGTCTTGTTTCATGTTGTACAATATATGTTAAAGGGTTGGTAATAAACCTTTCTTGGACTCTGTATTCAGTGTTACCACCCATTTTATCCTTAGACCACCCAGGATCATAATATTAATGGTGGCTTGTCCGGGATGCTTGACCATGTTCTAGTAAAAACCGAAATCCAATGTAAAAGCCAATGAAAAATAATGTGTTTCAGAATCAGCCTGTAATTACATGTTAAAGTTCCTGACAGTCCAGTGTGAAAAAGACTGAACTGGTGTGTTTGTTCATACAACAGGACAATGATCCCCAACACAGCAGCAGATCTACAACTGAATTGCTTGGGAAAAATAAAAGAATCAAAAATCCAGATGTCACAGGATGGTGCTTTTGTTTGGTTCCTTGTGATTTCTTTTGGTTCTTTCCTTTTATTTTTGTTTTCAGGAGGACTTATTTCCTCCTTCACCTTTGATTACTACCCCTTTTACCCCTAAACCACCTAGGGTCGTAATATTAATGGGGGCTTGTCCGTGATGCTTGACCATGTAGTAGTAGAAGTCCATGAAGATGAAGAAAGGGACTTGTAATCGGAGTTGAACACAGCTAGCCTGCTGCCTTTTCATATTTCAGTCCACCTGAGCCTCGTGGTAAGCCTGCAGGTAACGTGTCTACAATACCACAGAGAAATGACATTTATCATAAGTTCCACTGAAGAGAGAAGCTAAGTGCATCCTAAACAAGGCCATATGATTTCTTTGTTTACTCCCTTTTATGGTGTTGTGGCTTTTTAAGCACATAAAAGGTCTGCAGTGACCAAGTCCACTTCAGAGAGATGCTTTTGCTTCTGCTGTCCGTTGTGATACAGTCTGTCATGTATGTGATGCAGCCCGCAGCTCTAAATGAAGAAGGATAAGAGATGACCGGCACAAACTGCCCACAGATGGAGGTTGTGACATCAATTGAAGGCGAGCGAATGAGGTGTTGTTGTCGCTCAGAGGCAGACCTCTGGCAGATAAATGCCTTTGGCTTCTCTCATCAGCACCAGAAATGCAGCATCTGCTGGGTTTGTGTTTGTTACGTCACTCGGCAGCTGCAGCAGGTCACCGCTCCACTCTTCACACCCTTTCTGTGTGTTTGCATTCATCTGCCGCATTTTGGCTTTTCCATTAAAGAGCTGCTTAATGCACACGGTAATAATAAGGTGTTATTTTTGTGTTTATGTGTAGCATCCATCTGTCAGTCTGCCTCGCCAGCACAGCCAGCAGTCATCTCTCATTCACACCTCATTGGCTGTCGAGGTGAGACGAGGACTTATTCAGCCAATTAACTCGGAGCAACACGGCAGTGAAGGGACCTGCTGTGTAAGCTGTTGCTGCATCTCTAAATGTCACCGGCCACAATCAATGGCCTTGATATGCTGAGAGGAAGGTGAGGGAGGGGTGATGTGTGACTGTACGGCATTGAGCCATCATATTATTGACTGACATCCCAGCAACACAGTTGTGTGGACGCTGAAGCCGCATCGCTGTTTGACACAAGGTCTTGTTAAGTCGGTTTCTGTGCATGTGTGAATTATTTAAGGGGCTTTAAAAGCCACCAATCAAACAACAAAAGAGGATGTATTTAGACAGAGAAGCCCAGATCTCTGATTAAATGTGGCTCTGTGCATGAAGCCCCGCTGTGTGGAACAATAGTGGTATTCTCAGAGGGAGAAAGAGGTCTCACCCAGCATTTAAGTCCTGAAAGGTGGTCAAATATTCATAGTGCTGACACATTCTTTCATCTAATAACTACTGATTTCAGCTCCTCTCTATAAATTAGTTAATAGGCAAAGTTCTGTTCTTTCTGCTTTAAATTTGACATTATGATGCTGGTATATGAGCAGTTACACTAGGGACACAATGGATGCAGAAGCACACCAAAGTGCAGCAGTTTTATTCAGGGTTATTATAGTTAACCTAAAATAAGACTAAAACTAAAACCAGCAGTGAAAAAATAATTTAGTTAACTGAGATAAAAATAAAAACGAATACTAAGAAAAAAAACTAAAACAAAATAGAAACTACAAAGAACAATGCAAGACTAACTAAAGCTGAACTGAATTGTAGATAAATTCTTACTTAGTTTTAGTTTTAGTTTTCTTTTCTCCCTTGATTAGACGTCAGATGCCCGTCCTGCGACAGCTGCTGTTCTTCCACTTTTCTTCCAGAGGGGGGCAGTATAGCGGCTATAATCTGCGGCACCTGAACTAGAAGAAGGTGCATAGCAGACAAAAATATCTAAAGTTGTAGCAGGTTGAAAATGCCACAGCATTTTCGAGTATTTATAAATACTATTCAAGTATTTACTGTATAAATAGTATTTAGTATAAACCATCAGAGTATTTCAAGTACGTCTCACTAATCGATTCACAGGGAAATAAATATTTTTTTTTTTTTTTTTTTTCTTTTTTTTTTTATTTTTTTTTTTTTTTTTTTTGTTTTTTTTTTCTTCTTTTTCTTTTTTTTCTTTCTTCTCTTTCCTTCCCCCCTTTTTTTTTCACCCTTTTTATTCCTCCTTTTTCAAATTCTCCTTTTCAAATACCCCGATAAATCTTAGATAAGAGTAATCGTATTGTGATAAGATCTAAAATATATCGTCAATCGTATCTTCATCTTTATTGAAAATGCAAGAGGATGGATTCACACGCAGAAATGGCGCTTTCTGCTTGTAAATAGTATGAAAGCAGAACAGGAGATGTGGAATTATCAGCTGTAGAAGTCCAGCAGAGAAGCAGGACTCCTGCCGACTGTCCACGTCCGATGTGGACAGAAAGAGGAGCAGTGTCGACCAGAAAATCGGCACGCTTTGGCATGCAGTGTGTCTCTAGCGTTATACAGTGAGGACGGTAGAGAAAGACCCAGCAAACCAGACACATTCAGAAGCAGCATTAAAACCGTTTGAGATAAGTCAGTCAAGATGATGTAGTTTACTGTAGGGATGTGAATCCCCACCAAGGAGGCCTATTCTATGCGCATCTTGATAGGCTGCCATCGATATGATACATTAACGATATGGTGAAGCCTCCTGCCGATACGATGCGATTCACCAATGATTTGACAACGATTTTGACTTTATATAATGTGATTCAGTCCAATATGAGTCATGATGTTATTCAAAATGATTCAACACTAAACAAAGAATGTACAAGTCCTCATCTGGTTTCTAAGCATTATCACAATTATTTTTCCTTCTCTTTCCCTGTAAAGGATGCATTAAAGTACACCCACAGAATGATGTGCATTGATTTTCTACTCACCCTCATGCTGAGAAAGACTCTGGAGCACTTTTTTAATATCTCAAATGCAGCCAAAAATCGGACAGGTTTTCATTTTCCCCCAGCTTTCATATGATGGAGGTGACGGGGGCTCAAACCAAAAAGGTCCATAAAAGTCCACAAAAACATGTCAATATTCCTCCCTACTGCTTGTCCAACGTAATCCAAGTGTCCTGAGTGGGTAGCGTCCAGAATTTACTGGAAACCACATCATTTAGTAGATTTTTATAGCCTAAACAGTAGAACATCTAGCTGCAGCAAAGCACCCCCCTGCGAGTTCTCAACACTACAGAAGCTGCAGCGTTTAGTGCCCACTCTGCCAATAATGCAAGCGTAGAAGAAGAACTTCACTGTTTACATTCTGCTAAGAGCGAACAAGCAGCAGACAAACACAAGAGGGGTTGGCTATTGATTTAAAACAAAGAAAGAGAGAAAAAGAAAACACACGATCTCATCACCTTCGTGAAGTTGGCCCCCCCACCCCACGCAAAAACCAGTCAAAATGGTCTTGGTCATCATGAGGGTGAGTAGAAGATCAATGCATATCATTCTGTGGGTGTACTATTCCTTTAACTACTTATGTCAGTGTAAAATGTACACTGACTCCTTGGACCCAAATAAACACTGAATTTGGTGTACAATATACTCCTTAAGTGTGAAATATACACTGTCACATTTGCTGTGTAGGAGACAAACTATGTGATAATTGGTGTAACCATGGGTTTTTACAGATTCAGACACACCAAGAAAGATATGTTTTGTTACAGTTTTATCGGATGCCCACTGAAGCTACCGGTGAGGTCGCATCTCCCACGTCTGTGTCAGACCACCGATTCAGATTGGTGAATACATGCCTGGTCTACTGTGGTAAAGGCTTGAGTTGAATCGATAAAATGAGCTGCACAGTGGTTCCTGCAGTCCAGTGTTTGGTAAAATAATGTAATTTACAACCTCAAAAGCAGCTGTTATTGTGTTGTGCTCTAAATCTTAACTGTTGAGTAGACAGAATACCATTTGTGTCTAAATATCCTTTGACTTGTTGGCTGACAAGGTTCTCAAGGACTTTAGCTAATTTAGATAAAATCATTATTTGTTACGAGCGCTTTCACTATCGCACAGCTCTTTGCAGTTTTAATTATCAACATCACTCTGACTTTTGTCCCTTTTACTGCTCCGTAGAGCTTAGAAAAGGCCTGAAAAACTGCAGCTAAAAATAAAAATGTGTGTTTTAAACTTAAATAGGCACCTTTTTAAGAGATTGCCCTGCAGGAACGCTGGTGCAGCCCTTTTGCCTGCAGGGAGTTGCATCTGAATAGTTCTGTGATAAGAGGTACTCGACTCCCACTGATGGTCTTCATCTTTGTCTCATCTTTTACTCAATATTCCTGTTTCCACAATCACTGTCCTTCAGGTAATAGTGCTATATTAAAACTGTACGGCGACACCTCTGAGACACATGCAATATACTGTCCTCAGTTTAATAATGTTGCACATCTTAAAGTTTTAATATGCATTATTCATATTCTGTTTCAATTTGATGGCAGTCGAGGGCTGGTTACTTTTCCCCGGAGCCATAAAATGTCACATTTATTCTTATAGTTACGAGTAAAACACTTCGAATTGATCACAGCATGAAATTGAAAAAGCTTCATTCGGCTAGAAGGGCATGAGGAGAGTCCATGATTTTAGATGTCAGAAAGTTAGACGGGAAAAGTCAGAGTTACAGATGGCCAGAGAGGTTGCTAGGAGACGAAGGTCTGCCGAGGATACCCTCTCATCAGCCGCTTCAGAAGCCCAGAGGAGATCAGGGAATCTGGTCTGGTGATAGATCTTTTAAGGCCTAATGTCCATCGACGTTTTATGTGCAGAATGATGCATGTGGATCTGTTAACCAACCCGGCTTCAGCTGGCAGGAAATGACTTCAACTTTCAAACAGAAGCTGAAACAGCATCCATTTAAAACTTGACAGTTGTATCCACTTAGGGCTGCACTTCCTCTCACTGTGATCCTAAATAAACTGAAGGTTAACAGTCATAAGCTTTTTAAAGATTCCATAATAGCGTCTGAACACAAAGTGCGGTTCTTTTGCACGGCGCTGTCATTTGTCTTCAATTTAAAGAGGCTCCATCGGTGGGAAAGATGTTGGCCGCATTTTTTTTTACTGATTTCACCTCTGTGTAATACGCTGTTGTTGATAATCATATGGGGATATTTTCAGGACATCTTTGTGGCTAATTTACAACACATGTGATGTTGTGATTGTCTGAATATGTGCTTTCTTGTAAGGTGTGTGTGTTTTTTTTTAAATCCCAATTCTCTACCTGTGTTGGTGTAAAGTTTGGATACCCCTTTTTTCCCCACCTACCCATCTGTCCTCATGTTATCGTTTTCCATATCTGCAAAGGTGGGCCTTGAGTGGCTGCATGCCCTCAATCTGCCTGATCAGTTGTTGTTTGTTTGTTTTGGACGAGTTGTACTGGACCATGAATTTCCCCTCGGGAATCAGTAAAGTATCTTATCTATCTATCTATCTATCTATCTATCTATCTATCTATCTATCTATCTATCTATCCATCTATCTATCTATCTATCTATCCATCTATCCATCTATCCATCCATCCATCCATCCATCCATCCATCCATCCATCCATCCATCCATCCATCCTCCCTCCTTCCCTCCTTTCTTTCTTTCTTTCTTCCTTTCTTCCTTTCTTCCTTTCTTCCTTTATTCCTTC
Organism: Atherinomorus stipes; assembly: GCA_023101725.1. Taxonomy (NCBI): domain Eukaryota; kingdom Metazoa; phylum Chordata; class Actinopteri; order Atheriniformes; family Atherinidae; genus Atherinomorus; species Atherinomorus stipes. The sequence goes on along the minus strand of JALJCO010009536.1, from coordinate 13,137 downwards.
CTTCCTTCCTTCCTTCCTTCCTTCCTTCCTGGCTCTAGGTGCTAATTTTTTGTAGCAAGATCTGGCAACCCTAACTTTGTCAGACTTGACTGGGGAAAAAAAGTACTGCCTTGTCAAAGATCAATAGATAAACAAAAAAAATTAATTAAAGGGACTTGAGGCAGGAATTTGAAAAAAAACAAACATGAATGTCCCTTTTTTTCATACTAATGGGTGATGAAGCGCTAAATACCAAAAATAACGTTTCCACCCACGTTTCTCTCCGTTGCCTTGAACAGGCTGTGTGCTGCATAAAGCTGCAATTCGGTGTCTGAGTTTCACGCGCTGCCCTGCAGACGTGACGTCAAATGACCTACATCCGCAGTTTTGATGCAGGTAAAGACGGTCACGTTAAATAAAAACACCGTAAGCGATAGTTATGGATTCTTCTGCCGTCAGAATACGATCTAGATCAACTGAAAGACACTAAAAATTGTAACTATGAAGAAAAAGCTTAGTAAACAACATTATAGTTTTCCAGCTCTGCCATGCGGACGTGACGTCACATGACGCTACATCCGCTGTTTTGATATAGGACGAAGCCGGTCGCGTTAAATTCAAACACAGTAAGTGATAGTTATGGATTATTCTGCTGTCAGCAAACGATCCAGATCAACTGAAAGACACTAAAAAGTGTAACTACGGAGAGAAAGGTGAGTAAACAGCATCATAGCTTCAGTTTGTGCTCCCGTGACGGCTTGGCTCGTGGCTGTAGTTACCTGAAGCGCCAATCGCGGCAGTCGCGAGTTTCGTTTCTTAATCTTGCCTCAAGTCCCTTTAACTAGACCATAAAATACAGTAGAACAGACTTGGGCTAGCCTGGTACACAAGCCTGTCATATATGAGATCCATGGCAAGTCAGTCTGGATTCCCTCCATTGGAAAGTGATTTCCACTCCAATCACAGCGTGAGAGGTGGGACTTTACAACACGTCTTTTTCGGCAACTCACTTCTCTAACATACTGTATTTAGTGACGGCATTCTTTCCACTAATTCCTTCAGCTACATTGTAAAAATCAAATGGAGATGGATATTCTATTCCTTTTCATTTATCTGCCGTTACCTGAATGTTAACACCCTGTAAACCTGTCGTAAAACCTGCACTAACCAGTCATTAACACTGCAATAATGTCGAACAAATACATTTTCTGAGGCAAAAACTCTCATTTTAATGTTTACTGCATATTTGTTCCTGTTCCACATAGACTGCCTATTGTTTGTGGCCAGTAAAAACTTCATTTGACACTTAAAAATATATATCCAAATTTTACACACAGGGCTTTGCTGCTTATTTCCTGCCATCTGCTGTATTTACAAGAAATTCTGGGAGAAACGAGGCCATAAAGGATAGACTGCCTGAAACCTTTGTTTCAGCTTTGTAGGGTGGATTCGGAGGCTCCTTCGCTTTGGTAATGCGACAGTGCTTGGCGCGACGCTGTGACGTTTGGAGCCGACGAATCTTCACTTTGGAGTGTGCAGTCCCTGTAATGGAACGCAGCTTGTGTTGATGTAAAGAGGAACCGAAGTCACGCCCCTTCGGGGGGAGCTCCATGGGTCCTTAGATATGAAAAAATATGAACGGGAGTCAACAGAGAGAAAATAATTATGTTCTGGTCCCAGTCATTCTCTGCCCTGGATTTCACATATGTTGGTTGTGGATTTAGATTTTAAAAAATATACAATGAAAAAATAAAAATACTGCGAAGAACTTTGATTATTTCAGGTTTTACTTGAAGCCATTTTGGGGACTACAGCTCTTGTCATGAGTGTTGACGTCAATCATTCTATCATCGGGATGGAAACACTTGTCATGTCCTGACCTGTAATGGTATTCACCTCTGTAAATGCTCTTTTCCTGCCTTCAAAAAAATTGGTGACATGTCGGAGTAAAATTGCCATGCTCGTGCACCTAATTCCACCACCAGAGAATGACTGGGACCGGAACATAATTATTTTCACCACATTGGCTTCCATTCATATTTTTTAGTTTCTAAGGTCCTATGGGGCTCACTGGAAGGGACGTGACTTCGGCTCCCCATGACTTTACCACAAGCTGAGGAAGTACATGGGCGTGACCCCATAACGTGTCAACTTGCCCAGCCCTATACACCAGCCTGACTAACGCCATGTATGAGATACACGGCAAGTCAGTCTGGGCTCCCTCCGCTGGACACTGATTTCCAATGAGGACTAACAGGAGGAAAGTGAACCAGAGAGAACCAATCAGAGAAACACAGAAGTGAAGCAAACGACTTTTTGTAAGAGAAAAACATGGAGGAAAGCCTTCAGAGCAGCAAACTGTTGTGAGTGTTAGGACATTTGCAGCTCATTAAGACATCAGAAAGGGCATCGTCATATAGTCGCTCCTGCGGCCGCCATTCTGACTGTTTACAGTAGCTGTCAAATCTGCAGCTGCTAGGCAATGGGACTGGAGCTCTATGTAAAACAGTAGGCTTCTTCGGAGTGTGCAGTCTATGTCTCAATTGGAGGTCTGCACGCTTGCAGACCTCCAATCAATCAAGTGCAGATTTGTCGGCTGCATACCTCATAAGTGGTGTCCCATTTCAGAAGCCTATGAAGGATCCTTCGAATCCACCCGCACTTCGTTTGGCCTGAAACAAAGGCTGCTGGTGGCGTATCCTTCCCGGACTTTCCTGTCCCAGAATTCATTGTGCACAAAAAAGCAGGAACTAAGCAGCAGAGCTCCAAGTGTCATATTTGTATATATTTGTGGATTTTAAGTGTTAAAGTGTTTGCCTGCTAGAAACGCCAGGTAGCTTCTGAGGAAAGTTAAAGAAATGGGTCTAAGCTTAAAATGAGAGTTTTACCTCAGAAAATGTACTTGTTCTTGTGCTTGTACAAACGTACAAGTCAGAGAACCAGCTTGGTTGGTGTAAATGACTGGTTAATGGGGTGTTAATGTTCAGTTAATGGCAGATAAATGAAAATAAATAAAATGCCCAGCTAAATTTAATTTTTAATACATATCTGAAGCACACTTGATAGCTGTATAATCTTCAGTTGCTAGGCAACGAGACTGGAGCACTATTGGAAATTCTGAAGGCTAGCCTGGCCCATTTCACAAAGGTCTCGCTGCTTCGGAGGCGCAGACTAGGAATGTAAATCCACACCAAGGAGGCCGATTTGATACGCATCTCGATACGCTGCCTGCGATACGATATATCATGATACAGTGAAGCCCCCTGCCGATGCGATGCAACTCACCAATTATTTGGCAATGAGTTGACTTTATACAATGCAATTTGATTAATACGATTCTGGAATTCAAAACTTCAACACAAAACAAATAATTTACAAGTCTCCATCTGGTTTCTGAGCATCATCACAGTTATTTTACCTTCTCTCTTTCACTGTGAAGGATAATTTTTGATACTTATGTTTTTGATTGTTTTCTATTAATCAAACCAATAAATCATCTTAAACTGATGCAATCACTCGGGTACAGACAGAGATTGCTGTCAGGAAGTGTCAGTTTTGTTAAAGAAAAAAATAGATCAAAATTCTCACCAGTTCTGCTTCTGCTCATCTCATATTTTTGTTCATCGGTAAAATCATCTGAGGAAGATGTGGGGGGAGCATCCACACCATGTCGCCCACCTAGCCATGTTAGTCATGCTGCTGATGTCTTTTATAGCATTGCGACATTGTTTTCAAACCACAGATTTCTTGTCATTTTTCCATCTTTCAAGTATCGCCAGACTTTTGACGTGTGTCCTCAGAGATGCACTAAATACGCTGTCTTGCTCCCTCTATGTTTGCTGTTTACTTACTGCGGCTGCGCCACCCGGCTCTGATGTTATAAAAATGAAAGTTAAAGGTACAGTATGTAAAAAAACAAATGTCAATGGCAGAAAAATGTGATGTATAATTCAAAACTGTTTTTATTGATGTGTAATCGCTGTTACATGTTTATATTCTAAGAATGAGTCATTTATTTCTACTTGCTGGGCGGTGTAAATATGGAGGCTGCCGTATTCCATCATTTTTACTGCGGTGTCCCTGAATGGACAAAATAATGTATGTGAAGGGAGAACCCTCTGAACTTTATAACTACTGTACTAGTTTTGTTTAACGGGAGTAAGAGCACTGTTTGGTATCAGTGATGCCTTAAAAGACATAAAAAGTTGTCACTCATAGTACAATCATAGCAACACCTGAGACCACTGGTTCCACTTATAGATGAAAGCATCTTTAAGTCTGGGGGAATTTTGGCCACTAACGGCCACCGTACATTCACAACAGTTCTTGGAATATGAGGTCATTTGAAAGAAAACATCTTTTCTTTCAAATACCCATTTTTACCACTAGATGTCAGTAATTCTTAAATACTGTACCTTTAAAGCAGTGCATCAGTATTAACTCATTCACTGCCATTGACGTCTATAGCCGTAGGGGGTTTTTTTTTTTTATTCCCCCTCTTTTTTTCTCCTTCTATTTTTTTTTATTAATATTTTTTTATAAGAAATATAATATTATGTTCTTCTATTTTATCCCCCTTCTGTTCTTTTTTCCCCCCCTTTTTCAAGATTCCCAATTAAATCAGTGAATCTCCACATCCCTCCACAGATAACGTAGGACACTCCACAGCCTATGTAGTCAGTGCACTCCAAAGTGTGGAGACCCTGAGCTGTTACTCTGCAGCCATGTTTAAATTTGCAAAATTTCCCCAATTTGGTTACAATTCCAATCAAACCTGTTAAAAAAGATTGAAAATAATTAATGTGCGTGACAAGTTTGAACAGATTAAATCATTCTGATGCGAGCAGAAAAAAAAAAAAACAGATTCTGGTTTAATGTGTGCGTAATTGTTCCCACCTTACCAGTTCGGTTCCTCCCCCTTTATAAACTCCACGTGTGCCCAGTAATCTTCACCACCTGAACTGACTCAAACTGAAGTCAGAAATATAGAAAAGATAAAGCCAGTTATTTTCTCATGCATCCCCTGGAGTGTCTGGAAGTACCCGAGAAGTACATGTACCCATTTGAGCAACACTGGCCTAAGCACATCGGGGTGAATCTTATTCAGCATTTATATCTGTTACCATGGAAACATGGTTATTTTCAAGGCATTTCATGAAGCTAAAGCCACAGGACTATCATTGGTTTCAGAGGGACAAGGTATCTTTGGAATTGGAATGATGGTGAATTTCTTCCAGAGGGCAGGATCATGCATGATGGGTGATTTCAGACAAATGGATCTAAAATAAGACTCGATGGGTCCAGTCATCACAGCTCAGTAGAGGAGGGATATAACGCGAATATGAGTCATCTGTAGTTCCTGATAATGTAAACAAGGACATGAATGATGAAAAGTAATTAAACATAATAAATTAGATTTTAAAAAATCAACATTTAGCATCTAAATGTTCTTTCTATCCGAGACAATTCCAACTTTTATCAGATTTTAATTCAATCTGAGTCACATTTAATGTCTGATTTCAGCTTCTCAGATTAGTTTGCAGCTAAAATGATCAACAGAATGTATAATTTGAGTTTTCTTTCTAGAATGTTGGATGTTAATGAGGTGGTTGGTGGTTTGACCTTGTTGTTTGCTCTGCATTCAGCTGTGAAGAAGTTAAACTGTATGTTTTAATGAGTCTGAGTGGAGTGGCCAGTTCCAGCCTGGAAAAGGTTAAAGACTCCATCCTGCAGAGACGCTAGCTGCTATTAGACTTTTAATGAGTCCCTAAACTCTCTTGGATGTGACTTTGGAAGAGGTTGATGACAATCCTGGCTGCCCAGTGTTTCAGGCTCCGTTTCTTGTTACATCTTCCTCCTTCTCATCATCATCCCCTCTGACATGGTTTCATCTGCAAGCTGTTGAGGGGTATTAATACTTGAACAGCTTTCAGATGAAACCATGTCAGAGGGGATGATGATCTTCTAACGGAGATCTGGACTACTGATTGGTCTGACCACAGTCCAGGTTCTCTGCATGAGATGGTTCATCCCAGATGCCTCCACGGTGGACTGGAGGGACGTGAAGTTTATTAGCTTATTCATGATTACCCGAACGAAGCAGACTTTCCCAGGACTTCTCACTAAAAAGGCTGGTGTGAATGTGTCATGTCGACATGTTTTTATTGTTGATACTGTAGAAAATGCAGCAGCTCACCTTCTGACATGGAGGAAGAAACGTAATCACACCTGTGCTGGCCTTGTACACCGGCTTCCAGTCTGTTTGGGTACTTTTACACCCGTTAAAGCCCATTCATACCGTATGTTAAATACAGATAAGGACACTTTCATATACCAAGGTCATTTCGTCTGTCAGTATGTCCATTGCGAGAGAGCTTACGAATCCAGAGTGGATTCATAACACAAGCAAGGATGTCATGCACAAATCGAATTTGCTTATTAACGTTAATCCACATCTGTCGACGGTTTGATTTCTCCAGACTTGTGCCGACAGCTCAGCATACATGCTTACACACAAGCCAGCGGGATCACTGATGACCTATGTGATTGTTGAAGGGGTGTCCCAATTTGTAGGGGTTGACTTTGAGCCCTACCCCTCGTAGCTCTGTTTAAAAGGAATAGTTCACCCACAGAATGATGCAACTTTATTTTCCACTTACCCTCATGGTGAGCAAGACTCTGGAGCACTTTATAATATATCAAATCCAGCCGGCGATCAGGAAGGCTTCTAAAAATATACTAAATGGTGTAGTTTCGAGTAAATTCTGGACGCTTCCCACTCAGGACACTTAGATTACATTGGACGAGCAGTATGGATGAAAATTGACAAGTTTTTGTGGACTTTTATGGACCTTTTTGGCTCGGGCCCCAGAGAACTCCATTATATGAAAGTTGGGGGAAAACGAGAAGCCTTCCTGATCGCCGGCTGCATTTGCAAAATTAAAAAAGTGCTCCAGAGTCTTGCTCAGCATGAGGGTAAGTGGAAAATAAAGTTACATCATTTTGTGAGTGTACTATTCCTTTAAGTGGCAAGGGCCAAGGGGAAGGGGTAAAAAAGAGAATTGGGATAGGGCCAACGTGATACAGATATTTTACCAGTGAGTAAATGCACGTACAAACTCCTAGAAATAAGGTCCAGGTTGAAAAAAAAAGAAAGTTATTGTTTAATGGTTTAATGATATTCTGCGCTGTAGAGGAAGGAAGATGCAAAACTATTTCGGTTATTGCTGATTACACATCTCTATACCCTAAAATGCCAAAAGCCATCTTTTCCGAACAAACGGGAGTCCATTTACTGCTGCTGTAAAGCCTTGCTGAAGATGCTGATCTGTTTTTAAGTCCCTCATCTCTACAGTCCTGTTTCTTCTATAAAGGTCAGGTATAAGATGAGAATGGATGAAAGAAAAGACTCAGCACTCATCACCGTCTCTTAAATGATTCAGATCCATTGTGTGCAGTTGTGTGTGAGTCACTGCATCCTGGCGAGTGTTTCTCTTTGGTGTTCATACATCTTTGTGAAGGAGACTGTGCTCACAATGGTGACGAAGCGTGACTCTGCACATTGTCTGTGTGTGTGTGTGTGTTTTTGTGTGTGTGTGTGTGTGTGTGCTCATTACTCGGCTAAAAATAAGGCTTTTGTCTCTGGGAAAAGGAGAGCTGGAGCATGAGGATGACTTTTTTCCTCCCTGATATAAAATTAATAACTTTGCAGGAAGTTCAAAGACAAAAAAAAAAAAAAAAAAAAAAATCCTACTTGCCCACAGAGAGATGAGGACTTTCCGGTATACTGCAGGGGAACTTATTACAGAGTATCAAATATTAAGATATGCAGTACATAGATATGCTAACACCATAATAATGTGACTCATGCACGTTTCTCACCTTATTTCCTTCTGTGTCGTAAAAATACCTCTATTGTTCCTTTGTCTTGATTCAAACATGAGATACGGTTCATTCAGCTGTTACAGCAGTGTAGTAATTGTGAAAGAATTCAACAAATCACCAGCGATGGAAATCAAAGTTTAATCTGGCTTCCACATTCTGCTTCAGGCTCACCTTCTAATGAGACCAATCCTGGAAGAAACGTTGCCGTTTCAGCTGGAATTTGTTACTTTGATGCAAATGATCCTTTCTGCTGTTGTTGTAAAAAATAAACATTGTGCTTTTTTACTATGACAGAATTTTAAGGCCCATTTATACTTGATGCAGAAGACGGATATGCAGATGGACGGACAGTTTTGTCCGTCGTCTGCTTCAGTTACATACGAAATTTGGTGCATTTTCGAGGAGCTTGTTGGTCTGTCACTTGACGCAGAAGACGAAGCAACACCACCGGAAACCATGGGGTCAGTGTTGAGCTGTGGAGCTGATATGCACGAACAAACCAGAGAAGAAGAACGGGAACCGGAAAAACAACAACACAAAAACAGCAGTGGTCAATAGCCCAATAAAAGCACCTGAGAAATAAGACGCAACACAAACAGAGAGAATCTGTAGACATGGCTGGAGCTTTTGAGGAGAGGCTGTGTGAGTGTGTCCAAAAATACCTCATCACATCGCCAGGGCACAGGGACAGACAGAGCTGCCACCTAGTGGACAAACTGGTTTATGAGCGATGGGAACGCAGAAGACGCATGGAAGTATGAAGGCAGCCATGCAGGGCGACACTTGAAGCTGACGTCGCCATTTACGTACGTAAGGGAGCATGAATGGGCCTTTAGAGGACTTGTTTTTCATGTAAGAATTGACCCTCCTCCAGCCCCACCCTAAAACCGCTGCTGACCAATGATACCTTAGCAACAGTAACTAAAGGTAGGGTCACATGGACACTTTTGGCTTGATTAAAACGTTCTTAAGTCCAGAAAAGGCATTAGATCTGATCCATGTGACCGCGCCAAAAGTCCGGAACGGGAGAAAGAGGGGAAAAGGGGTGGCGACGTATAGACGTGCCACAGTAGCTGCGTTTACATGGCGCAATTTTGATCTGATCAAACGCCAATCAGAATAAAAATGCGCCATGTAAACATGTCAGCTGATCTGATCGGCCTCGATCGGAAAGAATTTCCAATCCAATCGAGAGGGGTGGTTTAAACCTTTTTACGACCCGATCAGCAGAAAAAAATGCCCATGTAAACAGTCATTCCGATCATTTCTGTGGAATTTTGTCTCTGCGCATGCTTGAACCACGTGGGGGGTTGCGGAGGAGATTCATGGACGACACGGAAGCAAAACACAACAGGACTTTGCTGGGAAACCCCAGATAGCAAGTGGATAGCGCCACGGATCCGCCTTGCACAGTCATGTAGGAGTCCTCTTGCACAACGGAATGGATCCGCTGATGATCCACGTTCTGACTGGAAACTCTGATGTCAGGCGGAGAAAAGGCAGACCTAAAGCTGCACCTTTGCCCCGGATCCATAGCAGATGTGTTCATGATGATGAGCTTCAGCTGCGGGTCCAGTACGGACCCGATATATGGCTGTGTTTTTATTTAAATCTCCACTAAAGGGTTAATGATTATTGAGCATTTTGACGGTCAAAAATGATAAATTTAAAAAGAAAACTCCTCTTCTTACGATCTATGAGCCATTGCGCAAGTCAAAAGCATTACGAACAAATCTGTCCATCATGTAAATACAACCGATTGGATCACTTTTCTCCCTGTCTATGTAAACAGGACAGCTGGAAGCTCCGATCGGAAATATTTCAATCGGATAGATGAATTATTTGTCCATGTAAACGTAGCTAATGGCATAAGCTCGCATTCTTCTCTCCTTTGCTCATATTCTTCTACTCTCTGCTGACTCGAGATGAATTCATAGTTGCAGAAAAACAATCAACAGGTTGACCAGCAGTCCAGCATCCATGCTGTCGGCAGGCATCTACAGTAAATGCTTGTTTTTCTTTGGTTTTAATGGACAGACTCGTGATTAGGTAGTGACCATTAGCACCACCAGCTAGACTGGAGTTTTTCCATCCCTTTCTATTTGCGTCACGGTGTGATGACAACGCTTTTGTGCTCAAAATGTTTCTAAAAAGAACCATGAGATCGCGCAGAATTGTCGGACCCCTGCTGCAAGAATCCAGATCGTTCAAGTCTTCTTTGTTTGAGGGAACCCATGAGACCGCGCCCTAAGGAAATAAGTTTCTGGCAAACTTCACTTCCATAGATGGGGCAGAGACGGGATTTTCAAGTCTGATGACAGATATCCAGAACATTTGGGTGATGTTGCAGTTTTTTGCCTTCTCAAAACCAAAACAAGACACAAGTGGAGAGATGTGGAATATGGTTTAAACGGTGTGAAAGATTGATTTAACATGTGGAAGACGTCACTCGCAGCTGCATTAGGTTGAAAACGGAACTGAACAAACTGTTCTAAGGTAAGATGCTAACACAAACTAGCACAGTTGTTAGCTACAAGACAGAAGTAGAATATTAAGTCAAAAGTTACTGTTTTAACATGGAGTAAGGTAGCTGTGTGTCGCTATAGAGGTTAAACAATATACCAGATAAACACTTGTAAGTCACGTTGGTTGCCAAACATAGCACATTTCTCTTTGTGGGATTCTCAGTCCAGTAGCTGCTACCCCGATCAGATCCAATTTCCACGATGTGGGAACATCTTGGTCCGCTAGAACCCAAAGAGAAAACATCTAGTAACAGACTGAAACACGTCAGATATCTAAAACTTTCTCGGGTCATACGTGACGGTTAGCTTAAAATAAAACGATATGTTGACTTACTCTGCAATGCAAGAACTTTGTTGATCCTATATACGTATGTTTTTTCTGGATATGAATCATTAAGACGTGGAGTTGCTGAGTCCCTGTATGAACGCTGAGGCTTTGCATCCATTTTAATATCCTCTTCGACAACTTTACTCCGCCAGGAAATGATGTATTCCTGTATTCCTCAAATGCATACTGCAGTCCTCTCTGTCTAGCTCCCACAATTTCCTTCAGAGTATGTTCACTGAAATCCATGTTGATATAGGCAGAAATTAGCTAAAAAAAGAAAGCTTGTCAGCCTTAGCAACTGTTACCATGGGGGGCGGGACTTAGCGAAGGGTCAGTTGGTCCAAGTGCCAGTTTAAGGCAGATTTAATCTGATTCAAGGATGTCTAAACTAATTTAATTCCATCTTTAATGCTGAAATCAGGTTGTTAATGCCCGTCAGCTCCAGAATTCAAAGAATTGTGTTTATTTCACATTGAACTTTGTAAAAAGTGATAACCCTGTTGAAGCGCTATGATTAATTTAAAAACTTTAAATATATAAATATTATTATACATCAGCTGTGAAAGTAATGAGGCTGAAAAACACCTGCCAATCATCTCTGCATTCCTTACATTTTCATTTGTTTATTGGCCCGTCAGTCACTTTTAGTACCATAGTAAGAGTGATTGACGGTCAATTCAAAGAGTAATAGGTGAGGCTGATCAAAGAGAGGGATTGATTGGCGAGAGTAATACTGTGTACCGGAAGCGGCGCACTCTTGTCTGATGTTTACAGCAGGTAGCTAACATCATTCTGCTAGCAGTTAGTGACGTTCAGACAACATTCTGTTTACTTGCGTTTGTGACATGATGGAGAATCTGTACCTGTCTGCTAAACACCAGAGTTGCTCGTGTACGCTGTTCTGTGGTCAGAGGAGGGAGCTGTGAATCTAGCAGGTTGGTCTTGCGCATGCACATTATTCAAAAACTTGCTAACAGCCTCTGCTTTCTGAAATGCCGAAACATCTTCTATAACTCCTTTAATACTCTGGTTGTGTTTGTTGTTTCTTAAAACATAAGTAAAATATCCATGTGCAAAAGCCTCATTGCTCAATAGAAGCTTCGGCTAGAGAAGCAGAAAGAAGCAATTTGGACATATTTCAGATCTGGTGACACAGTGGTTTCAACCTTTGACTGGATCTTTAGAGAAATGCCTCCTGTAATAGTCTTATCCCTGGATAAACAGCGTCGATCTTCCTGGTCTCCATCAGCTGCTTTGACCTGGTCCTGTACTCGCCTTCCTGGCCTTCTCAGAACAGAAGCGGCTCCTTCAATCCTCCAGCTGTCAGAAGCAATCCGATCGAAGCACCGGCGTTAAACGGCTTCTGCTCTTTGGCATTCCTGAAGGTTTTGAGGAGCCACTTGCCTGCCTTCCCGTCACTCTTCCTGCTCACCTTTGCGTCTTCGGAGGCCTGATCGATGGCTTTGTACAACAGGACAGAGATGAGTGGAACGTATTCGCAGGCCTATTGATCAGCCGCTCTCAACAAACAGCAGCAGCAAGAGGGTGTGGACGGGGGGAGATGAAGTGGGCTAATGTGGCATGGAAAATAGTGTGTTATGAAGCAATATTAGCCCCTGAGCCCTGAACTGCGTGCACACATCCATACATTTATAAACGCACAAACACACACTTTAAAACGCTGCAGGAAGCGGAGGCCCAGCATGCAGAATGTGGCAGGCGTGAAGCGTCAATACTGTGATGAATTACCTTAATATCAGGATTGACTCGCATTCAGGCTCGCCGTCTTCATTCTAATAAAGCCCTGAAATTGTCCACCTTAAATATACAGGATGGATGACAGTGTATGGTAATTGAGGGAGGGGGAGGGGGGAGGGGGAAAGTGGGGCAGAGAGATTACGAGGAAAGGGAAGAACCATAACAACATACCTTATGTTTTATAACAGAAAAATATTTATTTCTCTACAGTATTTTATGTATTGCCAGAAGAACTGGCTGATGAGTGAAGTTCTGCCGAGCAGCTGTTGCTAAAATCTTCTTTGTGGCAAAAGTTTCTGTTCAATTTTCACAAAAATTGACAAAAGATGGTTGAAAATATGAATGTGAAATGATTTTTTTTTTTTTTTTTTTTTTTTTGGATGTGTAATTTTCTGTCTTATTTGTGGGTCCTTTAAAGTCTGAGACAGAAAACTTCCCCTTAAATAAGGTTTGCTAAATTTCAAAGTAACTCTGCCAAAACATCTCGTATCACCATTTGACATGTTTAAACAGCCATAAATATGTTTCTGTTGTCCTCGGGTATTTATTGGCGTCCAACGTGAAGGTTTAGTTCACTGCTGTGAAGTGCAGAGATGGTGACATGTGGCAAACTTGATGTAATGTTATGTAACAGGAGGCTTTTTTATGTTAAGAGAGTCATAC